>OZ002740.1:54479825-54929825 GCA_963924295.1 Dioctria rufipes
TTTGGTTTTAGTTGTGGAACTCGAGACCGCAAGGCTGTGTTTTTTTTTATTTAATTTTGAATTTTATATATTGATTTGTAATATTTTTACTCTAATTTACCGATGAATTCATTAAAAATCTGCCTCAAGAATTAATATGAAATTTCTCCTATAAACTGCAGTATGGAGTAGTAAGTATGGCGTTGGATTTAAATTTTGTTCATACAGAGCGTAAAAAAAACCTGCCCAATATAATCTTTGTCCGGTAGATATCACCCCAAAAAATCTTGGAACAGGTGGTAGTAAAGGTTCTTCCGTACTATGCATTAATAGAGTGTCAGTTTCTGTCGAAGCTTACTTCGACCTGAGTGCCGGGAACACGAAGCGTTTTGAAGTTGTACTCCTTTAGGTACATCCGAAAGATCCCAAAATATCCTAAGCAGCTGTTGCCAAGTGTATAAAAAAAATCAAAAGCATTTGTAAATTAGTGTGTCACTATACCGGAACATGGCGCGACACAAAAAAAATAAAGTACGTTATCTACTAACTAACTAACTACTTCTAACTACCGTCACATGAAGGACAAGTCAAATCGAAAAAGTTATTGATAAAACAATTGAAAGTATTCGAAGTCATCTGCATACCAATGGAATTAAACGACGGGTTGTAATCAAGAAACTTCTATTGTCCGTAAAACTCGTAAAAAACGACTTGGTTAACACTTAGAGAGCTTGGTCTATTTTCTCTAGGAGATGGTTACATTCGGTAAAGACACATGAGTGAGGTACTACTCTTCTTCATCTCTGTGACAAATTACACATATCGATAGAAAAGTGGTTTGGTTCACAGGAGACATTACACCGTTTGCAAAATAATCTGGGACCAATTAGCAGGAGTACCCTGGCAAATGTGAAAATTAATTTTACTTTGATTATGAAGAGCAAATACACGTGCACTCTTACTAATTGGTCCCCAAATATGCCGAGACTGAAAGATAAATGGCAATAAAATTTGAGCTTAAATTAAAGATAATTACTTGGGAATTGGGCTTAAATTAAAGATAATAACTTAGGAATTGTAGAAAAGAGCCAGAATGGTGCCTTAATAGTGTTCCTTCTAATAACCATTCTTTAAGAAAAAATTCGCTAAAAAATCAATTTTGTATATCCATATGATTCTAATTTTAAATGAGAAGGCTCAGGGGAGTGTTTGAGTAAATATTCTTGAGTGTTTCCTATCGAATAAGACTTTAAATTGGTTCATAGAGCTTGTGGTGACACTTTCTTTCCGGAATGTACATTCGGTAGAGCACACAAACCGCTGTAATCGCTGTATTGAAATACCTTGTTGAAAAAACCAAAAAGGGGTTAGCTAGTAGGAGTTGATTGGCAACGAGAATTTTTAAAAAAATATTAGAAAATTAATCTTATGTCAACTGTTAGTAAAGTAAGTTCAGTTTTACTAATTTTTTGTTGTATATACTAAACTACATTACAGAAAATAAAACAAGAATTCAACCATTGTGTATGAAATTGGAATAACGTTTTTCCTTACCATTTTGATTAGATGGCGCCCGTTCCGGTGGGCAAACCTGTCCCATTTATCTTTTCAGATTCAGCCTTTTAAGTCATATATGAGTTCAACAATAACGGTGTCCAATTACATTACCAATCGTTGAATAATCGGACACAGCTCAACCTAAGGCTGATTGATCACAATAGTTAGAGCCATTACGCCTGTCCAGGTTTACGTTATAGATTCATTTCACGATCTGTGACCAAGTAGACGGAGGCTCCACTGGGTCTGCAAGGATCTCCATTGAGAGACGTGCATACTCGCTTCCAAGTTGTTTTAGGACAACCTCAAGAACTTTCGTCACATGCTATCAAGTATACAGCTGATACAATACGTCCATCTGTACACGTTTCATCGCAAAGTCTTACGACGACCTTATACAGTGACGCAGCTGTTATTGAACGAGGGTAAACACTCCTCAAACTCCTCAAGCTCAAGTTATACTACAAGGGCAACCTCATCAAGCTCCTCGAGCTATAACTCAAATTATAACTACACAACATCTATCGTAAGCTGTGAAGTTATTCCTCAAGTTATAATTTCTCCAACTATTACTCAAGTTGTAATTCTTCAACCATCCCTGCATTCAGATATCTAGTGGGACCAAAGGACACAAATCCTGGGTACTCTCTAAAAGCTCATAACTAGGAAGCTACAGGGTGATTCATAAAAACACAACCGAAAATGTTAAAGTTGAGTTATTTTGAAGCCATTTGAAGCCCGAGGTATGGGAACCCGAGGAATCCCTCGAAGGTAGGCCAATTTAAGGCCAATTGTTCACCCTGCAGATTCGCGAGCAGTCGTTCATAGGTCCCAACCGGACGCTCTTATAAATTTAGGTATAGGCCCCCAACCGCCATTGCCGGAGTCATGCGACTCGTCCAGAAGGTATGAGCCAAGGAGTCTGTAACGTATTCCTGAGAGTGCCGGATAATGACAAAGGAAGTGAGTCACCGTTTCAGATTCCTCTTCGCAACGCCTGCATGTAGGATCGTCAACAGATCTCATCCTGTCAAGGTGACCCCTGCGAGAAGAGTGCCCAGTGAAAATGGACACTAGAGTTCTCAGGGTTTGCTGTCCTTTTGCTGTTCTACCCGATGTATATTCCAATCAAAGGCGACTGTGTTGGCGGTCTGACCATCCTGAAATCATTGAGAAAAGGTGTTTTGGTGGTATAAAACGGTTAATGGTTTCTTAGTTAATTTTCGTTTTTGGTATACCATATGTTGTTGTTGATTCTCGTCTTCGTTTATCCACTGTAAAAAATGTGCACAATTGTTGCACAAAGATTTGTTATTTTTCCCTAAAATGTAGGGAATTTTCCCTAAAATGCAGGGAATATTCACTATATTTTAGGGAAAAATACCTAAGTTTTGTGGCAACAATTGTGCACATTTTTACTGTCTGCGTCGTTGTTACTTGTAAGTAAGTGCTCTTCTGACTGTTTGTGGAACACTGATGAAGGAGGGTTCCCTAGAAATAAAACCTAAGATTTATATGCGATAAAAAACGTCCGTTTATTGTATGCAAGGCTTTATCTATGAAGTGCTTTATTAGAAGCAGCTGTGAAAATTTTAAATATCCGCATATTATGATGTTAGTCCAGCAGCCACCGCCTGTTTATTTTAGTGAGTAATAACAGGCTGAATCTTCGTGAGTAGGTTCCGTTCGACGAGACGCCAAGTTTTTCCTTTGTAAAAACTCTCGATGGAGGTAGCTACTTTAGTGCGCAGGTCTAAAACATGTCGATTCGGTGGGGTGTTGAAATTGTCTGAATAACAGTAAGTTTTTTATTTGAATATTGAGATAATTGGATAAGAAACTCGGAAAACATTTGTCCTACAAAATGAATGGTATGACTGGCACGTCCTCCACTCCGAATATGTCCAAATAACGACGTCATAAAAATTATTAATAACCAGCTGATTTTTTATATGCAGCTTAGTAAATATTTGTACAATGAAATGGCCACATAGTCCTACAAATTTAGTGGTACGTTTTCCCAGTCCTACGCTTACAAGTTGTCCATTCCACGGTAACACTTTTTTCATTAATAACTGTAGGACAAAGATAACACGTGTTAAGTTAATGCATTCTTTGCCTAAATCAAGCAGTGTCCTACAAAAAAATGGGTATGTATCGCTAGTCCTACAAGAATACTGAAAACAACATTATTTAGTTTTATTAAAATATATTTTCATTCGGATTCCGATGTCGACGCTTCATCAGTGTCGTCTGGAACGTCATCATCTTCGTCGTCGCAATCGTCAGAATATATGACATCTGATTCTGTAACAAAATAATTGTGAAAATTAACAAATTGCAGCATAATCATCAATACGTAAGAAAAGTAATAATAGATTACCTTGAACATCAGAAGACAATTCTCCAAAAGAAGGACTGTATTTGCCATCAATTAATGCCCATCCGCAATTTTCTGGACTTTTTTCGGTGGGGCTGCGCATGTGTTCATTACACCATATACTGCAGATGTGTGATGTTCGTTTCATGTGCTGCAATAGCTCCTGTTTGGTTGGCGGTAGAACTGAGGGATCGTAACCAACAACTTTTTTTTTTACAATCTTCTCGTCTTGATTGTTGCATTTGTAGCCTTTTTCAAACAATTCGTACGGTCCTTTGTTGACATCATTTTTGGTTTTTAATGAATATAATCTGCACACGTACTCTTCAAGAACCTGGAATCCCTCACTAGATGTTGATAACTCGGCACACCCGCTGTGCAGTTGTACAAAATCCTCTTGAAATTTCGTATTTTTTTTAAGAATGTCAATAGGCCTCTTCTTTCCTTTCCGGTAGAAAGCAGGGTTGTCGTTCCCAGTAAAAATGTGGCATATAGCAAGCGACCGCGATAACTGTTCTCCAAGCTTGGCATGAATTTCGTTGATGTCGAGGTACAAGTTTTTCTTTCCCGTGCTTAGATCAACTATTACCTGAATGTCATCTTTTAAGTTTTTGAAATTTGCCAACATTATCACAGGTATATCTGAATCCGTACAATGTACCTACACACGATAATTTCTATTCAACTGACAAATGTGGAAAACAATTTTAGTGTCAGCTTCTTCGTGATACCAAGTGAGATCGTTGTCAATGACTTTTTTGATTTTCCTTTCATCGGACACCTCATATAGTAGCACTTGTCATAATTCAGTTTAACAGTCTTTCTTGTGATTAAATCAACCAGTTGATCTCTCGCCCAATCTTCTATCAAAAATCCAACGAATTTTTCTTTGAAATTTCTACTTCTCAACAATTTAGTGAACTCAGCGGGACGTTTATTTTCTTTGCGCACGTCATACTGTACGTTCTCTTCACCCCTTACGTCATGCTCATAATCTTTGATGCTGGGTGTTTCGTACTTGTCGAATATAAAATGAACTTCTTTTCGATTATAAGTAATTATTTTTAATATATGTTTCGAAATTTTACCATATCTTTCTGGAAGGTTCTTCAACGTATGTAAGAAATAGAATCCATCAACAAAGTGAATGTCTGCTTCCAGAGGATCTACGAATTCAGCCTGATGTTTATTCAATTCGTTAATAATCACAGATTTTGGGGTCTTGCAAATAGTTCCATCGGGATGACAAAAAGAAAACGAAATGGAGGCCAGAGGATAACTCAGTACTTTTTCTATGTCAATTTTGTTTTTTAATGACGCGTACAGTAGACGACCGAACACATCTCTCTGGATCTTACCTTCTTTAGTTTTTCCAGTAATTTTGACTTTTTGGGTTTTTTTGCATTCAAAATTAATTATTTTATTTCTCTTGATAGCTTTATCAAACCTTTCTAGTGTTTCCCGATTCTCAGCAATGAAGTTAGTACGTTGTTTTTCGCCCGCGATTTCAACTGACTCCAAGAACTCATATACTTTATTGCTCACCGATTGACCTTTTGAGATGTTATAAAGATGGTCTTCTGACAATTGTAATCCAAAAGGGTTCGTGAACAGCTTTATTGATTGTAATAAAAGTTCCAAGTTCTTAGCAGATTTAGTGATTGCTGACTTTTTTAAGTCCTTCGTAATGTCATCTGGTGACTTCAGATCGCAAAACTCCAAAACTTTTGATATAACACTCGTACCCAATGAATGAGTTATTGCTTATTTTTGTCTGGCGGAGAACGAGTTTGTGATGTTGATGATGCCGGAAGCTGTAGAAGCGGCATCGGCATTAATTGTTTCTTCTAGTGTTAAATCCACCGAAATTCTCGAAAAGGGTTTCGATGTTCTTCGGATACCCAAAAAACTGCTTCTACAATCGTCAAGCAATCCGGGATGTGTAATTTCGATGTTTATCAGTTTATCACAATAAACGGACATATACCTTGCGTAGTTATGGTGGTTCATTGTAAAAAAACGTTCGTTACTTTTTGCAAAACGTGTAAGTAAAAAATCACCCGTACGAATATTATATTCTAATTGCAGATAATATTCAATCAACCTTGTGTACATCAAATATATTTGTGGTGTTTTGCTATGCAATCCTTCCAATGTTTCAGTTTTATAACTCCAAATACAAGAAATGCGTTGAATGAGTATTGAACAAAATATATCTTCCTGGAAATGCATACCATTTTTTGTGTAGGACAGTGATAAAATTGTGTTCTACACTTTATTCCCGATAGGAAAATATTAAAATTCAGTTGTTATTAAAGAAGAAAGTGTTACTGTGGAATGGACAACTTGTAAGCGTAGGACTGGGAAAACGTACCACTAAATTTGTAGGACTATGTGGCCATTTCATTGTACAAATATTTACTAAGCTGCATATAAAAAATCAGCTGGTTATTAATAATTTTTATGACGTCGTTATTTGGACATATTCGGAGTGGAGGACGTGCCAGTCATACCATTCATTTTGTAGGACAAATGTTTTCCGAGTTTATTATCCAATTATCTCAATATTCAAATAAAAAACTTACTGTTATTCAGACAATTTCAACACCCCACCGAATCGACATGTTTTAGACCTGCGCACTAAAGTAGCTACCTCCATCGAGAATTTTCGCAGAGGAAAAACTTGGCGTCTCGTCAAACGGAACCTACTCTCGAAGATTAAGTCTGTTATTACTCACTAAAAAAAACAGGCGGTGGCTGCTGGACTATGTCTCTGTATGTCTCTTTTCTTAAATCTAACATTATTAACCACTTGGCGTGTGCTGTTTGTTTCACAAAAATTTAAATATTTGTAGTTTTGTATTGTATTGATTTGATAATTTTATGCCACAGTGAAAATTTTGTGGCTTTTGCAAATTGGTTGGTTATTTGTGGTTCAATTGTATTTCCCATTTTTATTAATTTTCGGGGCTTCTGTTTTATCTTTAACCCTATTTTGGCTAGTGTCAGAAAATGTGATGGTATTGGCATAACCAGGAAAAAAGCCAAGTGTGTGTTAAGACACCTCTGCCACCGACTACCAAAATGGAAAATTTTCGAACGTGATCTGCGGCTCACACCATAAAAACAAGGGAAACAAAGATAGCATTTATTTATAAATTAGTTATTTACTAAACAAATATGTATGTACATATGTGTTATAAAAAAATAATAATAAAAATTATCTTAGATTCTAGCCGCTAAACAAAGGTACCTTGCACAATGTTTGGCGGTGTCTCAAATATGTACATACATATGTACATACATACATATATGCTGTACTAACCACTTGGTACAAAAATTGTTCAAAGAACTTTTGTGCATTTTTCCAAGCTGTTTATTGTCTTTACCTTCATGTGAAACATTTTATACAGGGATTTTCCTAAATTTTAAGCATAAAAAAATTGAAGAAACTATGCTTAACTCATATTCATTACTGAAGGGGCATAAGCATTAACAGTTCTGATTGATGACGAAATACATCTGTATATGAGTGTGTACATAATACAAGGCAAAAGATAAAAATACTAACTTTCCTATAAAAGCTTTAATACTAATGTTAACCGAAAGTTATTCCAAGAAAACTAATTAAGAAAGTGCAGAATGCTTTGTACGTCCATTCCGATCTAAAAATATCTGAATAACCAGAATGCGGTCCTTCACTTCCCTAATAACTAACACTCATTTATTGTGGAAACTTGCCCCATCCAGAAGCTTAGTCAAAGGTTTCGGCTCCTTGGGAAAGTCATTAACATAAGTAATATCAGCTACAGATTAAAGTTACCGTGGTTGTTGTGGTTTATTTTTGTCTTACGAGTTCATTAAAGGAGGACGAAAATATATTTTATCGCACAGAATTTCTCGAGAGAAAAGATTTCTCCCCATAAATATTCACCTCTGTATAAATGGCCCGTCCACTTGTTGAAATTTGGGTCTTATGGGTAGAATTTGTTCACCGATAATTTTTTCAATTTATTTTCTTTTTACATATATACTAGATTTATCTGCGAATTTACTTATGTATACCTCATTTCTCCTTGACCTCAAGTATACGAACATAACTTCATCATTTAATGCTTCTAGTAACTACTGTTATGACTTTAAAACAGCTGATTAGATAAAATGAACGAATGGTTATCCGCTTGTGATTGGACCAGTATGCTGGTTGAACGTGACATTGATGAAGCTGTTAACTCGCTTTATGACACATTATTCCTTTGTTTTACTCGCTGTGTACCACTTGTTCGTTCGAATCGTGATTCAAATTGTCAACCGTGCTTTAATGGCTCTTTGAAACATCTTAAAAATTTAAAGAATAAAGCTTGAAGGAGGTTCTGTTCTTCAAGGAGTGATGCTAATTACGTAATTTATTCTAATTCACGTGCTCAGTACATTTCGTGATTGACTGACTCGTACAATGATTAAGTCTGTAGAATGAGATCGGCTTTGCGTGCTGAACCAAAGCAATTTTGGAGGATTGTTAACTCTAAATGGCACTGCGACGGATATCCTTAATCGTTGCGACTCGGTAACTTAAACAGTGTGGATCCCTTAGAGATTGCCAATCTTTTTGGTGATTTCTTTAAAACTGCCTCCTGTGATAACCACTGTGATATTAGTTATAATGATTTTACCCATTTGACGAAGCTTCCGCAGACTTTTCTTTAACCTAAAGACCTGTTTTTCGATTAAGCGTCTGTCTCGAAGTATAATTGGAGCATAGCTGATAGTTTTTCTGGCGGTCTGGATGGCGTTCCTTCCACACTCGTAAAACAATTGTGCTACGTCCATCGTTTCTGTTTTATGTTATTTATTTAATTTATCTTTAACATGTGGCATTTTTCCGAAACAGTGGTAGCTTTCTTTGATTATTCCTTCACACAAGAAGGGCAATACGAGCGACATTTCTAAATACATACTTGTCACTACTTTAAGTTGTATTGGTAAGATATTCGAAGACCTGATTTGCGATGTTTTGTACTTCCACTGCAAGCCCTTCCTTTGCTCTTTTCAGCATGGTTTTATGATGGGAAAATTTACTACGACAGATTTGTTCCAGTTTACTAATTTCTGCATTTCTGCTATTGAAAACGGTAAGCAATTGGATTGCATTTTCACGGAGTTCAGTAAATCTTTTGACTGAATTAATCATAAAATTTTAATTCACAAGGTGACTGTACTTGGTTTTCCTACTGTACGAACCGCTTATTAGGTCGTCTTACAAAAAATTATAAGTTAATAAATCAAAATAAAGGTGCTAGGTAAGTGACAAGTCAGTCAGTTTTTTGAAATTATATTTTTTATTTATCTTGTACCAATTGGTTGACACCAAAAAAACTTATACTAGTTTGGAAAACTTACATTTAACAATAATTCGGTTTTTCTTTTATTAAATGGTTTACCGGTTTTTCTGCTGTATTTTTCTATCTGAAATGGTAGAAAAATGCAGTGATTAGATTTATGTGTGACTAAAAATGTTATAGTCTAGTGATTCATAGACCTTAAAGCGGTATATACAGCCACTATAAGAGCGGTTAAATGTTTTCGATGTATAACTCTTGAATTTAAGGAGATTTCAATTATTGTATGATTGGTTCTCAATAAATAGTTTACTAGCACCGTAGTCAGTTTAAAGCACTGAAGACAGTTTAAGGTACTGTAGCTAAAGCCCACTGTACTGTGTATAGTTCAAATCACCATATACAGTTTAGAGCACTATATATCGCTTGAATCACCATACACAGTTTTACTGTACTGCAACCAGTTTAAAGCACTGAAGACAGTTTAAGGTACTGTAGCTAGGGCCCACTGCACTGTGTATAGTTCAAATCACCATATACAGTTTAGAGCACTATATATTGTCTGAAGCACCATACACAGTTTTATTGTATTTGAATAATGCTTATCAACCCTTACACTTAAATGCGGTGTACGACTGTTCACCTATAAAGAATACTATGAACCTTAAAGCGGTCTGTAGTTTCTGTTATCCTTGGCAATTCCAATTGTATAGTTTACAGCACTATACAATTGGTGGCATCAAGTAGTTTAAAGCACTACTTAGCAGATTGATAATTTAAAGCATTACCTGGTCTGCTCAGAAAGGACTGCCCTTCTTACAGCGCCAGTTCCCATTTATATAGGCAGTTCATTCATTGCAAAGACTACTGAGGTAAAAGATTTTCTTACGTAACCTTGGGGACGTTTTTATTGATTTTACTTTCTTATGAAACCATACACCTCAGTTGCCCTGGCAACGATTTATTTGTACGACTGTACAAATACTGTCTTTGTCAATTGGCTTCGATCTTATTTGTCTGATCGTACGCAGCGGGTTATATTCCGCACAGATCTTAATGACGAAATAGGTGATACTTCCGGTGAACTTCAAGGTAGCCATCTTGGACCACTCATTTTCGTAATTTACATCAACGATGTATCTCTGATTTTGACTAATTCAAGAATACTTTGCTATGCTGATGATGCCAAAATCTTCCGCATTGTTTGTAATGAAACCGAGTGTGGAATTTTAAACTTAGACTTATGCACTTTTCATAAGTGGTGTGCTATTAACTGTCTATCTCTCAAAATCAGCAAATCCACCGCTATGTCCTTTTACTTTAGATGGATATTTACAAACTAGACTTGACAAAACCAAAGATTTGGGTGTCTTCCTTAATACTCGTCTTTCTTTCGAGGATCAAGTTAACACAATCGTTGCCAGGGCTAATTCTACTTTGGGGTTTGTAAAGAGATGGTCAAAGGAGTTTAATGATCCATTCATAACGAAGGTCCTTTACTGCACATTCGTTAGACCCATTTTGGAGTATGCCAGTCCGGTCTGGTCTCCCTTCTATGCTGAATACATAAATCACATCGAGGCTGTGCAGTGGAGATTCGTTCGTTTTGCCCTGTGTGGGCTTCACTGGGATAACGCTATTATTCTGAATCCATATGTTGACAGGCTTAAACTCTTTCCATTAAATTCTCCTGAGAATAGACGAAAAACTTCCAAAGTTATTTTTGCGTTTCGGTGTATACAAGGTGTGATAAATTCCCCTAAGCTCTTAAGTTCTCTTAATATATCTGTTCCTGTGCGCTCCTTGAGGAACTACTACTTCTTCGATGTTCCCCAGCATAGTACAAACTATGGCATGCATGAGCCGACTTCATCAATGTCTCGTCTCTTCAACCGCCAGTTTGATTGCATTGACTTTCATCTTTCAAAAAATCAAATAAGAGATCAGCTTAGTTAAAGTAACTTGTTCTCTCATTATTATTGTTATGTATACTTTTAACGTTATTATGGTTATGAATACTTTTGTCATTTTGTAGTTATATTTCACTTTTGTAAACTCAATAATCGGATCGTTGATGAAGTTCTAAATAAATAAAAAAAAATTAACGATGGAAGTCTCAAGTTATCCGGTTAGTACTTTATGTAGGATAAATCAACACTGTACATGCGAAGTGTTTAGGCCACACATACATGATGATGGTCCCTCGTTGTAAATTCCATCCACATTTCTAATCCTTCCCACGATGAAATATTTTCTCCTATAGAAAAGGGAAAAAGGGAAACACAAAAAAACTAAACTCTAAATGAAATTAACAAAAAACTACTTATCTAATAGTTGAGAACTTCCTTCCGTTCATCCAGCGATGTCCAAGCATTCCAATAAATAAATGTAATACCTGAAACATATAAGAATATTATTATTCATAACAAAAGTTGTACAAAACTTGTAACTTACCTCAAAAGTATAGCACCATCTCGTAAATTTACAATTTCTCAGTGACATTACGTAAGTCAGCTGTCTAAGGTACATTCAGATAATGCATCAATCGTTGCTAGGGCAACGCCAAAAAGGCGAGAACGCATAACTGGATGCGGCGGCTATATAAAGCCGACGAGCCGCAGCAAATCATTCTTGGTTCAGAGCTCATCTGATTCGGAGAATAATCCGAACGACAAGAATACCATTCCCAACTTCCAAAATAGAAGGATAATTCTATACTTCAGAAAATAATCTGAAATTCTTATTATTTCCAATTTTCCGTCCCACACCTAAGCAGAAGAATAATTCTGCCGCAGAGGATAATCTGCAATCTCCTGCCCACACCTAAGCAGAAGAATAATTCTGCCGCAGAGAATAATCTGCTACATCTCCTCCTCATATTTACGCAGAAGGATAATTCTGCTGCAGAGAATAATCTGTAATCTTCTTCTTGTTTATAGTAGCATTTTGCTGCCCGTGTGCTTAAAAATAGTACTCTTAAATTTATATAGGAATATTGTTCTCATAGACGATTAAGACTTCTTTGTTCTAGAACTTATTTCTCATAGACGATTAATTCTTCTTCTTCCTTTTTCTAGAATCGGACGAATTAAAGAACACGGACTTCGCAATCGTCACCTGTTATTGAATTTTACTTGAATTTTTAATTTGTTTTGTTTTATTTGAATTTCTTGTTGAATTATATATTGAATTTTATAGTAGTTTATAGTAAATGAATTGTGATATAATTATAAGCATTGAAGTATTAATAAAATTTTATATTTGAATTGTTAAATCAACTGAGTTGTCATTTATAAACCGGCACTCCCTACCACGTCCGAGATTAGCTCTCACACGAAGCTTTTAAAAATACCATAGATAAAATCAGTATGGTATGCCCTACGTTGACCTCTAGCCTAAAAGCTTTTCCTCGAAAGCTTGTAGTGTTTCAACTATTTTTTTATTTTTTTAAGAAAGGTAGGTACATAAATTATATCACCTTGGTGAAGTTAATGAATCAAGCTCAAAATTAATGAAGGAACATTTTTCAATATGATCGATATAGTAGTTTAGTAGTACTTTTGATTTAATCACTTTCCATCTTGTCTATACTTTTGGACTAGGATATACACCTTAGAACTACTTTGGGGATATCATGTATTATTTCAGACACTCGGCGGTGGAATTTCTACTTAGCTAAGATATTACACATGCTTGCGATCTCCATCGTACAATGTAATTGTCTAGGTGACCTGGATCTTAGCAGATCAACAAGTTAACTATAGTGTTTTTTTTGTACTTACAACTAAACCTGAACGTAAAAAATGAATTTAGTGGCAACTAGTATTAGATATCGCGATTACAAAAATTTCAATGGGGACCTCGTTATTAACTGAATCTTGGGGAACACTCTATTTCAATTTGGCGAGCTGGAAAAGTTTAGTCGGGCAAATTTATTTAAAAAATATTTAGTATTAAGAAATGCTGCTCTTGGATCACTCGACAATTTAATATGCTTATGGCAGAACGTGACTATCTACATCAGAAGAAATATAAGAGAACTTGTCATATAAGATATTTAGTAGATGTAAAGCAGTTCAAGATTTGGTAAATCTTCTAATGCGATTTTCCATAAATATCGAAGTGCTTGAAACTTACTCTCGAAGAGATTGTTGGAAAATATACCAAATTTAGAAATATATCACCACACGTAGAACAATATTAGCAGCCACTTTGCTACTTTGTATGAAATATTTCAGCTGTCAGCTCAACTCAGAAGTTGTTCATGGAAACAGCATCGTGTTAACTCAGCCAGGAGAATTTTTCGCTACCTCAACTCTAACTGAACTATGGCTGCCATGGAAACATAATACCTAATCTGGCTACTACTTGGTAAAATACTGTTGTTAAACTTTCAGCAAGTGATGACAAATTTAAGGTATTGGACCACCAAAAACACCCAGTAAAATAATAACAAAGTAGCCCAAATGCATATCAACAGGCTCATCAAAATATTAAAAAAAAAAAAAGAGGAAAACCTTCAAGAAATCGTTATCAGCAGCAACAGCAAAAAACACCAACGGATAAAAACCAAGCAATTCATAAGAGCTGAGGTCTAGTGTGAAGTGCTACAACAGAATAAAAATTTATATTCAATTGATATTTTATTACTTACGAATTTTTTATTAGTAATTCAAAATTCGACAGATTTAGACTTAATGTAATGCAAAGCTGCAACAATCATTAAACGGATCGAAATTGCTAAACACAAATTGCTTAAATATTATTTTGTGATTTTCATTTTTTAAACAACCCGTAATAAACATATAAATATATTACATTCTACAATCCATCCCATTCCGAATCATGCTTCAAAAATTGAATCACCTATTCCTGGAAGCGACCTCTGCGGCAAGACCTCATGAGCTTATTGGTCAGAGCACTTCTACAAAATTGAATATCGATCCTCTGTGGTAGGACCTCATTAGGCTATCGGTCAGGAAAAGATATTGATTGGCAAGAGCGATTTTAGTTGCAACCACTACACAAAATCAGAATTTGAATTAACTAGTCCTTCTAATACTTGCCAAAAAACTATACACCCACTCACCTTTTCAGTGCACATGAGTATTAAAAAACCAATAAATAAACATACATGTATACGCTGAAAACTGCTGTGTGAATATTTCGGTCGTAGCCTTTCAATAATTTTAATTAATCAAATTCTTCCCAATTTTAATTCATACATTACTAAACCTGATAAACGAAAACAAAACTTTGACGAGCTTGGCTTGCCATAAGTCCAAAAACGGAAGAAATTAGAAAGACATAAAAGGAATATCACAACAAAAAATATAGAACTCCAGAATTAGTTTCGAGAAGATCGAAAAATGAAAAGATTACTAGGCTAACTTTAAAAGAACAGAACCCATTATCCAAAATCAAGACATTTTCAACGAGACACAGGAATACTTCAAACAATCCTGCTGTGATAAAACACAGGATTAGTACAACCTTATCAGTGCAACAGTATCTGATACCAAAAATTGTCAAAAGGTACCAACACTGTGGCTATGGAAGAATGTGTAGACGATGATCACTCTAACGCAGTACGATTTCGAATTCAGGATGATAGACAAAAATCAATTCCATATATAATTCAGTCTACTGACCTGAATCCCTTTCAGATGCAAGCCAAACGTATTTGGTACAGAAAGTAATCTTTTTCAGATAACTCATCTCGAAATAATTGAAATTCGATATTATGGTGCATTAGAATTTGGAGAAGATGAGAATCTCATAATGGATGACAAGTGTGCAGAATAAGAAGTGTTCTCCCTCTTCTTATCTTACATGATAAAAAATAACCCACTAGTTTGTATGAATTTTTTTTTTTTTTCAAAAAATCAGACTTCTACTGGCGAAAGAATTCTGTTCTCTAAACCCATTGCGATCCGAGAATTAAAAAATTTACTAACAATATTATGTTAATGATGATAAAAATAATTAGGAAAAATCAAAGGGGTTAACTTTCAGATATTCAAAAATAAAGGATATTTTTATTACCCTAATTTTCTGCTTATTTTCCCTGAAACATTCTACTTTTATCTTTAAAATAACCTACAGACTATGCCCCTGTGATAATTAGATCCATAGTTATGATATTTTGAAAATAACTAAGCAGATCAAAAGTCTACAAATTTTAAGGATATAAAAGTCCTTTAATTCAGGCTGGCAAAATAACGAAATTGTTGTTGAGAAAGTGCAAATTTTGATCGACTTCCTATGGTATGACCCAAAAGTAGCTCAAAGATTTTAGAAGTAAAGAAAAACGTCTAAGTAAAAAAAAATAAAGTCGAATGAGCTCTTAAGTAAACACATGTTACAACTATAGCCATGGAAAGTACTATTTATGTATGTACATCCAAACCAAAATAATCTCGACAAGAACATAATTAAAAAGCGAAATAATTTCAGTTATTTTAAATTCAACTTCAGTTTATATGAAAACTTGTGTAATGTCCCCTAAAAAATTTAAACTTTCATACAATGCTTTCTCTCTATTTTCCCATCCGATAAAGTTATCTTATATAACATAGAGTTTGCTGGGGCTTTGTGGTATTCCATAGCTTCTTTGTAATCTGTAAAGTTTTCATTTAGCGCGCCCTTAATTAAAGTACACGTGAATAAAAGACACAACAAAAGAAGACAATAGCAGCAGTCCTTGTCCATGCTTTAAGCAAAATACGTGATATATTTGAAAGCAGTCCATGCTATTTTCCTTGTATTTTCATCGTCATTCGAAAGAGGAACGCATTTTGGATTAATTCTATTCAAAAGGGAGTTGTCGACATGCTCTCGGGTTGTAAACTTAAAAAAGGAAGTATTTTCTACACACTAGCACAATAGAATGCAAAATTTTGACTTACACTGTTCTCTAGTCAGACGAAAATAACATAGCATTTACATTTTCGTAGATAAGAGGGGTTCCGTTGATGGAAAGAACAAGTCTTGATAAATCTCAAGTTAAATTTAAGGACAAGAAAGTTAAATTTAAGGGTAAGAACCATTTCGATATAAAATATTTTATTTATTTATTTATGTACGAAGTCATATGTACAGTTATGTCCTATGACCTATCTGTATGCACTCAGATACTAGTCGAGATGACTTTTAAATTTAACCCCAAATGTTTAGAGAGCTAAAAACTTGCTTATAATATTCAGCATACCCAGCTACCCGTTGGACATGTTAATAGAGATGCAGACGGCACCGTAAGATTAAATTTTGCTTGAGATTACTAGATCTACTCAATTCTATGCAGGCTCCTATGTAAATTTTGCGGATAATAGAGAAAACTTCAGAATTATTATTTTGATTTTTATAATTTTTCGAAATATTCGCTTTTATTTTCTACATGCTAGTGGGGTTTTGAGCCCACCGTTCCGTAGTCATCTCAGAGACAAAATTCTGACAGGTGTACACAGGGCAAGATATAGGGGAGGTCATCAGGACCATATCACGCGGGCTCCGGGCCCATGGAGGGGCCCCTATATCCATGGTAAATGCAACTGAAATTAAAATATATTTTTGTCATAATTTTTGAAATAACAAAATTTTTGCAAAAAAAATTTGCACAGCAAACTACCATAGAAATTTTGCATAGTATTGTACCATTCTTCTTATCGGCTTACACTTTATAGTTAGGCACGCTGTTTCCATTTCGAATAATCCCTTCCTATAAAGGTTGTATTTAGCCGTATGTGGTGTATTTACTAATACTATTATAATAGAAAGAAAAATTATATCGAATAAGTTTATGCCTATTGCTCCAGTTTTGGGTTCCGATAGTATATGCATTTGGTAGCATTTGATACATTTTTCGTTCGATTTCTTTCATTCCCACAGTTCCTATTTTTCTGTCCTTTGTTATACAGTGAAGTTATATAGTGAAGATTCTCCAATGTCTGTGTTAAGTCCAAGTTTGATAGTGTAAGAGCACAGTGCAGGAATAAACAACTAGTATAATTCATGAAGGATCAGTCAAGTTATTCTAATAAGAGTGGAACTTGGCCGACATTTCTACTCGCTGCCTTTGCCTTACTGTGAAATCAATGGTCCCAATTGTTAGTTGTTTGTTTTGTGCTTGCATCTCATTTGCTCTGCATTTTCCGTCTTTTTATGATTTTCAGACTGAGGGGGCCCTATTTTTCTGGTTGGCCGGGGCCCTCCATATCCTCTCTCAGGCTCTGGGTGTACACCGACGCCGTTTGAGAGCTGTTATATGTCTATCTGTGCATTTTATCATTTATGTAGTACCAAATCAGACTACGACCTTCAAGTGCAATTATGGCAACATGACCTGTGCTTTCAAATAAAAAGCAACGAATTTCTGACCGTGCTCCGAGCGCACTTTATTTAATTGATTTACTGTCTTCGTCGTCTGGAAAGAGTTACTACGAAGGGTTCCGTACGATCGTACAAAATTTAACACTGTGTACTTTTTATTTATTTTTTCAAATGAGAGTAGGCGTCATTTGAAAAAATAATAGTCATGCTGTCATTTAAAAAAAAAATCCTACTTATGATAATAATAACGATTGAGAATAAAACGAGGAAAAAAAACGTCGAAAAATTACGTTTCTTGTATGAGGGCCCCCTTTAATTTTTAATTCAATTTTATTTTTATTATTTGTTGTTATAGCGGCAATAGAAATACACAGACTGTGAAAATTTCAACTGTCTACCTTTTACGGTTAATGAGATACAGTCCGGTGGCAGACAGATAATAAATAATAAGTACGAAAAACGCCGAAAAGATCACGTTTCTTGTATGGGGGCCCCCTTTAATTTTTATACCCTAGATGAAATCATAGGGGTATACTAAGTTTGTCATTCCGTTTGTAACACCTCGAAATAATGATGGTAGAGCAAAATGGATTGGACAATGGACACCCACACATAATATTAAAAGTTATTTTGATTTTTGCATGTCCGTCCGTCTGTCCGTGCGCACGATAACTCGAGAACCCGTATACTTAGAGAGTTGAAATTTTGTACACGGGCTTTAAAACAAAAAGGTAAAATTAGGTTCGAAAATGAGACAAATCGCGCAACTCCTTCGTGGGGTTGCCATATAAAAATTCCGTTTTCCGCTATATATTTGGGCACTGCCTGAGAACGCGTCGACGTAAAGAGCTGAAATGTCGTACGTGATGTTTTTACTATATTACAAATAAAATGTCAAAAATGGACTAAATCGGACAACTCCTTGGTGTTGCCATATAAAAATTTAAGTTTTTTACGTATACTGTGAAAACGATCAGTCCAAGACATTTTTATTGTACTAAAAATTTCTGCAGAATACGACATCCTATAAAATTGGTTATAATCATTTTTTCTGTGTGACAAACCGTTCTAGAAATATAGTATATGCGAAAAACAACTTAAATATCTAACTTGAATATATCTGTGACCATACGAAATTTAATACGGACAATCATCTAGGGTATCATAAAAATTGGTCTTAGACCAATTCTAGCTTTTTTACTTGTTAATTTTATTTTTATTATTTCTTGTTATATCGCCAATAGAAATACACAGTTTGTGAAAATTTCAACAACCTGGTGACAGACGGACGGACAGAGAAGTCTTAGTAATAGGGTTCCCGTTGTTACTCTATGGGTACGGAACCCTAAAAATGAGAAAATATTATATCCAGGCTTTTTGGGCTTCGTTAAAGTGATGACATTTCGATTGACAAATGACCATTATGTAAATTATTCGGGATCATTTTTCTACAAAATATATCTGCATTTATTTGTTACAGAAAATATATACGTTGTGTATGCTTTTTAAAAGTGTCTTGCTTTTATACCCTGTTTTTCTGATGGGAACATGAAGTCATTTATAGCATGTTCCATCTCGGAACAATCCTTGAAAAATCCAAAAATAAACTTACATACTAAAACTCTAAAAAACTAACACTCACAATAATTCCCGCGATGAACAAACTTCCCACGAAGATTATAGATAATCATCTCGCGATAATCGTCCAGTATCATCAGCTAAAAATATAAAAAAAAAAAAACCATCAAAACAAAGACAACAAATAGTAAAAGTCTCAGATCATTCACGATCTGAGACTTTAGTTAAAACAAAAACTTACACTACACGTTTGTTTCAATATTCCCACGATGTCTCCAACATCCTAAGGGACCAGATAATCTATAAAATACACGAGGAAATAAATCATTAATAAAATTAAAAAATATAAGTGAACATTCAAAAATGTAAACACTCATCTATAACCAAAACATCTGCCATGAACCACTTTGACAGATTCAAAATGGCAGCTCATATGGTACATGGTAAAACATTTCGATTAAACTATGATGACGTCACTGGGTGTCTAAATATATAAAAATCTAGCAAACGACGCTAGCGTCGTAGCAACGCCACAGGCAGACAAAATTTCTATTGTGTTTCTGCCTATAAAAGGCGAGCGATTGGAAATAGAAAATCACTTGCGATTTGACCAAGCAACAAGACAGATCGGTGGCTCTGAAACCAAAAATTAAGTCTTGATTAACAAAACCAAGGGATGTAGTTCTGAATCCCTTTTTTACGAACTAATTAATCAAAATTTATAATATTTTATTTATTTCAGCATCCTATATTGGGAGAATTGATCCCAGCCTTTTTTGAGCAGTTATATGACGCTCACTCTGTCGTCCAAAATTCTAACCCCTTTTTAATTTGAATTTATTAATAATAGTTTCTTTTTTCTATTACAGATTAAAGAGTAAAAATTTGCCAGTGGAGGCACATTATATTTTAAATTAGTAGTAAGTTTGACTGGATTTAATGAATTGAATTAAAATAGATTAAGTGAATTGTGAATTGAATTAGAATTTAAGTACTGAATTGCCTAGCTGTTAGAGTTATATTTGTGATCACCCTGCCCCTTTTTTATGCTAAGCTCACATTGGGACTTAACATAGCAAGTGAAGAATTTTTTGCAGAAATTAGAATCTCGAGGTATGTTTCTAACAAGTCCGACCAATGTGGAGCTATATTTCCAATATATGAATCTATACGAACAAACTATCATCACTTTCTAAGCCTGGTTAATATTAACGCTATCGCTTGTTGAACTATCTAGCCTTCCGCTTTTTTTTTTTCTTTTTTCCTCTCATCTTTATGTGTATTTGCTTGTTACGGCAACTGCAATGTATATCAGAAGCATCTGTAAACCATAATTCGTAGTTTTCCTTGTTTCATATATATCGAAGAATTTCTGTCGGGTCCTCCATGTAAGTTACTAGTTCCAGTATGAAATAAGTTGTCAAGTAGTAAATGTAAACAGTGTAAATGTGGCTGACGTTGCATAGTCCCCATAGGGGCCTCAACCTGCGTATTCAATCAATCAATCAAAGATCAAAGTGATAAATACATGGTCAGAAGTGTAAGGTGATGCGTAGCTCTAATTCGTGTGAAAAAAAAAAATTTAAGTAGAATAAATGGTACGGCTCCTGAATAATTTTCTTGCAAAGGTGGCTGGGTTAGACGCTTCTATTTTTTTAGCTAACTATTCGGGTAATACTTCGGACCTTCTTCAGACCGTTACGTTGGCTTGAAGGGTACGCTTTGAGTTTCTAGTGAGGTTCTTCCCATAATTAACTCACCAGTCTTCCGCCATTTTAAGCAAGCTCACGCCCATATTTCTAGAAAGATTATAAAAAATCTGGTCATATATGTATGTATTGACAGGTTGTAAAGAGTTCGATCTTTTGAAGGTTATTGTTCACAGGACACTTTACCATGAAGTAATGTGAATGCACTTTTAGCTTGGATTCAAAATGTGAAATGACCTTACTTCGATCATCGTTTATTGTCGCATTTGTGACTTCGAGTTGAGAAAGATATTTGGCTAAGTGTATACATATGTAGGACCTCCATATAACACCTATATTTGATATGCATTCCTTTGTGTATGTATAGCATCTTCAGCTGAATCCTTACTGCAAATTTTCCTCCTGCTTGATAAGTGTCCTGCTGATAAGTATTAAGAGAAAATAAATGAAAATAAATTTTAACACCGAAGTAATACGAGTTTGCTTTTCCTAAAAAGTTTTGCAGACTTAACATGTTTTTTTTTTATTAATCTTAATTCCTCTATCACATTTGTATCATCCTTTTTTAATGGATTTACCTTAATACACTGATTTATCCATATCTTATGAAAAGCCAGGAGAAAAGTGAGCAAATACCGTACTTTGTGCATTCATGAAATATCTCGAAATATTTAAATTCCGAGTATCACTGCAAGAGTTTTCCTACGAATTTATAAAAGAATCTCAACGGCTCGATGAGAGCTCCATTTGTCTGGTCTGTATAGATAAATTATAAACATTCCAGAGTGCTTAGCCAATAACTTCGAACACTTAGGAATGCTGTTAACGTAAGTAATACTTGCAGTTATTTTAACTTTCCGTGGCATTGGTCCATTTATTATTATGTCTTGCGGGTCTATTAAAAGATGTTGAAATTGGTTTTGTCGATATTTTAAACGCCAGATTTATGCTCTAAAGAACTATCTTCCTTTCTATTTTCATATCTCCTGCTTAACAATGTATTGCAGGGCATGGTAATAGTACATATTACGCCAGTAAGAATGTTGTCTATAATGAATTGAGAACCTAATTAAGGAAATGAGTTTTTTTAAATGTACTTGAAAAATGTTTGGATTCAAAAGAGTATTTCGAAATGCCGCGAAATTCTTGCTGTGAAGTAATGATATCATTGTTGACAGAGTATTGTTTTGTCGGTATTTTCACTTAACCTTTATAAATATTTTGAATTAAAATAAACGAACTTTGTTCGTATTTGTCTTCAATTTTACCATTCAGGAAGTCTAATCTACCTTGAATTCATTATTTTCTTCAATAGGTGTTGGGATATTCATAGATTAGAGACTTTCACACATGCTTATCTACAGGTAGAGCAGAGTACTCCACTAAGCAAATCGGTATGATATGATGAGGTCAATCTTTGTCTGTGGAGAGACATATGAAGTTTTATTTTATTATTTTATTTATTCCAACTATTTGTGCTAATAATCCTTTACATATTTATACATATTTAGATTCAATGTGTGGATTTCGGTATATTTATTTAATTAGTTTCAACATTTTTTTGCTTTGTTTTATTATTGTTTTTTCTTCCTCTGTCCAATGCTGTGACTTATTAATAATTGAAAATAATCTTTGTCTCAAAAATTTACTATTAATGAAGGGAGACCACTGCGCTCCGATATTTTTGGCTGTAATAAGAAAACCTAAACTTAATAAAAATTTATATTTTCTGATAGACAATTTCATAATCTTAATCATATTTACGCTTAAATAAATTATTCAATTACATTTTTTTAATAAAAATTAAAATAGCTAGTTACGGAACCCGTACCTTTGCCTGATTTCAAATTTCATATGTTGAAATGAAGCAAATTGAAAGATATTTTTTTTTATTCTGATTAATTTTCCGTTAAACATCTTAAGTTCAAATATTAAAATATCGGTATGTGATATACCTAAATTTCGGAAAATCGGTCAAATTGAGGAATTAACTAATTTCAATGTAAATACATATATATATATTTTTATTTACGCAAAATAAATTTATTTAAATTCTTTCACTTATATAATAATAAAATTCTGTATTTAGGGAATTAGAGTTCGGTTAATTTGAGTTCCATGAAATCGAGTTCTTACATAAAGCACTCTATTTTTTTTTTTTTTTTCGTCATATTTCTCATTCGACATATTGATGGTGATGTGACGTTTTGAACAGTGTATTTCTTAATCAAAAATTATTTTATCATTTGCAACTTCATTTTGAGAATATAAATTTAGTTTTCAGGGTAGGTAACTTGAAAATATATTCGTGATAAATATTTATTTATATTATTATTAATTTTTCCTCAATGGAATAATTAGGGTACAAATAAATTGTAAATTCAATTTTTATTTATTTTTCCCGGAGGAGAATGGAACCCACACTTGTTAGAATCGGTCAAAGATGGAGAATAGTAAAATTTTAAAAACTTCTGTTTTTAAAGATTTTAAATCAAATCATGAATACAGCAACTACTAATATTTTTCTGAAATGTAAATAGTATGTTTGTGGTAACTTCAGCTAAGAAATAATAGATATATGTGGGCAAAAAATGTAATGAATGATATGTTGAGGAAATTTGTGAAATTCTTTTATTCCATGTAGAAATTGCAGTAAAGGTTTAAAACACTGGCTGTTATTGGATGGGGAATAAGCGGTAAATAAAGCACTACAACAGATATAACTAAATAAAACGTAACGGGTTAGATATATAAAGAAAAAATGCTATACTATTATATATAATTATTGGCACATTTATTTTTTTGATTAATTTTGCTCAAAAACGCATTTTAATGTATCCGTCAATATGATGGTTTTCTGTAAAAATTGGTATGCAATATTGTGTATATCTAGTGTTAAGTAAAAATTAATAAAGTTATAAAAAAAAAGCAGTTAGATTTGTTTGAAGACCAATTTCTATGATACCTTAGATAAATGCCCGTATAAAATTTCGTATGGTTTTCCGCTTGTGTTTCTAGAACGGTTCGTCGGACAGAAAAAATGATTATAACCAATTTTATAGGATTTCGCACTCTGAAGAACTTTTTAGTACAATAAAAATGTCTAGGACTGTTAAGTCCCAATATTGGCTTAGAATACAGAAAGGGGCAGGTGCTGGTTTAAAAAATGATAAGACAGGTTATTATTTCCAAAATAACAATATTAAGTTTTTATTCAAAAAATATATCTTACAAATTAGAAACTTCTAATTATAATTTGTTGGGTCTCCACTGGCGTTTTTATTCCTTAATCTGTAATAAAAAAAGGAACTATCATTAATAAACTCAAACTAAATGGGGTAGGATTTTGGGTGACAGAGTGAGCGTCATACAACTGCTCATAAAAAGGCTGGGATCAATGCTCTCAATTTAGGATGCTGAAAATATATTAAATCAAATATTATAATTTTTTTATTAATTTGTTAGTAAAATGGGATTCATGTTTTTCCCTTGGTTTAATTTGTTAAGCAAGACTTCAAATGGCTTCAATTTTAACTGCCGATCTGTCTTGGTGCTCAGTCAGAACTTGAGTGATTTGCTACTTCCAGTAGCTCGCTATTTATAGGCAGAAACACAATGGGAATTGTGTCTGCCTGTGGCGTTAACAATGACGCTCGCATTATTTTGTGAAATTTCAAACATAATTCACCCGGTGACGTCATGGTAGATTTCGTTATGAGAATGATTATTTATGTACTGAGGGCGACCATATTGGAAACGTCAAATGACTTGGTGGCAGCTGTTATGTTAGTTGGAGGTAAGTTGTTTATATCTTGAATGCTTATATTATTTACTTTTATTAATGATTTGTTTTCTTTT
Organism: Dioctria rufipes; assembly: GCA_963924295.1. Classification (NCBI taxonomy): domain Eukaryota; kingdom Metazoa; phylum Arthropoda; class Insecta; order Diptera; family Asilidae; genus Dioctria; species Dioctria rufipes. The sequence goes on from OZ002740.1 coordinate 54,504,554, forward strand.
TTATTTTTAGCTGAAGACATAGATGATCCTGCCCAGTACCATAGGATTGGATTTCCCCTTTTGAGATAAATTTGTGTTTTGGATAAAAGTCTCAGATCATGAAGTGATTTGAGACTTTTATAATTGTTTCTGTTGTGACTGATATTTGTTTTTGTTTTATCTTAGATTATCTTGCTGATAGCATCAAGGGATCTTCGATTATATTGTCTTCGTGGGCAATACTCGGTATTATTATTAAACTGTGAGTGTTAGTTGATAAGGTATTTAATTGTAGAGTTCATTTTTGTTCCGCGACGGAACAAGGACTGATCGTTTTCATAGTATACTTAAAAAAACCCAAGTTTTTATATGGCAACACCTAGAAAGGGTTGGCCGATTTTATCTAGTTTTGAAATTTATTTTATTTGTTATTACTATGAAAACACCACGTACCTAATTTCAGCTCTCTGTGTGGACGCGTTGTCAGGAAGTGTCCAAATATATAGTGAAAAAGGATATTTTTGTATAGCAACCCCACGAAGGAGTTGTCCGATTTTTCTCATTTTCGAGCTTAATTTTACTTCTTTTTTATAAGTCCGAGTACAAAATTTCAGCTGTCTAAGTATACGCGTGCTGGAGTTATCGTGCGCACAGACAGATGGACGAACAGATGGACGGAAAGACGGACATGCAGAAATCAAAATAACTTTTAATATTTTTCGTGGGTGTCCAATCCATTTTGCTCGATCATCACTATTTCTGTGCGTTACAAGCGGAATGACAAACTTAGTATATATACCATCATCTAGAGTATAAAAACAATGGTTGTGTTCCGTCGCGGAACACCTTTTTGTAATTAAATTAGACTTACATACTAAAAACAATAACAACTCACACACTTTCCCACGATGATAATGTTCCCACGATGACATACTATCTTTCAAACATAATAAAGCTGAAAAGACATCAAAACAAAAAGAGGGCATTAATAAATAAACGACAAATAGAAAAGTCTTAGATAGTTTTCGACCTGAGACTTTAATTAAAAACCAAAACTTACACTCAGGTTATATCCGAATAGTCCTACGATATCTCAAAAGAACGAAAAATCTGAAAAAATACACAAATTATCAATAAATTTATAAATAAACATACAAAAATGTAAACACTTACCTATATCCAGCAGCTGCCATCAAAGACTTTGACATATTCAAGATGGCAGCTAACAGCTTAGAAAAATCGTTCTCATTACAAAATCCACGATAAAGTAATATTGTGTGTCAATGTATAAATGACGCAGGGCTTCATTGTTAAAGCCACCGGAAGACACACTTCCCATTGTGTTTCTGCCTATAAATAGCGAACTGCTGGAAGCAGAAAATAGCTTGCGATTTGACTAAGCCACAAAACATATCGGTAGTTTTGAACCAAATATTAAGTCTTGCTTAACCAAACTATACGGGGAACATTGACCCGGTTTTTTTACTAGCCTATATTTTTATTAAATAATTATTTTATTAAAATTTCTCATTAATTTTTTCAGCATCCTATCTGGGAGTATTTAAACCAAGTTATTTTCCCATATCAGCAGATTCACTGACGCTCATTCTGCCATTACAAGTAATACTTTCACTGTTACTAATTCTTTCTCTCTCGCTTCAATTTACAGGGAAATAAGCTAGACGCCAGTGGAAGCTCGCAAAAAGAATAGGTGCTAAAAACCAAATCTATGAATTTAAAGTAAACCAAAAAATAAATTTTCTGTTGAATTAAACTGGAATAAAGGTAGATATTGAAAAATTTGAACTAAAGAGTTGAAGTATTAAGTAGTAGTAAGGTATATGATTGTATTTAACCTTGGTTAATACTCATGGGTCTACGTGACCCTGGAACCTTTTCAAACAAAATTTTCGCACAATTACTTTTAAACAACCCGGCTCACACGCCCGTGTATTCTCAGTATTGCATGTGCGCTTGCGCATAGTGGCTGTGTCCAGTCATTTTGTGCATGTTTCGTGCCATAACAGTAGTGACAGGGTCACGTTGACCCTTGAATAGCAACAACGTCGGTAAGTGAAAATTATTGGTTTTAATTTAAATTGTTTTCTCTAGTGTAAAACAATAATAATTATTAGAGATTTTTATACTCTATTATAGCATAGGTTGTTGCTGTATTTTTGCTAGTTTTATTTTTCAATTTGGGTTTGTCTTTGCCACAGGTATGGGTAATAGAAATATGCTTACAGATGAAGAGATTGTGAATGCTTTCCTTGAAGATGATGATTTTGAAGAGGAGGATGTGTCCGCAAATTCAGGTGCTTCTACCTCTGCTTCTTCTTCCTTTCCTGTTACTGCTGACAACAGAGAAAACGCTTTGTCTCGTGTACTAAATGATGCTGACTGTAGTGATATAGATTCTAGTGATGAAGAAATATTTAGTGATCACAACAGTTCGACTGATATTGAAGAGGAGTTAGACGAAGAGATTTCCTCCATCCCACATCTAGCAGACTCCGAAAATATTGATAATTCGCTTGAGTTTTCTACATCGCATCGCTCTAACTATTACTTTGGAAAAAATAACTGTACGCGTTGGGCCAAACAACCTCCAGCTCAAAGACGAACCCCAGCTCACAATATTATATATATTTCCCCGGGAAAACCTATAGGTCCGGCATCCACTTTAGGCCCAGAGATATCTCTAGTGAATGTTTTTGATCTCTTCATCGACGAACACATACTTGAAACTATCGTTCTACATACAAACGCTAAGATTGAAGAGGTTCAACTAAAGTACAAAACTTTTAAACGCACTCATGTATTCCGCACTATTTGGAGACCAACGTTTATAAACACAGCAACTATTACAGAACTACGAGCTTTTATAGGATTGCTATATTTGGCGGGCTTATTAAAATCAAACCATGAAAATTTATCTTCACTTTGGGCAGCAGATGGTACATGACGTGACATTTTTCGGTGTACAGTAACTCTCTGTCGCTTTAGATTTTTGATGTCTTGCTTGAGATTCGATGATGCCAGCACTAGAATAGACAGGGCGAAAGATTACAAATTAGCGGCTATATCTAATATTTTTTCGAATGGGCAAGTCATTGTCAAAATAATTATTCTCCTGGAACAACACTCACTGTTGATGAGATGTTAGCATCTTTCAGAGGTCGATGTGGTTTTCGCATGTATATGCCAAAAAAACCTGCCAGATACGGTCTGAAGATAGTGATGTTGACTGATGCCAAAACCCATTACATGGTAAACGCAGAAGTTTATTGTGGTAAAAAATCGGACCAACCTAGGACTAAAAAAGACAAGCTTTTACCAACTCAAGTGTACTCCGCTTGATATCTCCAGTTGAGGGTTCTAATCGTAATATTACTGGCGATAATTGGTTCTCATCCATTGAATTAGTAGAAGAGCTATGGTCACGAAAACTAACATATGTGGGAACTGTGAAGTCAAATAAGAGAGAAATCCCAAGAGAATTTTTGCCACATAAAACAAGAGATGTTGAATCATCTTTCTTTGGCTTTACAGCTAAAATAACAATGGAACATCATATGTTCCTAAAAAATCCAAAGCTGTGGTTCTCATTTCTAGTATGCATCACGATAGCAAGATCGTTCCTGCTCAGCACAATAAGCCGGAGATGATCACATTTTATAATGAAACAAAAGTCGGAGTTGACGCGTTGGACCAAAAGTGTGCCAACTTCTCCGTTGCCAAGGCTACTCGACGGTGGCCGATGGTGATGTTTTATGCGATGATTAACATTACAGGCGAAAACAGTAAAGTTGTTTATGATGGAATATTTGGAAGGTCAGTAAATCGACCAAACTACCTTCGCGAGCTTGGGATAGAATTATGCCTTCCATACGCTTGACAGCGAATAATGAACATAATGAAAAGATACCCCGGAAATTGCATATGAAAACATCAAAGGTGTGCAAAGTGCCGCTGCCTGAAAGATCTGTTCCAGCTGTTAATAATGTTGCATCGAAAAGGAAGCGTTGCAGCATTTGCCCGTATAAAAAAGATCGGAAAACTAACAGTGTTTGTTCCTCTTGCAAAATTCCGATTTGCAATACATGCCTCAATTATTGTATGTCCAAATTGTTTGGATAACAAGTAATTGTGTATCAGTTAATTGCTAAATATGTAAATTTTAATAAATAGTGTGTTTTATTTGTTATTTTTAAACAAAATAAAACTTATTTTTATGGGAGTGTCAGATAGACCCTTGAATAGTCATCGTGTAAAATTTATTTCGAGTAGTAACCAAGGGTTAAGTAAATTTATAAAGTGAATTGAACTGCCCAGATTAATAATTATTATGTGATAAAACGTGAAATAAATTATTGACTTCTGAAATTTGAAACTCTTCTGTCTTATCATTTCGCAAATCGGCACCTGCCCCCTTTTTTGTATGCTAAGCCCACATTGGGACTGAACATGTTGATTGGCATTTCTGTCTTAAACTAATTCGATTTACTTTTGAAAATAAATGTTTTCTTCGGCTGGTAACAATGGAATATTTATGGCAGATAACCCCATCAAATATTCCGTGTTGGTGTATTGAATTGAATTTAAACACTAAGCACTACTTCGAAATAAATAGTCATCTGGGCATCGAAGTCGAATAAGTTTTGATTTCATTATCCGTAATCCATAAAAGATGTAACTCATATAATTAAAATATGCATCCAATTGGATTTGTAAAGCTTTCTGTTTTCATTAAAGCTAGTCGAATCTTTGTAACAATCATCTTATAAAGCATAATTCTTATAAAAAGATGTCAGACCGTTTTTCCATGAATATAATCTATCTTAAATCATACCCCTTTATTTATAAAAATGTGGTTAATATACGAATCCACAAACTTGGGAATATTTTATAAGAGATTTAATTAAGGAAATTCGGATGTCTTTTTTATTACAGCTCTGATAAAGTGGAATCGCTTACATCGCTTCTAGCTTCCAACATTCAATGTAACTTTTCTGCTAAGAACTGAATTCATTCCAGTCACGTTTATATTATAAAAACATGCCTGACCTTTTCTTTCGTCTAGCAGAAGATCTATGAGTAGTGTCCATGACAGAACTGTTTGTTAGGAACATAAAAAAAAATATTATTATGCTCTTTCTATTAATAAAGAAAACATTTTATTTGCGCGTAGTCTTTTTAGAAACTGAAGAGCTACAAAAGTATACACAGTGTGAGCACTTCCCGAAAGAAAATTTCTCTTTTTTTCTCTCTATTCAATATTCGCTTTATTCAAAAAGCGAATAATATTTCCCTACCACATGCGTACATACTTTATGTCCTTTTTATTAAAAAGTTTTATTACTGGTCCTGTAATCTGTTATCTCCTTTGTTGCTGCTGAAATTAGACGGGTTCTAGATGAAAAACAAAACAATTTTATCAATATGTGCACCATTTAAAGGACAGTTTGCCATTGCTATTTTTAAGTATGAACGAAATATGTTTAGTTTTATTGTGGCCACAAGGTAGCAAACTTTTAATAAAACTTTATTTTCATACTCATTTATTATGTTTTTCATAAAGTTTCTGACGCTGTGAGGCAATAGCTGTTCGGATAATATTGGTAATTTTGCCATATGCAGTATACTGACGTGTGTAAAATAATTTATTGAATGAAAGGTAGTAGGCAGTCAAAAGTTAAAACTAAATATTAAAAATAGAGCAAGAGAATAAATGGGCCTTGAGCTACGTCTTTAGTTATATTTATCGGCAGTCTGATTAGGTCTCTAGAGTGTAATGTAAATTAACTAGAGTTTTTATATTATAAATATTCTTTAGGGCCTAACAAAAGAATTTACAATTTTCACTTTTAGTCGCTTTCTGCCTTTTTATCCTGAAAATAGAGTGACCGAGTAGATCATAGATGTGGGAACAAACATATTCGAAAATGATTGAATGAAATTAGCTATATTATAAAAAAAAAAAAAAAAAAGACACAAATCTCTAGCGGGTTAGAAGTGAAATGTAGTCGGCTGTTAAAATTTTCATGTTCACGCAAAATAAACTGTGCTGCATTGCCAACAAAAGATTTAGATAGTTCCATCAAAATGGTCGAACATTATACAAAAATATACAGTTCGTGATACAATTCCAAATTACAAACAACTTTCGATTGTTTTGTTTAGTATTCCGTAAAGAGTAACTTCTACTCTAATACAAAACAAATAAACGAGAGTATTGGCAAAGAACATACTCTTGGAAGCTTTCATAAAAGTTCCAAAATCCACTGCAAAGAACCGTATATGTGTTGCGAAGAAAAGAGATCATCTAACCAAAATCATTGGTTTTATTCGAGCACTCTTTTAGAAGTTGTTTCCACACCATATATTTGAAATCATAATAGCGTGATGGATGGTTTCATCGTATTTTTAATACTCAACTATTTTAATATCGAATTACGTAAACTCCATACCTCTCCAATGATAATATGTTTCTAAAACTGAGAATTTTATTTCCAAGTTTTTCCTTTTAGTCATCCTTATAGATAACCCCTCAAATTACAAAAATTTAAGACTTTATTTTTAGCACTACCTTAAACTTCTCAACTCTCTGAATTCTTGAAGTCGACTCCAGCACCATTGTTTTAAAAAATTGGCATGTTTCGGCTAAGAAAGTTTTACACGAACAATGCTATACAATACCGATTTTCCCGCGATATGGTGATAAAAAAAAAATATTTTTTTTTTGTTAAGGGAGGGGGGCGAGCGAAAGATCCCAAACACAGAGGCCAAGGCGGCCCATTGTGCTAACCTGCTAAAATTGCCAAGTACACTCATCAAAGCCTACAAGTCCTCTTAATGAAGCGCATCAGGTCTAGCTGAGGTAAGTTTTCAGTTCAACCACAGATAGGAGGGCAGATTCAAGTATATTCAGCCTGTCCGGACAAAGACCGGACAAACGCAGAGACAATATTCGGTTATCTCAGTGTGTTCTTCCAGGCAAGACTGTCATCAACTCCCCTCCTTCTTGGATGAGCATCAAGCAGGGTGTGGCCACAGTTCTGCATTGTGTTACTCTGAGCCCCAAAGACACATGCAGAGAAATTTTGTTTAGGCTGTAATAAACCCATAATAAAAAAAGCAAAAAGCAAATCTGCAATAGCTCCGTAGTCAATCACAAGTTCCCTATATTAAACGAAGAGTGGAAGCTACAATAACCAACTTGCAAAATAGGCCAACCAATCAATCCCACAGAAATGGAAACTAGCACAGTTCGCGCTCACTCGTTGCACTCATTTATAAATCGCTTCTTTTTTATGACTTGCAAGCTTTCGGCGACTTGCATTTTTATATTATTATTATTGGGAGGGCATGATCTCTGAAATATATTGAACTATGCTATAGTCAAGAGATGAGTAATAACGATACTCATATAAATAAGCTACGAATAACAATAAAGTAATTCAGTTCTATTAATTGTCTTTGGATAGGAATTTATGCTGTATAGCTACTCCTGCTGAACTAATCAGAGTCAAGGCTTCACAGCTTTTCTAGTTCACCATCGGAATACGGCTATCTCAGCTGCTCCCGTCCATAGAGCCAAAGCTTCAAAACTGATTTCAATATTAGCTACACCAATGGAGCTACAGCTATCCAAGCTGCTTCCGTTTATAATAATCCATACAAGTGAAGCTATCAGAAGGCCCAGCACGCAAAAATTGTGTGGACCTGTAAGTACACGGTTCTGCTCTTTCATGCGAAAAGCCGCTTTGTTGAGGGCCTTATTACCGAGATTACCTGCAGGGGATTTCAGTCCAAGGAAAGCACAGCCAGAGTCAAACTTGGCTATTAGGTCAGCCCTTTCATTCTCCTTGATTCCCATTTACGTTGGAACCTACTAAACGGGCACCTGGGTAATCCCCAGTAACTTATATGTTATTCGATGGCTACTCGGAGCTATCGAGGCTGCCCGCCTATCCGAAAGGATATCAATGTCCTTTCCGTTGATCTCCACATCGAGGGACGTCTTGACTGCCATTGCGATGGCGAAAACTTCAGCCAAGATGACAGGGTTGTCCCTTCCAACTGAGTAATCCAACACAATGTCGGTTGAAGAAAGTAAATACCAGCACCGTCGTTAGTGAGAGAGCCATCGGTAAAAATTTTAGAGCGGACCGGGAAGACTCGATAAGGCCCACAGCCCACGATCCCCTTTCAGGAAAACTCACAGAGAAACGGCGTCCAAAACGAGGCTCTGGTACCACCACATCAAGTGGCATGAGGGCTAGAGGTAGGTAGATACCGAGATGCTAACATGGGGAAACTGCTACAGTCGTAAGAGCTTTGAAAGAACAAAGTGCCCTAATTTACGTCTTCTGGAGAAGAGCGCCATGTTGGGCTTTGTAAGATTCCCCGTCCTACCATGACAAGTGTACCAGTTCTCAGCAGTATTGACACTTCGCTGCATGAAGGCGCAGGCAGCAGCCATGGTATGCCTAATGATGAGCAGAGCGATGCCCACAGCATACGCTTCACATGCGAATCCCACATTTTTTAGCGCCTTAATAAGTGAGTCAACCAACATACGCCAGGGTACCAGGGAAGCATGCCATCCGGTGCAAGTTATGTTGGGAGGTAACTAAGGTAAGAAAGTAAATTACAACAAAGCTATTATGTTAAGAAACTTTTATTGCCGTTCGATTTGAAGATTGTGGGAACACTGCAACGTCTAATACACATTACGTTGATCACAGTTATTACCCATCTCAGTTGATCTGCCCATTTGCGCGCAGAACGCTTACCTGCGGGGTATTTAAGGGAGAGACTTTTAGGACTACATACTCCCTGAATATATTCGTCGACGAGTCTAAATAGGCACTTCAAAAGGAATGAAGAGATCCTTGTGGTTCAGAAACTCTCCTGGTCCATATATGACGCCCTACCAGGCTTTGGAACGAAGACAAACCTCACCTTACTCCATACCTCAGGGACATATCCAAATGTGATAGATGCCCTGAAAATGGCATCGTACCACGCAGAAACGCGGTAAAGTTCAAATTGCCTATTACATCAGCATATAGAGTTCTAGAGCCCCTACTGGGGAAGCAAAGTACTAATAATGGGAGGTCGCAATTTCACCTTCTCCACATTAACAACTTTTTTAATCAAGTTTGAAAAGTAATCATTATTTACGAATCGTGTGGAGAAGTATAACCAGTTCGAAAAATGTGTGGAATATTTTCTTTGCAATTTTCTCGATGATTTCTATATGAAACCATAGTTACGTCATGGCCCATATGTAACGTACCATGTCTCCTAACGTCGTTTCTCCCCAGAATATAAAACTAATCCCCGTTGTGATTTCATTTTGCCGCTCAGCTGATAAAAATTTTCTCGTTTTGGAACAAAAATAGGAATTGTTACACACTCTAAAGTAATTTATCCGGATTCCTGTGATTTTATTTATCATTCCGTTTTTCTTTTCATCAAGCGATAAAAAAACTAATTAAAGTAATGACAAATAACATTTCTCGCACCCTCGCAATTAACTCAATTAATTAGATCGTCTAGATAAGGGACTTGCATCCAAAGCTGAAATTCCGCCCAAATGAGTTAATTTCTTTTTACATACCATAAGAACGTAAACTTATATTTTCAGTTACGACATAATAATGTTATCTATCCTTATATACACATACATTCAGATATACGAATTTGCATGCTTACATATGTTAATATTTGTTTCAAACAAAATGATGACAGTCAAAACAAAGAGGAGAAGATTTGTGCTTTGTTACAGCCGGCAGACCTACTCAATATACGAGTATTTCAGCTCTATTCGGTTCTCTCATGGGGACAGTCAGATGTTATATTATGGTAGACATGTACTTATCATGTACCCTTGGAACTTGGGTTCTCTTCCTTTGGGATAGGTCTTTGTACATACGCACATAAAAAAGGAGATAGGGCTAGAAATTGTACTCGACGCCAAATTATGGTATTGTGTTATCAAATTGCTCCTTCAGAAGGTTAATGGGGAAATTTCCGTAATTGTACATGATTATGGTTATTTCTTTCTTTTATTTTGAATAATTGCTTATTTAAGGGGTAATTCATACGGGAGATAAGCAAATGGGATAAGTTAACGTACCTTTGATTTTTATTGCGATGTATTAGTCGGAAGTAAAATTATTTAGTTGTTATGGATTATCATTAATTTCGTTATACGAATAGGAGGGTTACAGTTTTTGCTCTAGAATGTAGTTTCCCGCTATTTGGTTTCAACTGTTTTTTTTTTTTTTTATATTATTAAGCCAAGCTCAGGGGATACCCTATGATGCAAAGCACAGCGTGGCAGGAAGGAGATAGGGAAAGGATTAAGGGATATGAGGAGAGCGGCGGAGGTGCCGATGTATGTCGCCCTTAAACTTTTGCAGGTTGTATGCCGGAGGAAAGACAGAAGATGGTAGACTGTTCCACATTCGCACAGTTCGGGATAAGAAAGCATCACGGAATTATAGTGTACGGCCGAAGGTAATTTGAAGGGTAAAAGGATGAGCGCAGGATGCAGCGCGGGTATTGCGTGCAGGAACTATTCTACAAGGGATCAGACTAGATATTTCATCAGAACATTGGCCATGCATATAGCGATAAAGGAGCGAAAGGCATCCAACATTGCGACGGTGCTCGAGCGAGTCGATATGACGAGTAATTGCCACATCGCCTGTTTCTTAATGCTGTTGTTATCACATCACAGGATAACTTGTGCTCGTTTTATTTAGTTGTCGATCCTTTTCTCGTCGAGACGTGTTTGTAATTTATTGTTTCCAACCTGCTATTGCAAGCATATTGTTAGAACAAGATATAAACATCTATTTACAAACGTTTGCAGATGCAAAAATATGCATTAGATAATCTTCCATCTCTCCTAATTATAAACAAGTTAAGCAGTATTCCAATAAGTTAATTCAATCCCTTTAAAGAATTATTTATGAGGCTTATGAGCACGACTCCTGGGAAATTTGTATGAGATCTTACAAACTAAAGAGCCATTACTGAACCCAGCACATTACAAATTTCAGTTCACAAAATTTATTCGTAGTGAAAAACTTTCTAAAATTCATTCGAATTGTTCCACTTTCCAGTCTGTTTTCATTTGTGATGCATACAAACTATGATGGTACTGCAAAATGGGCATAATATGTATTAAAAAAATTTAATTTTTTCACGGAAAACTGTCTATTCGCACGATAACTTGCAAGCCCGTAGATTTGGCGCACTGAGATGGATAGAATTTGGCAACCGCAGTGTTGTCATATAAAAGTATTGATTTTCACTATATGAATATTTGAAAGCTGGTTGAGAATACCTTGAGCTACTGAGGTGAAATCTGGTATATGCTGGCTGCTTTTTTACAAAGGGAACTAAATTAAAAGTCTTCCAGGACATAGAAAAGACGCAGCAGTGGACATATACGTAATAGTTGCAGTGAAAACTATCAGGATACCATCAGTACCGACAGCATTGGATTTACTGGCAAAAATAGAATTAAGTAGCTCAGTCCTATCCACACCATTAAAACCAAAATGTAGATATGTTCAATATTGCCATATATTGATCGGAATCTGTCAATTGCTAATTTCCAACAAAGTATACCTGTTCAATACGCTGGCACAGAGAGTGGATTTGATAGTATCACTATAGCATACACCAGCGTTTCTGGGGCATTTCGGGAAACGGCAAGGTACACATTGCCTTTGTGGTAGGATCGCTTAGCTGCTTGAATCTATAAATTAATCTTATTTCTTAAAACGTTATATAATCTGACATATTTAGTATATACACCGCATAAAAAACGGCGTATTATATCAATATTTTTTCCATATTAATAACATATTTCAATAATTTTCTATTAATTGAATAAGAAAAATATCAATTTGTCATGAATATCATTGAAAATAATGATTTTCTTATTAGATATATATGAAAAATTCATTTTTAATAATAAAAATTTCAATCTAAGTATTAAAAGAAATTTATTGACTTATTACAAAAAATATATCCATTAATTTTGTTTTATTTTGATACGTATCTAGAATGAAAAGTATAAGTTAAGCGAAGTAATTTAAAAAACTAATATGTCAAATCGAATTTTTATAAAAAGGTATGAATGTCATAAGTAAAATATCAACATATTATGAATATTATTAATTTGATACGAAGACATATCAATTTCATCCGATTTCGCGTATAAAGTAAGTCAACGTCAAGACGGAATACCAGAAAAATATAAAAAATCTAAGTCATGTATTTTTTAAATTATAGCCATTTCTGTTTTTTTTTTTCGACAAAATGTACACTCCTGTTGCTAAAAATCTTTACTTTTTTCAATTTTATTTTTCTTATATAATCCCGAATAGTGCTTATGTAACCTGGCGCTTTAAATTCTAAGTGAACTCCTCCCGCTTTTGCCGAACAACGAATAAAAAAATAATACTTTACCCAACTACAACTGACTGTACTGAAAAAACTATGTACTACGCCAGTTTGGCAAGTAACTTTAAAACTTGATGGATTTAATAAGGATCCTAAAATGGTATAACACTTGCTACATTATTTCTTAGACTAAGAGAAAAAAAATATTTTCTTCAAGAAACCCAGTTTCGAAGAATTTCTTTTTACCTACTAAAAGTGATTCTAGTATACCCAAAGCTTGCCTTAAGATCGTAACTTTAAGATTCTAACTTGAGGTTTATGGAGAGTCGTTCCATGAAGTGTGAGAGAGACAGATAGTGACGCTAAGAGTCAGGCACGAAGAAAGTCATTTTATGTAGTGTGAGTGAGACAGACGCCACTTTTTGATTAAGGCACACGCAATACAGATCAGTACGTTACGCACCTTCATTTACTACGAATCTTTTCGTATTCGTTGGTTTTATTTCGTACTTACAACTTATAGCTTCGTTTATTGGACTTTTTTCATCGTGATTTGGATTTGAACAGTTTAAAATCTCATTTCGACAACCTTTTCTCTCTCCTGGACTATCGTGTGATTGGTTTGTGCCACCACACACGAATATGCTAACGTGCACATCATTTATGAGGAATGCGTCTAAAAAATTGGTGTTTAATTTTAAACTTAAGGAAAATTTGTCCTAACTTTAACAAAAAGATAGCACCTCTAACTTGAATGCGTCACTATCTGTTTCACTCACACTTCATAAAATGACTTTCTCCGTATCTGACTCATTAGCGTCACCATCTGTCTCACTCACACTTTATGGAACGACTCTCCGTCTCAGACAAACTAGAATCTCAAAGTTACGATCTTAATGCAAGCTTTGGGTACATTAGAATCATTTTTAGTAGGTGAAAAGATATTTTTCGAAACTGAGTTTCTTGAAGAACATTTATTTTCTCCCGTAATCTAAGAAATAGTGTAGCACGTGTTTACCATTTCACATTTTTTTTTCACTACAGTCAGTTAAAGTTATGTGAAGTATTAATTTTCTATTCTTGGTTTGGCAAAAGCTGGAGGAGTTCGCTTAGAATTTAAAGCAACAGGTTACATAAGCACTATTTGGGATTACATAAAAAATGAAATTTAAAAAAAGGAAAGTTTTTTAGTTTCGGGTTTTTTTAGCATTATAGCAACAGAAGCTAAAAAGCCATCACAGAGTGTACATTTTCTCGAAAAAAAAATTTCTATAAATTAAAAAATACATGATATAGAGTGTTTTTTATATTTTTCTGATAACTATTATGATTTGCCCTATCACCCGATTCCGGCTTGACGTCGACTTGCAGGACACCCTGCACATATTTTTTAAGATTCTAAAGATTACATCATGATAATGCTTCTCAGCTCCATGCTTAAACCTACCGCAACAACTTGCTTATAGTAGTCATGTGATGTATCTTCCTCATCTTTTAAAAAAAGCTACTATTAACGATTTAGTTTAGAAGCATCGTTGATAAAAACATTACCAGAAAGACTATCTAACCTTATCTAATCATATATAGTTGTAGTTGGGCCAACTATTCATAAAATTACAGATCTTTTCTCTATATTGATAATGTAACTTTAAAATTTACGGAATTTTTAACTTTCCAGAAGTGGCACCCCCTGGCAGGACACGAACCATGGCAAGCGATCTACGAGACCACAAGTATATCTAACAGTTTCGAAAAGATAGAATAATTGTTTCATTTTCTATTTTTATATTAAAAAAGAACGGCATATAAACTTTTTATATAAATAATAAAAACTCAAATATTCATACTAGCAATACTTTTAATTAATTGTTAATAACTGCTTTTGCTTTTCTGATTTGTTTGCTTTGGAAAAAAACTGACATTTTTCTACTGTGCTCGAGAGGTCTTCGGGACCGCAAACTATAACATCAGGACAAAAACTCATGCGAGGAGAGTTGGCGCTACTGCATTCCCGGGAATGCACAACAAAATTATAAGGGAAATAATATTGGTGCGGACTCATAGACCGCTCGCCACTTCCGGAAGTTTAAAAGTGTTGATGCTTGCTTTAAGTACTTTTTTGTCTCTAACTTAATATAACCAGTAGTATGAAATTTTTTCCAAAAGTATGTGCATAAAATTTTCAATTCTGAAGATCCAAAACCTCAATTGCATAAAAATTTAATTGCAAAAAACTTACTTTGAAGCAACTTTGAATTTAAAGGTAGCCAGTATAAAATAGGAATTGGGGTACTAATTAAAACTGAAGCCGATATTAAAGTTTTTAAATGAAGAATATACTCCTAAATGATTTTGAAAGTCCATTTTTATTTAAAGGAAAACTTTAAATCCAGTCATTCTCTGAACATTTTCAATTAAATAATATATAAAAGCATCTAAAATTATATTTTTAATATATAATTATTGTGATTTAAATATAAAAGAATTTACAGGACCCCCAATTCACATTTATTATATAAGCAGCGGTAAAAACTTATTAGATAGAAGGGTTTTTGATATTTGTTACGTTTACTTAAAAAGTTTTAGGTTTAACATCTGTATTATTTATACATTAAAAGTATTTAAAATATTACTGGATTGTTATATATATTTTTTTATCAATTTTTAAGGAAATTGCTGAAAAAAGCACCATACTTGAAACATGTGAATTTATATGGACTCTTATCAATGGATTAATTTTTCCGTTCGTAACTTATCAATAAATTCCCTTATAAAACTAATATTTTTTCAAAAATGTATACTTTTACATATCATAATAATACTTTATTCGATTTAGTACAGGAATCTTGACAATTTTATAGCGGAAATTTCAGGTTTTTCCTTTCGGTGTAGTTTTAGTTCTTCGAAGCTTAGAATGTAACAAGTGAAAAAGCTAAATTGGGCTAAGACCAATTCTTAAGATAGATGAATTTCCGTATGTAATATCGTATGGTTACCCATCTCCGCAAGTTTGATTTTTAAAATGGTTTTTCGCACAGATTTCTAGAACGGTTTGTCGGACAGTAAAACTTATTACAACCTTTCAGTACAATATATAATAAAAATGTCTAGGACTCATCGTTTTTACAGTACAAGAAGTCGTTGCTCGATTTAGTCCATTTTTAAATTTTATTTACTATTGTTATGAGAAGACCATGCACATGATTTCAGCTCTCTATGTGGAGCGTATTCAGGCAGTATCCAAATATATAGTAAAAAACAAAATTTTTGTATTGCAACCATACGAGGAAGTTACCCGATTTTTCCCATTTTGGAACTAAAATTTTTTGTCTTAAAAGCCCATGTATACACTTTTAGCTTTCTAAGTGAACGCGTTCTTGAGTTTTCAAGTGGTAGGCGGACGGACAGACGGACATGTAAAAACCGAAATAACTTTTAATATTATGTCGTGGTATCCAATCAATTTTATGTCCTTGATGAAACCTATAGAATATGCTGAGTTTCTAATTCCGTCTGTACACCTATGCATAATATTAAAAGCTACTTCGAATTTTGCATGTATGTCCGTCGTCTATCCGCCCGTCCGCACGATAACTGGTGAATTGAAGTTCGAAGATAGGCTGAATCGCGCAACTTCTTCTTAGGGTTTCCATACAAAAATTTCGTTTTTCGCTATATATTTTGGCACTGCCTGAGAACGCGACGACGTAGAGAGCTGAAATTTGGTACATGGTGATTTTATAGCAATAGTAAATAAAATTTAGAGAATGGACTAAATCGGGAACACCTTCTCGGTGTTGCCATATAAAAATTTTGGGTTTTTACGAATACTGTGAAAACGATAAGTCCTATACTGTTTTAATGTGCTAAAAAGTATAAGTATAAATATTGGCGCTCAGCAATCATACCTTCGATCTCCGTGGGCAGGTTGTAGCACTCAGTACTTCTCTTCTTAAAGTTGCGTATCTATTTTACACGTATTCTGTTGATCCGTTAATTAAACATAACTTGTCATTAACCGATTCGAGGCCATATATTTAGCCACAGGGATAATCTACACAGATTGATTCAATCGAAATTCGTATAATAAATAAATTTCTTGTCGAAATTGGCCTCGATTCTTAGAGAGAATATCGTGGTTCAAAATGCTTAGGCACAATTCATTGAAATATAGAATTCGATGGGAATCAAAGACAAGACGAAAGTCCAAAAAGGGAAGGATTGGCAGAGTTGTTATAAGTGGGATAACGGTTAACTGGGCTTAAGTGCGAAGCATACATATTATACAAAAAGGAATCAGATTGCTTGGTCTATCTAAGTAAATTGATGTCAAGGTCCACTCCAATAATCACACTTGGATAATATTTAGTAAAAGAGGAGATAGTCTTCAAGAAGTCCTGAGATGACTCCTACGTAAATTGTAGACGTGGAAAACAAAGTGCATATAAAATACACTTTTCAGCAACCAAGTTCACTTCCACACATATTTATTCAACAGGGCCACCAGTGGATCTAAACATTTTTCTATCATTTATATCCAGCCTTACATATATTACGACTTCACAGTCAACTCTACCATTACGGTCATTTCAAATGATATTATAACCTGACATATTAATTAATGAGGCCGGAGTATCACGTAGCCACTAACAAATACGGCGTGCATCTTAAGGCATCGAAGCAACTCTCTAAATTCATCAATCTTTGGACGTATACTACGGGAATGAAAATGACAAACTTTTAAACTGTCAGAGCGATTACAAAAATAGTCAACTTGGCTCTTACACTTCTCATCGAGAATAAATTAGGATTCATTAAAACACATACCTAAGGATATATCACTCCTAATAAACAGACAAGTCTCAACCAAAATAAGAACAAAATAAAACCTAAGACTAGTTCATCTAAGCATCACAAGAAATCTGATTTTGAAAAATAAAAAACATAACTTGCTTAAAACTTCTAACTCCGGCATTGTTCACATCTGACATAATATAACTTAAAGATACCAGTGTATCCACTATGATGTATTTTGCTATTAACGTTAGTGAGGCTTTCAAATGCATCAGTTTTGATAAGTGATATATAACTGCTGCAAATATTATTCCACTTTAGTGAGCCGGACCTCTAAGCTCAAATAAGAATTCTCATTGCTTCACAGCAGAAGGGAATTTAACTACAAACGGAATATTTCTTTCTGCGAAAATTATCATCCCCCTGACGTATAGTGCACGTTAGTCGAAATGCAGTCGTGAGAATCCTTTTTAGCACTTGATAGTGGCGTGTTGACTCAGGTTCTCATTACCAAAATCACAACATCAAAGCCGTTACGTCAACATACTGTGCTATACAATATACTGATCATGAGTATTTGACCCTAAAAATATAAAATTTAGATTCAAGATATAAAAAACTTTTTTTGATGTATTAAAATTAATATTTTAAGACGGCGAAAACTACATATCAGATTTCGGTTTTCTTGATGCAATTGCATTGCATCAAAAAAATTTTCACATTTACTCACGTATGATTTTCAACGTCGCGTCGTGAGAAAATAACAATAAAACTAAAATCTTGTTTTGAAGATATCGCGGGAGCTCGTTTTCAGGTTTTCGTACCTCAGGAGTGCCAACGGGACCCTACTACGAAGCCTCCGATGTCCGTCCGTCTGTTTGTCTGTTAGCAGGCTGTATCTCATGAACCGTAATAGGTAGACAGTTGAAATTTTGATAGAGTGTGTATTTCTATAGTCGCTTCGACAGAGAAATGTCACTTGAAATTTTCAAAGTGAGAGTAATACTATAGCTGTTATATATAATGAAAGTGAAATAATGGTAAAAATTAAAGACGGTTCCCATACAAAAATTTTTGTTTTTGCTCGATCTAAAAAGTACATAGTATTAAATCCTGTACGATGGTACAGAACCCTTCCTGTGCTAGTTCGACTCGCATTTGGGCGATTTTTTTAAACCCGTCGACAAATCATCCCTTGGGGTGCGATAGCTTTAAAAAATATATTAAAACTATAAAAATCTCCGCAAATAATATTAATAGAATAACTTTATTAAATGTAGCTGTACTGTACAATTGTGTGATAATTTTCATTAGAATAGAGTTTGAATAAAAGTCAAATCAAGTTTGAACAAATGTATAAAAATCAGTGTAGAGTATTTTCTTTTTTCTCACCTGTATAATTGCCTGATGGCTTTCATTACAACAAAGTTTGGATAAAAGAATGAAAATCAGTGAAGGTTTTTTTTTATTATTACTCACGTGAGTTCGAATTTTCGTGACCTTCGCTTTTTCCTGAAAGAAGAACGAGTGACAAGGGACAACAAAACAATGGTAGCATGGTGAAAATATCTTCATTCATGGGCAATTCGTTTCGGTAAGCATCTTGGTCCTCTACTTTTAATTTGCGAGTTAAAAATTTAAAAGTACCGTTGATATTTTACATTCCCTTTTTCTTTTTGTACCTGTAAGTGGTAGAAGGCCAGAGGCAGCACTTAGTAAGTCCATATCAAATTAATTATCTTCACTCTCACTGCTTGAGTAAGCATTTAAAACACGTACTTTTCCAAAGTAATATTTTTATAATTTGAGTTTTGGAAGCTATTATTATATGCAGATAAACATACCTTCCAAATGCACTTTTACCAGTCTAAATAATTTTCAGTCAACTTGAAGGTCACCCAGAGCAGAATTTCATAGACGACGAAATAAGCGATTAAAGGACTCCTCTTGTTTTCATGATCGCCGTGCAAAAACTACCTATACCGTGTTAACGCACAGGAAGATTTTCTCTTCTGACATAAAACAAAATAAAATAAATAAACTACACCATTTTAACTAACTCTGGAATAATATTGGTTAAAACCCGCGGTAGTAGCTTCTGCGGATGCCCATTCGGTCGAATTAGTATAGTACCAGTCAACCTGTTTTTTCGACCAACATCATGTAATTCAAAGCGAACCTCAGCTAATTCGACTTTAACCTGTTCCAATTCATGGTTCATATCAGCATACGTAGACATTACTAACTGGTTTATTTAACCTGATATGCGTTCCTCTAATTCGTCAAACTTTTGCGATAAGCCTTTAGTCAAACTATTGAGTAATTTTCTCTCTAGAAACTCAAAATGATCAGCTGAATTTATAGAAGTCGATTGCCTAGGTTTGTAGGATTGGGGAACGCCACCAAAACTAGGTCCTGCACTTCACTGATTGTTCGCCGCTCTTCTAGTTAAAGCGGATGTATTTTGTGCACTTGTCCTTGTAGCATATTGGGATAGAGATTTAACGAAGTTGTTATTTGCACACAATAATAAAGCACTTTATTGTATATGTCGATACTACGTTCGAACAAGTAAACCGTCCTGTTTCGCAATATTTTTATACTTTGAACACACGGTGTAAAGGAGCCGAATTAACTACGACTAGCCAGTGCGAGACATATCAGTCTACTATATATCAATAGAGGAAGTTGAAATTCTGGTTTTACCAGGTTTTAGTTTAAAATTTTAAAAGTGTGATAAATTAATTTGAAAAAAAAAAGAAAACAAATCGAATTCTTTCCAATTCAAAAGGTTTTTTCATCCTATTAAATATTTATCTAAATAAGAAAAGGGAAATATTTTGTAAATTGTCAAATGACTTTCTTCATTTAACACCAACCATATCCCATGAGTTACTAAGGGGAGTTTACTGAAATGTGAAAAAATTTCATAGTGCATGCTTTTAAAAAATCGATGTATTTACTCTGCACTTGATACTATAAGGCACCTACATACATATATATTTCGAATACCCACCATAAATCACATTACGTCACAAAAGACTCCACTCCATATATTTATTCCTGAAGGAATTTTATCTGTAAATAAAAGGAAATAGGCAAATTGTGAAGAAGCAGTGATGCTTGCACAAAAGTGTTTTATTTTCTATGTATTTACAACCCCATGGGTCTGTACAATCATTACGCTGTTTTTTCCTTCAAAATTCTCAACTCACTTGAGACCTTATTTGAAACATCTTTTACGTTGAAGAAGATTTACAACAGAGATACTTACATACATATTGTATTTGTCGCTCTCAAAAGTGATGTAAAGGCGCTTACACGAACAACCGTGGCTGTCTTTCACGCTATGATTTCCTTTAACATGTTTTCTGTTCATATATGAGTTGCCTGATGAAAGGCCACAGGTTGTGTTACCTTGTGGGAAATATGTTTTTTTTTGTTTTTAATTATTATTTTATCTAGGGCGGGTTTGGGTTAATATGTATGTGCTGCTTAAAGTAAAAACTTTATATGTTATACGGCAAGAATACATTAGAATAAGGTCTATAATTTATAAGGCTGTATTCCTATATGACCGTTTGCGTGACAGCGATACATGCAGGGATTCATCGCTATAAAAATAAATAGGTAACAAATCATGTTAAAAATAGTAAAGTCATCCATTTATATAATGTATGATATGACATATTTCTTAGCTTCTATTACTATATAAGAAATACTTAAATTTGCAAAAATATATAGCAATTTTTAAAGTATATAAAATGAATGTTGACATACCTACATCGTAGCATAATGCCCTAAAAACTGTTAAATCTAAGGAATATTCACGTGGCCCATAAATATGAGAAGATATGAAAAAATGAATTGGAATTTTAAGTATTTTTGGAAATTCAAGATGAATTAGTTAACGTAGGTTAATTAGGTTTTTTTCTAATTAGTCGACTGAATCCATAGAATTTCTACTGATAAAAAAATATAAAAAAAGTTATCTGCTGCGACAAGGAATCGAACTCCCCTTATTCGAATCACAAACAATAGCCCTGCCACTGGGCTATACTTCTCATACCAGCAATGGTGATTGAAAATGAATAAGCACCTTTTAAATACACTTAAATTTATTTAAGCAATTAATTTTGCACACTTAATTCAAGGTTGTTTCAGCTATTTCGAAATAACTTTATAAGTTCGAGTTCACTTTAACCAATTCAGGCACTTCCGACGACAAAAACGATTTTATAAATATTTATGAAAGTAACCTTATATTGATTTCTCGACTTTATTATAGATTCCAAACCCTTTTTTCTAAACTGCGTTCAAAATTTTCAATTGATTTCCAAATTTTCTACTAACCCCGCAACAAGATTACTTGACCTCTCGACTACCGATTTCAAAAATATGTGTTCTCTTCTCTTAAAAATACCGTATTTTAGGAATGTAAAATCCATTTGAATTTTCCAGAAATTTGATCATTTAAAGTAACGGTCAAAGGTTTCCTCTCAAAAATCTATGTGTTTTTATATGTTATCCTTTTCTTATAAAATTTCGCCTAAACTTATCGATAGGTATTGACCTGAAATTTCTACATTGAAGTGTTGGTACGAGTGCTAAAATTCCCAGTATATTGCAGCAAATGTCAATATCAATGGACTGAAAATCGCTGTCAAATCAATAGGTAAGTAGATATTAAAATTTGTCTAAATTTATTTATGTACATTAGAAACTTTGTGTTATTTATGTTTTGTGATGTGGAATCGTTTTTATTGTTGGTAAGTCTACGAAATATACCGCAAACCAACTTTTGCTGACACTGTAATTCCATATTGCTCTAATCATCCTATTAACATTAAGATTTTTCGATGATTGACAGATTAATTAATATTCCTTTAAGTGTGATCAACTTTAAGAATGAACTTAATATAATTTTTAAAATAGCAACCTGTAATGGTTATTCCAAAAGTTTCATTTACAAGATATTAAAATAGAAATCTAGAACATCTGCTCTTAGACTAGCATTTCCTATGATCCAAAACAAAAGTAGTAAGATTTGGAAAAAGATCCCTTATGTTGGAGGAGTGTCAGAAAAAATACACAGAACGCTATCAAATCATAATGTTCAACCGGCTTACTTCACGAATACTACACTGGGTAAATTATTAATAAATAATAAAATTAAGCCTACAGTTGTGGATATTGAAAAAAGTGGGGTATATAGTATAAGTTGCAATGATTGTGACGCGATCTATATAGGAAAAACTAAGAGGTCACTAAAAACCAGATTCTCTGAACACGTTTCTGCAGCGAGAAACAATAGAGCAACTTCTGGTCTATGTAAACACATAATCGACCTAGGTCACACTACATCAATTGACAATGTAAAACTATTACGTAATTTATGTGGAGGTAAAGTTCTAGACAGGTATGAGATATTAGAAATTAAAAAAGAGCAAGATAAAGGCTCATTTTTGGTTAATGATCAGCTAGATTTCCGTAACAACAGACCTTTAATTAAAACAAATTTTATAATGAAATAAAAACTACGATACTTACACTGACTTAAAATGATATTGTAATACCACTTATGTATGTATATGTGTATAAACAATAACTGTCGGCTATAATTTTAATTTATACTGAGTCAGTCCCATAATTTTTGCAAGAGCTTGAGGATGCCTAAATAGGGCGAAACGCGTCGCAAAAAACTTTAATTAATTATTAAAATTTAAAAAATAAATTATTTTGTGGAACGGAAACAAGTGTTTCAAATTTTTTTAACATGTTTAATATATATTTCGAAAAGCCGGTCAAATCTAGAGCTTTATGGGAAACTCTAATATATTCATTTTCGGTAAATAAAAGTTTTGAGAAAGGGGTCGCAAATCGAAGAAAACAGTGCATCTAAAATTTGTCCATACCTTTATTTCTCTCCTTCAATTTTACTTTTCACCACAACCTGATATGTGACGGGATGTGATTAAAGAAGAAAGACTCGAGTACCGGGAATTCTGTTCAACTAAAAACTGTTATGCAATTTGAGTCCTCTACGTGCGATGTGTTTGCTAAGTATTTAATTTACTAACTATGGAGAGATTAGAGTTTCTTCTAAAGGTCTATACCTAAATACGTCTTTGAATCAGGTAATGGTGACTAACTGAACAGACCGTATGTTGCATTCTTCCTCGACAGCTAGTTTTTTTAATATAGTCAGCGTTGCCAAACACCCGGATTATTCTGAAAATCTCCGGATTTTTTAATAAGCCTACACACTTTCATACTTTCTGTCAATATTTCCAGACTTTTACATCCACCCACAATTTTCAAGAAATTTAGTGCCAACTCTTAGGATGAAAAATATAAACGTACATGCAAAAGTGTATATGTAAACGTACCCTACTTCAAATTCAAGACCGCGTCCTAAGTCTTGTCGCGTGTGACGTTCGGTGTGCTCAGTTCAAATTTCGTGACATTCATATTCGTACGGTACGGTTTGACATGGAAAATGAAACAATTTCGAAGTTCAATGCATAAAGAAGTAAGTAATTTTATTTAATAAAGCGATTCTTATTTGTTAACGGACACCGTTTATAGAAAGTAGTGTACAGAGGACGGAAAGTGTCATTAATCAGGAATAACAGACATAACTGGAATATTTGATAGCGAAAGTAATTTAATTAGTGAAACGTATCAGTTTACTTATTTTTCTTACTGTTTTGTTTATTATTACTTAAAAAAATAGTCTCTGCCAACAAAAAGATAAAGTATGTGCAGAAATGTAGTACTTCGTGGTGAACGGATCCAGCTCTAGCGAACTGGTTATTTGAAAATCTTAAAACTGTTGCATATGGAAAAATTTGTACAGCAAGCTTAAAAGTTGAACAGGAAAAACTTCCAACAGTAAAAAACACTTCTCAAATAAGTGAATTATATAGCATCAGCTTAGTGTTTTGGATACCTTTCGCCCTGCTATAAACTTTAAATGAAAAGCGAATGAGTTGGCGCTACGATTAACAGCTTTTTGTATAGAAACTAACGTGCCATTTGCAATATCTGGCCATCTTGTACAGATTTTCAAAGATTCTAGTCCCGAATCTGAGGTTATAAAAAAATTAAAATGTTAGGAAAGTAAAACTACTGCTATCATGAAATATGTACTATATTTTCATGCGGAGTACAATTCGAATTGGATCTGAATTAGTGCTCATGGAAACGAGAATTGAATTGAGTTTCGTTCTATCCATGTTAACTCCACAAAACCAGTCGAGTTGAGTTGGGGTTTCATCCCAGTGTTTGTTAGAAATGTACGAGTGTGTGTTTGTGTTCTTGTGGTGAAAATGGTGACAGCCCGGGTGTCTTTAGTAGATGGTGAAACTGAATTATTGTTGACACTGATAGAAGATAAAAATATTTTAAAATTAATTGACGGGAAACGACAGAGAAGTATGGTAACACTTAAAAATAAATATGAATTTCATCTTATGTAATTCACACATTCTTTTTGAAAGCAACTAGTCTAATAGTAGGCCAGAAAGTAAATAAATCAATTCTTTCTTGCGCCAATTAAATTATATTACACAACTCATAGCAACCTCTATTACTCAATTCCTAACTGATACCAAAGTGGTGACTCCGGCAAGGGAATTGTTAAGGCGGTAACAATCTCCAGTAGCAAGGTGCCCCTTAGCTATTATCTAGAGATGGCCAACACACCACCGGATCTACCCGCTGGCAGGACGTCCCCTTGCCCGAAGGGTTAACAAGGGTCAGCGTACGCGTTCCACCTTTCTGGAAGCACAGCCCGGACCTATGGTTTCTACAACTGGAAGCTCATTCCCACACTAGTGACACATCCCAAGATGAGACGAAGTATTATACTCTTACAGAAGTCCGAGATGTTGTATGGAGGCCGCCAGCAACCGAAAAATACACGTTGCTGAAAAACCAGTTCCAGTTGTCATACCAGGAGTCTGGGCAGAGACGCATACAGAAACTTCTCAGCCAAATTTCACTATACGGCTAGACGACCAACACATCTTCTCAATCAAATGAAAGAGTTCGCATCCGATGGCATATGTCCTGATGTTTTAAGAGCCCTATGGCTCCAACGTTTTCCCCAGCAGATTCAGGCTATTTTGGCGGTAAATTCTTGCCAAGACATTATCAGCTTAGCACCAACGGCCGATAACATATCTGAAATTGTATCATCTTAAGATATTTTGTCCGCCCCTAAAACATCATCAGAACCTTTCATAGCTGTACTTCAACAGCAAATAGCCACTCTGGATACCAAAATTGGGCAGCTCAGACGACGAAGTTTATAACGACAACGCAACTCTAGTTGGTACAATAACAGAAGTCATTCGCCAGCGGCGTTACGGAAGGCATTCACCAACCAATCACTTTGCTGGTATCATCAGAAGCTTTGCGAGACAGCTAAACGTTATCAACAGCCTTCAAGTACCAGGGAAATAAATAGCGGGCCGAAATTGACGACTAGCTACCCCGCATCTAACATCAGCGGTCTATATTTCACAGAGAGGTCATCAAACAAAATAAATATATGTTGTTGTCACCGGAGCGGAGGTGTCAGTAATTCCGCCAACCTTAGAACAAAAACGAAGATTGGTTTAACTTAACCATGGTTTACGAAGGAACTTGATCTGGCCTTTTATCGTCGCTCTTGTAACTGAGGCCATAATCGGTTCAGACTTCCTGGCGCACTTTATTCTATTAGTCGACGTAAAAAACAATCGGCTAATAAACAACACAACAAAACTACAATCAACTTTCTTCAACGCAACAACCGCCGATAGTGCGCCACATCTAAGCACTATTAACAAATTATCACGTCCACTGTTGAAAATATAAGAAGACATTAGCAGGTCCAACGCAACAACTCGAATCTAATGTATTACACCACAGTCAGAGAAAGGGACCACCAGTTCATGCCAAGCCAAGACGACTATCACAGCAACAGATCCAAATTGCAAAGAGGGAGTTCCAATACATGCTCGATCAGGGCATTTGTCGTCCATCAAGCAGCAGTTGGTACAGCTAGTCAGGAAGAGCAACGCTGACTGGCGTCCATGTGGGGACTATACGGTCACTATACCAGATCGATACCCTATACCACACATGCAAGGTTTTTCTCATCAGCTGGAAGGAAAAACGATTTTTAGTACCATTGAACGGACAAGAGCCCACCATCAAATTCCCGTGGAACTCGATTACATCCCAAAGACAGCCATAATGACTCGATTTTGCACTATCCGAGTTTAACGTGATGAAACTTGGTTTGTACAATGTCGCACAAAATTTCAGTGCTTCGTACACGAAGTCACTCGGGGACTTGACTTTGTATTTCCTTATATTGATGACTTTCTTATTGCTTCTACCATACTCGAAGAACAACAAAAGCATCTGGAACAGAATTTTCTACGTTTTCGAGAGTATGGAATAACCATAAATCCATCCAAATGCATATTTGAAGCAATAACTCTCAGTTTTCTGGGTTAACTCATATCAAAAAATAAGATAAGATAAGATCACTTCCATTAAAACGAAGGCTATCATCGAGTACAAGAAGCGAAAGTTCCTGGGTATGATTAAATTTTACGGGCGTTTCATACACGGGGCAGCTAAGTTGCAAGCACCCCTTCATCAATATGATTCTGGCAATTAAAAAAACGACAAAACTCGCATCGACTGGACACCGAAAGTGGCCAGCAGCTTCGAGTAGTGCAAACAATCACTAGCGAATTCAATTCTTCTGGCCCATCCATCAGCAAGTGCTCCACTAGCTCTGATGATAGACGCTTCGGACACAGCTATGGGAGGAGTGGTTCAACAACACATCTCTGAAGGATGGCAGCCACTGGAATTCTTTCCTCTCTCACCAGTACAGACAAAGTATAGCCCATATAATCGAGAGCTTTTCGGTGCTTATGCTTTGGTAAAACACTTCCAGCATCTGTTGGAAGAAAGGGAATGTATTTTATACACTGACCACAAGCCTCTTACTTCTGCTTTTACCCAAAAACCTGAAAAGTCTTCACCTAGACAGCTAAGACATCTAAGCTTCATAGATCAATTTACGACCTGCATCCAACATATTCTAGGAAGAGACAACATTGTGGCAGGTACTCTATCAAGAGGGCTGGCTACTTCTTTGCCATCACCCATCGACTATAATGAGTTGGCGAAAGAACAGAAAGAAAATGTAGAGCTTCAGAATTTTCTATTCACTTCCACATCTTCATAACTCAGGTAGATTACTTTTCCTAATTCACCCAGAAAACTATACTGTGATACATCACCAAGCAAGGATCGTCCATATATTCCAGAATCACACCGCAAACAGGTTTTTGATGCTATACATAACCTGTCACATCCTGCTGTAAAGAAGACAATGCATCTCCTGACTGAGAGTTTCTCCTATCCAAACATCAGAAGAGACAGTTGCACCTGGACCCAGACATGTATCAGCTGTCAGAGGAGCAAAATACAGCGACATAAAAAAACTCAGTGGCAGAATTCTCCGTTCCGGAAGAAGATTCTGGCATGTGCACTTGGACATCGTATGCCCATTACCTTATTCTAACGGCTTCAACTATGCTCTTTGACTGGATGGGCCGAGGTTATCTCTACAGCAAACATTACAGCCGAAACTATTTCAAAAGCTTTCGTTTCTGGATGGACTGCCACAGTTGGAGTCCCAAAAGAAATCGTCACTGATCAAGGCCGACAATTTCAGTCGTCCCTCTTTAAGGCATTAGCACAATTACTGGGAAACGAAAGGAATAACGCATAGCCTTACCATTCACAAAGCCAATGGCATGATAACGCGATTTTATCGGACACTTAAAGCTGCTGTTAAGTGTCATAACACACAACAGTGGACAGATACACTCCCACTCGTTTTATTGGGTCTGCGAACATCATTGCATGAGGACATCAAAACATCACCCGCTGAATTGGTCTACGGAACAACTCTAAAATTTCCTGGAGATTTAGTTTTCACAGAAGAAGTAGAATTTTAATCAGAACTCCGCCAATACTTTCAGGAGTTCATGAGGTATTTGCAACCGCAACAACAACAAAGACATGGTACACGCAAGGTTTTCACACATAAAGACCTAGCAACTTATACTCATGTTTTCATACGAAATGACGCCGTGAAACTCCCGCTACAACAACCATTCGATGGCCCATTTCTAGTACTATCAAGGACGCAGAAACGCTTTGACGTAAACATAAAAGGTCAACGTAAGACTATTTCATTGGATCGATTTAAACCAGCTCACCTATTGGACGATCCAGGTGAAAAGGCTCCAATACCCAGCGACTTCAGCAAAGACAACAACTTATCCATCGACACAAAAAATAACTAGAACAGGCCGACATGCAGTCATTCCAGAACGATATCGTTGACACTGGAACACTTAAAAATAAATATAAATTTCCTCTTATGTAATTCACACATTGTTTTTGAAAGCAATTAGCATTATAGTAGGCCGGACCGGAAACTAAATAAATCAGTTCTTTATTGCGTCAAATAAATTATATGATACAAATCATAGCAACCTCTTTTACTCAATCCCCAAAGAGAGAAAGAAATATATAGCATAATAGAGGAAGAATGGAAAATCAGAGGATTCGCAGATAAACCTTCCACACAAATAGAAAATAAGTGGAAGAATTTAAAGAGAGAATATATTGCGTCGAAAAAAATTCAAGAAACAGCGATGGAATAGCTACGTGTGGGTGTTATTAAACACTTGATCGCTTATTAAGTGCAAGACCTTTATCATTCACAATACGCATTGCAATCGATTCTTCTGATAATAAAGATAACGTGTATTTAATTTCTCCAACATTTTACACAATTTCTCATGGTCATTCCACAGAAAATCGACAAATAATGTATAAATTTGTGCATTGACCAACTCCGATTTTGATAAAATTTGATAAGTAGGTTTATCTTATTGTTAATAGTACTTTGCTAAAATATTTTTCGTTTTTGTCCATTTTTGACGGCGATATGGTATTTTGAAATTTGGAAAAAGTGGCAAATTTTGCTTGGAAGCTGTAAATTCAAAACTTTATATCTTAGGATGTATGCATCGTAAGCCCATGAAACAAACTCCATTTGTTTAAGGAAGCTTTAAAGCTCCCGAAAAAAATTAGCTGAGGTCCTTTTTCTGAAAATTTGTTTTCAAGGATAATGGATATGTTCGTTATCCTTGAATATCTCAAAATGCGCACTCTCGATTTCTTTTATATTTTTTTGATTTAATCCTTAATGGCTTTTGAGGAAACTGTAGAAAGGAGAAAATGGAACTCCTTGAAGTTTGGATGGAGTTATTTTTTAAATATATGTAGTTCAGAAAACTTCGAACGAAAATTGATGAAGTGTGCTGAGTACTCAGATTTAATATAATATATCTACATAATGTAGCTAGGATTATATCCTGAAATGGTCAACTACCGTAAAAATATTAAAAGAAATGTATTGATAATAATATTATATGTTTAATTAACTTTTTTATATATATAAGTATATAAGTAACTTAGAAATATTTATAAGTAAAATTAAAATTAATATGAGGCCTATGTACATTCTATATTTAAGATTTCCTTAATTTAATTAACTCTGCTATATATTTAACTTTACTGGCTGTTAGAATATAAACACCATTATTCATTTGAGGATTAATTTGACATATTAATGAAGATTTTAAAACTGATTGAACATCTGGTGCATTTGGAAATTGAAAGTGATGAGAAGGTCCTGCTGGATGAAGTGTTGTTACCTTAAACATTTCGTGCTTTTCGTCATTGGAAATAATGTAGCCCAACCACCAGGTGCTACTTTTTACATAGATGATAAAGCCAGATGTGTCTTCATCAATGGTATTTGTGAGCTTTGCGCCAGACAATAAGTTTTACTTTGTTCCTTCGGAAGAAAACGAATATCTTTTTATCAAAACAATTCCCTCGTTGACCGGAATTACGGTATGAAGTTTTTGTGTCGATGGAATTCTATGAGCTCTTGAAAATCTGTCATTCAAATTAATTTCTTCCTGGTAATATTCTTCCTGTGGAACAAAATTGAAATTTATGTTATTAATATTTTCATTCGCCCATTCATAAAGCAGACGAGGTGATATTATTTGATGATTGAAGGGACGTTGTAGACTAGCTTTCGTGGCTAAACGTTTGACAGTTCCTCCGAGGCCGTCACATACACTTTTTCCATGAGCAGTTGCAAAAAAGTACCAAGTACAAGGACATCCAAAATCTGCATCATGCATGGTAATATTTAGAAAGTTTTTTCTATTTTTGTATTGAGATGCCGAACCATCTGAAAAATATGTAATTTTTTTTATAACACCGTATTTCTCTTTAAGATATTTCATTAGGTATCGCTGGAAAAGGTATACAAGAACAGTATTATGTTTGAGGCAATCCGATATTATGACCAAATTTGTATGCTCAATATTTGAATTTTCGTTTTTAAAATATATACCGAAAGGATGTATGGTTGCCTGTGAATTCGTCCAATGAAAACTCTGAACTTCATCTTGAATCACAAAAGAATAATTCTCCGAAAAATCCATAATAACCAAAAACTCGTTTTGATTTAAGGAATCCTTTATCTCCTTGAGAAAGCTGCCTTGTCGTTCTGTAATGAAAGAGTGTGGAATTAATACAGTCAGCCTTTTCTGAAATGCGTCTAAGAAGTCATCAGTATTTTCAGTGATTGTTTCCAAATTTGATCTGTCCGTTGATATCCATTGTTGGTATGTAATTGTCTCCACGCAATTCTCTTCGAAAACCTTTTCTAGTTCTTCTTTTAAAGGGAGAAAGCCGGGGCACTGTGGACAATTATTTAAAAAACATTTAGTGTCGGGTGGATTGCAGATCATCGTGGATATGCAGCTTTTATAATTGGTAATATTTTGTTGGCTATGTGTTTTGGTTTTGATAGCTTCAGTCATTAACTTTATGTTTTGATGTGAAGTACAAACGCAGACAGAATGAGTACCCGAAGCACCAGCTAAAATGCAATTTTTCGGTCGAAGGGAGGCGAATTTTGAAAAACTGATTTTGTTCTCTGGATGCGATGACTTGAAGCTTAGGTGTATTTCCTTCAAATTCCCTAAAAGTAACCTTTTTTGCACATGGTTCCTTTCGCCATCAACCTGAATAAAATTTTGTTAAAAGAATCCTTGAAAAAATTGACTATTAGCTTTATTGAAACAAAATCCTTTTTTCCAGGCATGAGCCTGCTGATTTCGTCATTAAGATAAAATTGTATCGTCATTTCTTTTAATTTCGTATCAATGTCTATAGATTTTCGAGGGCGTATAGATAAAATTCCTTGTTCTTGTAATATTTGCTTACTTTTCCTCAACATATAGCTCGTAGTTCCTGGAAATGTTTCCATGATTTTTGTAGCAGTCCAGTCTTCCGGTAAAAGTGTCAATATCATGCATTTCATATTTTTATCCTGTGTTGTGATATACTTTTCTCTCAGTTTATTCGCGAATTTTTCCGAAAATCCACTAGATTTTGTTTCTTGGACGATTGGTACATTAAAAATTTTAGTGGATATGGCATCCATAATGCTTTTCAGTTCTCTTTCCACATATGTGCTATCACTCATTCGCCTCCTTTGAATTTCTGGTTCTCCTAAGTAATGAAGACACTCTTGCAAGCAGTTGAGAGCAGTGTCTCTGTCGAAAAACTCAACATCCTGACTATCAGCAATACTTTGTATATCCTCGGGATTCTCAATCTCTACAGAAGGTGAAGGACCTGGTAACTTATAGACTTCTAATCGGCACTGCGAACATATTTTCCATTTCAGCTGTAAATTTGGTAGACGATCTATCATCCTTTTGGTAACATTTCTTAAATTTTGGCGTTTAGAGGAATGACTTGATTTTAAAAAAGGATTACAACACTCCCGTAGTTTATAACGATTCTCCATGCTTAATGCTATAATTGTATATATGGTAATAATATACAGTTACGATTTATAAGAATAATTAAACTTAAAGTAATTTCAGAAAACTAATTTAAAAAAAATTGAAATTGCGAAATACGTTTTGCTTACTAATTGAAACGACGTTGCACTAATAATTTCAGATACACGGAGTCATCTCACTTTTATACTTACCAATTACTGATACAACACAACTGAAACACATTTTCCTTTAAATTATATGCACATATACCTACTTCATTTACCTCACTCAGATTGACTTGTTTCGAATGCAAGTAAATACCTTTGGTTACCTGCATCCCCATTTCACCCCGGGCGACCAGTGTAGAAAATATAGATATTTAACATATAACCGATCTTATAATATTTTCCAACTTAAATTTCGTTAGGATCATATATTGTTATACATATACATAGTCTAGATATATTAGGTTCGATCAGGTAAAATGGAAACTGTTGCCATGATATATGCGATAAAAGAAAAACAGGTAGAAAGGATGCGTTGAGCAAAATTATAACAGGTTTAAATTATTATATGGTAGGTAGAATTTTCAAAGATTATTTTCATATGTAAACATTGAGTAAACAATGAGTTCTTTAGTTGAGGTTTCTGATATAACTATATTCATATGTATATATATGACATCAATCTAAAAGCTGTAGTATGTGTATTTTCTTTTTATTTTCCTGTATCACTGTAATTTTTAAAACCAGCTGCATACAAGTATTTGATAACGCACCATATAACATCAATTTTCGTTCGAAGTTTTCTGAACTACATATATTTAAAAAATAACTCCATCCAAACTTCAAGGAGTTCCATTTTCTCCTTTCTACAGTTTCCTCAAAAGCCATTAAGGATTAAATTAAAAAAAAATAAAAGAAATCGAGAGTGCGCATTTTGAGATATTCAAGGATAACGAACATATCCATTATCCTTGAAAACAAATTTTCAGAAAAAGGACCTCAGCTAATTTTTTCCAGGAGCTTTAAAGCTTCCTTAAACAAATGGAGTTTGTTTCATGGGCTTACGATGCATACATCCTAAGATATAAAGTTTTGAATTTACAGCTTCCAAGCAAAATTTGCCACTTTTTCCAAATTTCAAAATACCATATCGCCGTCAAAAATGGACAAAAACGAAAAATATTTCAGCAAAGTACTATCAACAAGAAGACCAACCCACCTGTAAAATTTTATCAAAATCGGAGATGGTCCATTCAGAACATTTGTCGATTTTCTGTGGAATGACCAGCATTCCGGAGATTATTCCTGATATCAATAATGAGCCAGAGGCCGGTACTAGCAGAGCAAGACCAAAAAAGACAAATCAGTCTATGAACCTGATCAGTGATGTGAAAAAGATGTGCCAAGGATTACAAAAAAATACCTCGAATAGCAGAAACAGTTAGTTGAGTACGAATTCAAGTTCAACGCAGCGGACGAAAAGAAGCAAATAGAAAATATTTTTAATGAAACTAAAAAACTGTTTGAACAAAGCAGTAAACCATTTTTTGTGTGAATTAAAAAATTTATTAAATAATGTTAAACCTACTGAGGATAAGGAAAGTTGAACTCTAGAAAATGAGCAAAGCGAATTTATTCAGCTCAAGAATTAAATGTGATAAGTATTTAAATTGAAAAATGAAGTGTTGATAGATTAAGTACGTAGTGTAGTATTAATTAATTTTCGCATGAAAATGCTGTGAATTTTTTTAAATAGTAATAAGAAATTATGTGATTAAACTGTACAAATGAATTTAAAAAATACTGAACTTTTGAAATTTTCTTATCAGAGTTTTATTACAAGTATTCCTTATATAATAAGAATTATGAAATAAATTTAAAGAAAACTTTTTATATTTTATACTTTGTTTTGCTCTAAATCCTAACACTTCGAATAATTCAGCTATGTTGCATTGAACTCGACAAGTAACAATTATTGACGGCACGAACTCTATTTCAGTGTCGACTCCTTTCTGAATCATTCTCCATCGGCTTTTTAGTCTGCCAAAGGCATTTTCCATAACAATGCGTGTCTGTTTAGATAAACATTAAACGATTCCCCTTCTGCAGTCCTGGGTTTTACATATCCCTTCATAAGCCATTCATGCAGAGGATATGCGGACTAGCCAATTAGGAATGCTTTTCCCTACCATTAATGAGTTTTGCTGGCTATTATAGAAGAAAAATAAACTCGACAATTGCAAGAATTAATAAAAAAAAAAAACACACCTTTTGATAGCTTTCAATATTTCTATATAGAGGGACGAATCTCTTAATACTAATTCGTTATGTGTGTGAATCCTGGATGTTGTATAGTGATATTTATAAATCTGTATATAATAAAAATAAGTGAATAATTTATAGAATAATTATGTTTTACTTGTAATTAGCATCCACCACTAAAAATATAAATTTGCTGAAGGGTAAATTTCCTAGCTTTTTTGTAAAAACACTTTTTTTGTAAGTCTGATATTTAACGAGTCTCACCGGCGGAAATGTCAACATTTTTTCAAAAAAATGTATATGAATAGTACCCCTTATACAGGCTGTTTCGTCCATTGCGGCCCTAGAAAAGAAGGAATTGTATGGCAAGGGGCGGGCAGCTTTCAACCATTTCGGAGTTACAGGGTGATTGAGAAAATATCCTAGTCTTTCACAAAATACCCTTTACCTTGAAAAGTTCATAGTGTACGGTCACTTGCAGAGCTCGTTGTATGCAGAACTTCATGGCCTTCCAACGACTGGTCGACCAGCCCCGTTCTCCTCTTTCCTAAGGAGTTACAATTGTCTAAACTAAAATTAATTTATTTCGTTAAGCACCCCTTTGTAAAATAAAGAGGTCAAAATCAATAAGAAGATAAGAAAATCCAGAATTCTTAGTTTAGACTTTCATTACTCCTGATGGAGCGGAGTACGGGGCTGGTCGAGCAGTCTTTGGAAAGCCCATGAAACTCTGGATACAATGAGTTCTGCAAGTGACCGTACACTATGATTTTGCAAGACACAGCGTATTTTGTGAAAGACTAGCATATTTTCCTAATCACCCTGCAACTCTGAAAGCATTTAGATGCCCTCCGCCCCTTGCCATACAATTTTTTGTTTGACTAGGTGACTACTGTCACTGTCACCTCCTGTTCTAACACCACCATGGACGAAACACCTTGTATAATGGGTACTATTGGTATATATTGTTTGGAAGAATGTTCACGTTTCCGTCAATGTAACTCGTTACTCATCAGAGTTACAAGAAAAGTGTTTATACAAAAAATTTAGCGAATTTAGTCTTCTTCAAATTTGTAATTTTACATTATTGTCGTACGATCAACCTTTCAGGAATTATTTTGAAAAAACCAAGTTTTGGTACCATTAATCCAAGATGGAGGTTTTTTTGTCTTAATTTAGTTCCGTACCGAAGGTAGATGCAATCACAATGCATAGAAAGCTAACTGAAATTTTAGTATTAAATGACATCGGTTACAACAATAATTTAATTGATTTCGCTGCGGATGGTGCAAATGTAATTACCGGGTAATATCATTGCGTTGCAAAATTCTTGAAAGATGAATGCTCTAATCCCTTCGCTTTAAAGTCCGTCTGTCATTCCTTCAACTTATGTGCATCTTATGCCTGTGACAGGTTACCTAGTAGTGTAGAAATTCTCTGGCGTGACATATATTCCTATCTTGAGAATAGCCCCAAGAAAACAAATCAATTTATGGAAATACAATGTCTTCTTGATTATAAGCCTTATAAGATGTTACACTCCGTATAAACTCGTTTGCTCTCTTTAGAAGTGCTAGTTACTCGACTTCTAGACAGATATGAATGTTTAAAAAAATATTTAGATTTCGCTGAAAATATTGATGAAATAAATTAAGCTCGGGATATAATTAAAGGTTTAGACAATATCATAAATAAACTTTATTTGCAATTTTTAAATTACGTATTGCCAATAATAAACAATTTAAATAAACTGTTTAAAAGCGAAAACCAGGAAAATTTTAAACTGCATTCTGAAACAAAACGACTTTTCAAAACTATTTTAGATACATCCAAAACGAATATGTAGACGGACTTAGTCTTGAAATGTGGATTTTGGAAATAGAACTTATTATTTAACCTTGAGTGACATTTATTTGGGAATAGATGTAAATATATACCTCAATAGCTCTAGCTCAAATTTAACGATAGAACAAATAGAGTCATTTAGATCAAACTGTATAGACTTTTATCAAATAATTAAATTAAATTTGATTTTGTAAATAATATATTAAAAATGAATAACCAATCCCGTATATTTAGAAATGGAAGAGACTCAGATAGAACTACAATCACCGATATCATTGCGTTGCGGATCGGAGTTGTCAGAAACGTCTTCGAATTCATCATCAATGCCAGGATCGAGAGCATCGACTTCAAAATCTGTGGCACCTAAAAATAGAAAACAAAAGAATTTGAATGACAGTTTTCTGGAGCTTGCCAAGGCAGAGGAAGAAACTTTTGGAAAATATTTAAATAAGTGCATCGTAAAGGATGATAAAAGTTATTTAATTGATGGACGAAGAAAACAAAATATTGGCAATGATATTAAAAAAATGAAATTTTTATTTACTTACGGAAAAGTTTCGCTATTGTATTTCCTTCCAGAAAAGTCACCTTCCTTGTTTGCTGTGGCTGCTGCATTCTGTTTGGATTTTCAGTTTCATAAATCCAGGATTTATTTATTTTCTGCAGTATATAGCAACATTTAATAATAACATTTACATTTTCAATATTTACTTCTCAGCCTCATCCTCCTTTCCTGAATCGTGCTTTTAGTTGACCAAACGCATTCTCAACTACACGCCGGCATATAGACAGCATTTTACTGAAAAAACTTTCTCCATCAGACTATTCTACGTAGAAAGGAAAAGGTTTCATTAGGTAGTTGATCAACCCAAATTCTGAATGTCCTATTAAAAGCATTGGCACTCAGATGCGCTGAATTGTTTTTGCGTTCTTTCTGAATAGTTAGTTATTTATGTGAACTGTTTTAAGCAATAAACATTCACATATATTTGAATTGTTGCTTCGAGCTGGTGTAATGTATGTATGTATGTATGTAATCTGTACCGATGTTCGACAGCAGAGAATAATATTGCAGAATGTCACCTATTTAAGGTGAAATAATCCGTTGCTTCAAAATTTTGGTGGTTTCACTTCTATGTGAAATCCATCAACTGCACCATAGCCTTGAGTGTACGTAATCTTGTGAAGCCTTCGAATATCTCATCAACTTTCTCTTATTTTGGGGGATAAGCATTATGGGCTTCATCGTGCAATGTTTCACATGTTTCATTACAGACTTCCAGGACTAATTCCCCTAGCGTAGTTCTCTCGATCCCTAACAAGCTTGATACAGTTCTATATACTCGGCTGATGAGGCAAGTGCGTATAAAGCCACTTCAATTCGTTTTTTCCAAAGGAATAGCTAGTCGCTAATTCGCATCATGTTAACTCAGCAATCAGGAATGTAAATTTTGCTCTATAGACTCTAAAAATATTCTTGAATTTCTCCTCAGAAAACCAAGTGACATCAACTTCCTATAAGTGATATTTTTCAACCTGTTAACATAAGTAAATTAAAATAAATGTACTCATATTACAAAATTCAGTTTTTATTAAAATTACCTTTGTCCACAAACGTCAATTTTTTGTATTTCTACTTCTCAAAAATGATAAACTTTAGTACCTCCTACTTGCCTTTAATGCTCAGGAAAATTTTTGCTTTTCTATTTCACATTATTTGAAATGACCGTACTTAATAGATCCATGCTTAAATATCCACTTTGCTCACTAAAAGCATTTCCGCCGATTTCTCGAAAATCATATAAATATAATGTGTCACCTACCATATAAAGCGAATTCAATGGTATTGAAACTATGGTACCTATTCTAGCTGCGGGTCACTGGTAAAGCTACACGCGATAAGAAAACATTAACTCAATCGGTTCAGTTTTTATATTCAAATATCTTATTACTTGGCCTATCAGACGCATGTGTGTACTGTAGGCAGAGCTGGGCAATACTTAAGTAATAACAGATTTAAATATTACTTAAAATACATTTTCGTTACTTAAGACTTAATACTCAATACTTTTGAAATGCCCCTACTTAGTACTTGAACATAAGTACTTGCTTCTATGTACTTGTACTTAAGACTTAGTTTTGTACTTAAGTACCAAGATTTTTACTTAAGTATTTCTGAGTCTATTAAGTACCTACAAAAATCTATCTCTTCGTAGAAAAGAAACCACAATCTCTAGCGCAACTCCTTTTTTGTTGAGTTTCAAAGCACGCAAAGAACTGTCAAAGAAAGTGCCGCGCTCATGTGTCAAGGCAGAACATTAGGCAAACTAATAACATACACACAAGACTGGGCAAATAAAACAAAAACCAGTAACGTCTCACTCGAATTGACGATGCCTCGACTTTATGACATATTCACTGACATGTATCACATGGATTGCAAATAGTGGGCTCACTTCTATATTGCTGACTCTTTCGGCCTAAGCAACAAAAAACAAATTAGTGGATTCGTCGAAACAAATGTTTTTAAATTAATCATTTATGGTTATTACTGACAAAAACTGTTTTATCAAAGACAATGTATTCATTAGATACGCAGAAGAAATTCTGAATGTTTTATTAAAAACACTTCCCGAGCTGCGTGCACACTTTTTCAACTTCCCGCCAATGATTTTTTGGCACTGACGTGCGAACTCTTTTTGACAAAAGCAATTGTGCCCACGTAAAATAGAAAAGTAAGCAGTCCATGTTATATACGTTAGTGGATATAACCAGCAAGCACTGCCTCGCTCTAATATAAAATCAACGATGCCTCGACCTGATGTAGGGAAGTCCTCAATTTTTTCTTAGAAATTTACTGGAAATTTTTTCCTTAAAATTGTTATGCATTATTGGAGGCGATAATGGGTGTGCTTGGGCGGACCTCTAATAGTTTTTAGTGTATCAATGAGAGGTGAAATTTTTACTCTACCAGCAGCGTCGAAAACTATAAAAAACTATAAATAGTAGCCACTGGTTACTATACATATTATAGTTTTCAAAAGGTATTTAT
The DNA here is from genome assembly GCA_963924295.1 of Dioctria rufipes. Taxonomy (NCBI): domain Eukaryota; kingdom Metazoa; phylum Arthropoda; class Insecta; order Diptera; family Asilidae; genus Dioctria; species Dioctria rufipes. The sequence goes on from OZ002740.1 coordinate 54,543,892, forward strand.
TTATTAAACTTATTATTAACTTTATTATATTACTGCACTTTAAAAAGTACTCAGTACTTTTTATAGACTTAGTACTTAGTTGCAAGTACTTTTCATACATGCGGTACTTGTACTTACGCTGAAGTACTCAGACCTTCGGTACATGTACTTAAGTACTTTTTCTTTGGTATTTTCCCAGCTCTGACTGTAGGGTTATGCTAAATCCCAGATAGTAGTAATTATATACATTATTGTAGCTGCGCCTTTCCGACTTTTTTGACGCAGGTTTCCAAAGTCATTCAAAGCTACTAAGAAACGAGAAAAGCGTCGAAGATGTGGCTGATTATGTAGACTGAGATTAAAGATGTTAATTACTAAGAATGTGCTTGATATATTTATTTACATTTGGATATATAATGTGCTTGACAATATTTGTTGGTCGTACAACAGCCTTCTATATTTAATAAGCATTGTAACAATTTTAACGTTTCTTTTATTGGTAGGTATAAATCACGTGCTTCGACATTTTTAAAAGTTCCCGAAGTAATGAAAAAAACCCTGACTTAAGAAACTTTGCAGTTTTTGACGGTATATTGGAAGTAGTATTGCAGCTCTAATATATGACTATCCAGAAATCTTAATTATTTTTTTAATACTTTCCTTCAGCTAGCTATAAATTTCAGCAGAAGCATTCCTTTACTTCCTATATAAGAGGGAAAACTTAACTAGCTACCCGCATTACACACGCTTGCCATAAATTTATCTTATTTACCAAGTATTATGCATGTACATTTTATATATGTATGTACATTGGAAACCTTAAGTTATGGACAAAATATGGAAGGTTACATATATATAGCTAGTAGAGATTGAATCAATTAACTTTAGGAATTCAGTAAGTTAATTCGTCTAGATTTTATGGAATTATCTACTACAAATCTTCACCTTTCTGTGCATCCATTTTCCTCGAATTTTATAGTCTGTCACCTTTTAACTTCACGACGCTTTCTCCGTTCATAAATGCAGGCCTATTTAACTGTGACAGATAGAGCATAATGTGCACTGAATAACGAAGATAAGCTCTATTGCACATAACTTTCTGCTTTCATCATTTTAGCAACACTTTATTTACTTCAAATTCAGAACTAGATGAACACATCGAATCTGAAGATTTTCTTGTAGCTCTTACAATAGTGGGTCTTATACCATACACATATGTAGTTTCAGATTTATTCTTCATAGGCACTGTAATCATTCACACGAATAAAATAATTACACGTTTTCGTTAACCCGAAATTTTTATTGTATTTTCCGGAAAACTCAAGGTGATAAGTTTAAACCCTAGAGAAATTCAGTTTTATTTGAAACGTTATTTTGCATACAATGCTACGGTTGTCGGATGCACTTTTATTATTTTTAAAACTCAATAAATATGTTACGAAATCAAAAGACTTGTGAGATATTTGCTCAAGTGAAGGGGGTGCCGGATGTAAAAGGACAACTCAACTTTTCCAATTCAAACATAAAATTTTAATTTGGGTATAAAACAAGTCCAATAAAATATCAGTGCCGCCACTGTGTTTTGCTCCTTTATTTCTGTAAAAAGACGAATTTACTATTAAATTCATTAATTACAAAATGCATTACTTTGGGAGCACACTATTATGTGTACGATTATAAACGGAAGTGCTGCAGCATGTGCTGCAATGAGTATGCTGCAGTGTGTAAAGCTGCAGTGTGAGAGCAGAGTTGAACTCCTAACAAAGTTGATTTATACTGTGCCGTATAGGCGTAACAAAACTAAGTTTTTATATATGCTGCCTGAATAAGCACGGCGGAAGCAGTAGCAGAATTAGATTTCTGGTCAGATGTGGACGAAAATGAAGCAGTAGTAAATTTTTGCACCAGGAGTAAATTCCTGCTTATGTAAAGGATAGCAGTAGAGCAGAAGTAAATTTCTGTAAGAGGAGTAAAGTCCTAGTTGGTGAAGGATGCAAATAAATTTCTGCAGCAGTATTAAGTTCTTACTCAGGTTTAGGATAAAGGTGAAGCAGAAGTAAATTTCTGCTGCAGCAGTTAATTCCTGCTTAGATGGAAGCATAATTTAGGTTTGGATAGTTATGGGTGCTCAGAGTAAATTCTGATGTTTTCAGATTACATTCTGAAATGGGATTGACTGATTCTGCTGCGGATCTTCGTGTTTTATAGCCGCCGTGAATCGCTACGTCTCTGCGTCATGACAACTTGCCTTGGGAACGCTCGGTCTCAAAATTGCATTCCATTGAACTCTGACCACTGACATAGATAACATGGACTGCCAGATTTTCTATTTAATATGGGTCAGCTTTTGTAGACAGGGTGTGACAATTACCTTAATTTCAAGTTTTACTCTCGTTTTAATATTCATATTAAAAGTTCAGCAAATTACAGATTCATTCGAAATTATTTCTATTCTTGGAAGCTTATCTCCTAAAGGATTTTCCAATAAGAGGTGTCATTTTGATATTCAAAGAAAAATGCTATTTTTTTAGATAAATGATCGGATCTTTATTTCATTATAAAGAGGAAGGTATGCCGTTAATAATGGAAAATAACATCAGCCAAATGACCACCACGACCACGCCTACAGGACCATATCCTTTTCATAAAATTTTCCATAACCAAATCGCAAATTGGCTGCCCTATGTCCTCGATAGCCTCACTAATTCCATCTTTGAGGTCTTGATTCGACGCTGGGCTATTGGCGTAGACTTTCTCTTTCACGTGGCCCCAAAGGAAGAAGTCGCAAGGTGTTAAGTCACAAGATCTCGGTGGCCAATTGTGATCACCTCTTCGAGAGATAACACGGTCCGGAAACTTTTCCCGTCAAAGATCAATGGTTTCGTTGCTTGTATGGCACGTAGCGCGCGCCGTCTTGTTGAAAGTAAACGTTGTCCAGATCAATACCATCCAATTCCGGCCATAAAAAATCATTAATCATCTGTCAATAGCGCAATCCATTCACCGTAACTGTTGCTTCATCCTCATTTTCGAAAAAGTAAGGTCCAATGACCCCGAGGTACCATAAACCGCACCAAACCGTCACACGTTGAGGATAGAGAGGCTTTTCAACAATAACTCTTGGGTTTTCCGAGCCCCAGATGCGACAATTTTGCTTGTTGACGAAGCCATCGAGGTGGAAATGGGCCTCATCACTCAAGATGAGTTTTCGATGGAATTCCGGATCATTTTCATGCATTTCAAGGACCCAACCAGCAAAGACTCGACGTTGTTTATGATCGGCCGGCTTGAGCTCTTGTGTCAACTGAACTTTATAAGCCTTAAGACCCAAATTTTTATGAAAAATACGGTGTAATGACGTTCGTGTAATGCCTAATTCCAAAGAACGACGAGGAATGGACAAACCTGGGTTTTCTTCAACACTTTCGGCTACAGCAGCAATATTCTTGGCTGTTCTTGAGCGACGTGCACGGGTTTTATTCTTCACATCACTAACTTGTCCCGACAGCTCGAATTTTTCTACCAATTTCTGTATTGCGGTCCGACAAGGTGCTTCACGACGACCCAAAAATGTTCGAGTTTTACGAACCGTCTCTGCCACATTTTCACCATTTTTATAGTGAATTTTATAATTTCAGTGCGTTGTTGAATCGTGTATCGTTCCATTTTTATTACTGGCGTAGTTTCTACTTGTCAAATGTCAAAAGCGGCTAATTAAAATAACACCTCTTATTGGAAAACCCATAGTACATCAAATGTTTTTTCAACTTGATTTTTAAAGAAATAAAATTAAGGAATTTTTTCCACCTGTCCCTAAAAGTAGCTATGGGGGACAGAGAAAGGATTACAAATATTGTATTGCCATCTATTTCTGTTCTATATATTCGTTTGGAAAACCACTGAACTGAAACTGGAGTATGGTGTATTTTGTATAGAACTTATTGTTTATAGTTCAGCGAAAAAAAGTAGTTAAACCAAAAAGAGACAACTATAGAAAAGTGATCCCATAATAATGTCAAATAATGTAAGCAATTTTTGTAGCGTCAGCAGTCCATTGTATTTATGTCAGTGACTCTGACTACGATGAAAGCGAGACCATATGATGTGACGTAATGTCACTTGCTGTCATTATCAAAATGTAAATAATCAGAGGGAAGTAGAATTTCGATAAGTTTATGATCTTTTTGATTTATTTAGCTATAGGCAGTGTTTGAGGTGAACATCTGGTATGATTAGATTAGTATTTTGTGTTTATTAACCTGTTTGATACTAGGTGGCTCTTCTTTTTATATTTTTAGGAAAGATATGTTCGGGAGAAAGAGGATCGAGCAATTATCAGCAAAACTCGGTGTGGCCTGAACAAGACTAAACAAATCTGTTGAGAGAATGAGACATCAACTCACTAATGTCCTCGGAATATTTTAATGCGGTATTTTCTAATTTTTGTGTGATCCTGGTGGACTGTTGCATATTTGTATTACTGCACTGTGAGAGAAACTTTGGCAGCATTTCATATACCGCACTGTTGGAATGTTTTCTAGTGACTAACACTAACGCAGCATTATTTCCACTTTTCGAAAATCGTATGTGTTGTCTCTTCGCTCTTTTGATTATCCAGATCTAGGAACCTCAGTATTTTTACAATCGTTGAGTCTAGGCTATTGGTAAAAAGTGTGTAATACCATAGATGGCACAAGAACTATAGATGTCGCATAGCATGCCGCAGAAAAGTATACAGATTTTACATGGCAGGTCGATTCCGGAATAGACCACAACATGTTTCTGAGGCGCCGAGAACTAATGTTGCTTTGACAGCAGTTTTGTATACATTTGGTCGACTGCCTCAACATGCTCGATGCGGGAAAATATGAATTACTCGACGTATCTCTCATCATTTTTCTTTCAGGTTGCTGTACAGATTGAAGTTAAGGAATCATGCACAGCACAACGTATTCGGTGCGGTGGGTGCGGCGTAAACGTTACTTCTTTTTATCTCGTTTTTGGAAATACATAATATTTTGCTGTAGTTATTAGAATTTGAGGAGTTTGTATCTAAATAAATGACCTGCATTAAATTCTTATTTGAACTAATTTCTGCTGGTAGTATCCCATTATAATTTACGAAAATTGAGATTACATTTTCAATCTGTACTCAAAATTATTACTTAAAATATGTAATTTGTTTTAAAATATTTTGTATACAATTTACAAGGAAGCAAAAGGTAAAGCAAGATGGGATTATGATTGAAAAATTGTCAGGTGATTTTTTCGTTCAAAAAGCATCATTAACGCGTTCCCACCGGCATGTACTACTGGATGCATATGGTGGACTCTCCTATTGAGCGGCATGTACCAATGGTGGTAGGTACTAAGGAAGAAATCAATTTTGTGTCTTTTTATGTTAATGGACTTGGATGAAACTTGCACAGTTTGTATGGAATACCAAAATAACTCACATCCATCCCCCCCCCCCCCTTGGGTGGTTAGAAATTGTTAGAAATTGTATATAAAATTATAAATGCCTCGACTATGCCTCGACTTGGCACTTGTTGATGTGCCCAAACGGTAAGCCAGCAATGCCTCACTCCAATATAAAATCAACGATGCGTTGACCCTATGAACGGAAGGTAACAATTTTTTCTTAGAAATTTACTGGAAATTTGATTCTTATAGTTTATACGTACTTTTGGAGGGCGATAACAATTTTTATAAGCGTAGACGCGTAGGCAAGCAATAAGTAATTTTTAGGCTTTTTTGCTCGATAACTAATATTGATTTTTCCAAATATGTTCATGAAAGATACGAGTATATCGTAGAGAAATTCAAGAGTTATCAAATTTTGTAGGTTTTGTTACAGCTTAAATTGCCAACTGCGTATTATTTCTATGCATTATGTACATGGAATGACAAACTTGGTATACCTAATCTATGTCCATTATTTGATATAAATTCCAGAGTAAGGAAACGCACACTCACGTGCGCACACGAAAGACTCGTGAGTAATTTACGGCCCATGTGCGCGTTCCATTTTTAAAAACTCATGTACGCATGCGTGAGTCGTTGTCATTTTATTAGCGCACGCGCCCATGAGTGAAATGAAATTTCTTTCTGCTCATTACTCACGAGTGAGTAATTCAATAAAAGAAAGCGCACGCTCGCGTGCGCACAAGAAATTTCTCACTGCTCATTTCCTACTTGTGTGAGCAATTTCCTTTATGAAATACTTGCATTATTTAGAAAACGTGGATAATTAATATTTTTAATGTTTATTCGCCTTATGAGCATACATATGTATGAGCAATGAAAAATTTCGTGTGCGTTATTTTCCAATGAGTTACTCACTCGTGAGTAATTCCGTGTGCGCTTTCTTATATTGAATTACTCACTCGTGAGTAATGAGAAGTAAGAAGTTTCGTGTGTGCACGCGAGTGTGCGCTTTCTTATATTGAATTACTCACTCGTGAGTAATCAGCAGTAAGAAATTTCGTGGGCGCGTGCGCATACGACTCACGAGTATGCTCGCTTTGATCGCACATCCGAATCATATTACCTTACGATAATTCCCGTATCATATTTTTCAACATTCACGTAGGCACGAGGGATTAATTTTGCCTGAAAGATTTTGTATTTTTTATTAGTATGATAATTACATCACATAAGGAAAATATTGTACCTGAAAATATAAGTCGGCCACCAAATGAATAAAAATTTTACCGAAACATTTTTTGTGTACGCGTCTACGCTCATAAAAATTGTTGTCGCCCGCCCTCCAAAAGTGCGTATAAATTATAAGGAAAATATTTCCAGTAAATTTCTAAGAAAAAATTGCGGCCTTCCCTACATCAGGTCGAAGCATCGTTGATTTTACATTGGAACGAGGCACTGATCACCGCTTCAGGTTCAGCCAATGCATAAAAATTCTAAGGAAGAAATTTCCAGTAAATTTCTTAGAAACAATTGTGGCCTTTTCTTCATCGGGTCGTGGCAACGGTGATTTTGTATTGAGCGGTTGGCTTACTCTTTGAGCACGTTATTAAGTGCCAAGTCGAGGCATTGTTAAATTTTATATTCTAGAAAAGCTTTGTGTTTTTTTTTTGTTCTACGTGTCCAGTCTTTGTATGCAATTAGTTTGTCTATGGCCATGGCCCTGTCCTTTGCTGACGGCTTGTATTTAATTGCACACAATTAAAATGCTCCATTCACGTACAAGAACTTCGCGGTTCGCTTCCTTCACTTCTCTATTCGCAGATTATGCTCATTTCCAGTCGCCACAGCGACAGATGCATGGCCTGCATCTCTTGAATGAAGATCACTCTGAATGGATCTACGCCCCACCCACCACACTGAATATGTTGTGCTGTGCATCATTCCTCAGTACAGCGACCTGAAAGAAAAATGATGAGAGATACGTCGAGTGATTCATATTTTCCCGCATCTACCATGTTGTGGCAGTCGACCAAAAGTATACAAAACTGCTGTCAAAGCAACATTTGTTCTCGGTGCCTTAGAAACATGTTGTGGTCTATTCCGGAATGGACCAGCCATGTAAAATATGTATACTTTTCTGCGGTATGCTATGCGACATCTAGTTCTTGTTCCATCTGTGGTAATACCCTTGCTTGAAATAGGATTCGATAATAGTTCGCTGCATTGGTGTGAATATCGGCGCTTCCGATTATACCTTTGTAATACTGCACAAAGCATAGTAATGGAATGTGATCAAGTTGTTTTCTTTCTGCATTTGATACGCGATTCCAGACAAGAGTAACCATATATCGTTGTCGTTCTACCGAAGAAGGAAGATTTTGAATTTGTCGTCGAAAAATTCATATTTACTCACATTCTTCAACTTTGCATGACTTCTTAACTTTCACGGATTGTACAAAGGTAACACACGGCTGCAGTCACTAGATAATAAGTCTAGTAAGAAAGTCGATGATACAATTCTGAAGATGTTAGTACATATATACGTGCATATATAGTTAACGCCACCCTGCTTTCTTCATATGAAGTTTGTGTTTGACAGCTAGAATTCAGCTAAATGAAAACAAAGTTTAGTCTGTTGTTTAACACATAGAAAATCTGTTTAAAGCTCGTTTAATTATTTTCAATTGACACTAGAACCAATTGGTCCAAGATACGTGACCTTTCACTAACGTTTTTGTTTTAAATAAATTTCATTTGGCCACATCGGATTTATAAATTCCTTCCAATTATACGTAAAAAGTAAAAGGAATTTTTTTTTCCTCTTTCATAATATTTTATACAACAAATCGCAAAGAAACTTACAAAAAATCTTCAACTAAATTTAATTTATTCTTACCCAGCGTAACCTACTTTCTGTTTTTATTCCAAATCAAGAAATTTTGAACTCAATTGAACACAGCAACAGAAGAAATCCCTTTAAGTTAAATTCTGAATATGTACTGCAGGTATCCCAGGAAGATCGTAAAATGTGTGAACCTAACCCACCTTGTTCAATAAACTTAGAAAGTTATGGGTCCTGCACGGATATTCGATGAGATTTCCTAGGAGGTTATCCAATTTTCCTTTTTTTTTGTTTTTATATCATTTGAATGTTCTTTTCCCATACAATAGCTGTAAATATTCTTATAGTATAAGAAAAGAAATGTTAAAAGATCTCTTCCCCCTTATTACAAGAAAATCGCAAATATAAAGTGGGATGCTTACGTAAGATAAAATAACAAATGAATGTCATAGATTTTCTATTTTTGGTTTTATTAAAATGTGTGTGCATTATATTGTATTATGTGTGTGTGTTGGTTTTCTATAGTATTTTAATAAAGTTGACGCTATCGATAAGCATTAAGCATAGTTTATCTCAAGTAACCTCTCCATACCTAAGAATGTAATGAATCGACTCCATTTATTTTACTTACAATAACTTAGGAGGAAGTTTTCTGGTAGAACAAGGCTTTGATGGACGGTATATTTCGGAACAGTAACTGAATTGTTTTCTATGTTCAGGGAAATATTGATTTTAATATAATTCAAGACACCAATACTTGTAAAACGTATACACAAAGTATGGTGGCTTTCCAAACCTTTGTGTAAATAATTTTTCTTAGTAATGGCCATTTAATAATTATCTTAAATTCATTAGATAATATATAATCGCTAAAGTCTCCTAATACCATATGATATTTATTCTCCGCTATCGCCTGTTTTCAAGGCATGGCTCGACAAAATAGAACATTTAATACTTTAACTCAGCTTTTTCATTTAAGTATGATCCTTTTCAAAAAACGAGTCATCAACATCATATGTTCCATATCAATGTTTTCCTTTTAAATGACGGGTATCATTCCATACAGGGATGCGTTTTCCCATCCAACCAAAAATATGTTTTTGAACGGACAAATAGTTTGCATTTCACTTAGTATAAATGCTTTAGGCTTCTTAAATTTGGTATGAAAAAGTGGTGTTGATGACATGTTTTTTTTTAAATAGTAGGTAAGCATGTAAAGCTGCAAAATCTCGATTTTATGGCCCATAATTTCCAAATGCAGGAAAAGGGAAATCATGTTACAAATCATTGGAGACACACAAAATTATCTAACTAATTTATCGTGTGCTGAGAAAAGCTTATAAAAAATTAAGCAAATACATTAACCCGCGAGCTTCTAAAAGGGTTTACTCACCATAAATCCTGGAGAGACAAGCCTCTTATATCTATCCATACTTTGCCTACTTATTAACTATTCATAGATGTACGGTATCAGTTCTGCTTTCATATGGACAGATACACAGAGTGTTCAAACTAGGGAAAGTTAGTAAAATGTAATGGAATTATGGAAAGTATATTAGGTTTGATGAAGAAAGTCATCAAATATCATTTTTTTAAATATTCTTAAATCAAAAAGATAGAGCTATGCCAATCTATTGTACTCTCGAAACCCTTTCATTGGACATTGTGCATTCATTATTAGAATAACCTTACGTTATCTCAAAAGTGGCGTCGCTTTTTTATTTATTTTATTATTTTTTTAAAGAATTATGGGGTTTAATTACCTGAGAAGATGCGGCCCGATAAATATATCCAACAAAAATGATCGACGGAATATATAAAAATCTAGTACGATTTTTTATTAGTAGAAAAATATTAAATACTAAAAAAGTAAGAGATGCCAGTGAAGTTTTTCGAAAAACTAAAAGACAGTCAAAAACAAGAGAGGTATAAAATTCGTCCACATGGGTACATATTCGAAATTGTCATACAAAATGGAATTGGGCGTAGTTAGCACTTCTATCTTCTGCCAGTGTTTCGGCAACTAATGCTAATACTCGAACTAATTTTCAATTCCACTCTTTACTAATCACCTTGTATGCGGAAATTAGTAAAATCCACAGACTTCAGTAATATAGACTGCTAGCTGCTGAACCTTTTCCATACAAAATTATTGAAGCCACTATTTGCCCCCAATGTGAGGGGTAAAACATCCCAAATAGGTTCAATTTGCAGTCATGTGGCGGGCTATTACATAATTAGGGATACCATGATTAACAAAAATGAAGGAAAATTTTTAATTTTATTTTAAAATTTAGTTCTGTACGCAGTTCTTAATTATGTTGTTGCTAAATATTCAGAAACTATTTTAAGTATTTACGTTTTTCCCGTTTCAAATTTAAAAGTACACGTCGTATGCAATTACGACTACAATGCTGTAATAAATTTTATATTTTTTAAGAAAAGTAAGAACTTTAAGAATTGATAAATCTGTGGTGTATAAAAAACTTAAAAGTTTATGTGTTTCTTCACGAATTTTTATTTCACGTATTTCTTTTTATACTTGAGAAATAAATATTGTGAAAATTCTCTGTATTATGTGTAGCTTTTTTAATAAAATTAAGAGCTCCAACAATATATGTGGTGGGCATACAGTTTTAAAGTTATTAATACCACTTTTTAAAGTTTCTGAATAAACGAAAAAACATTAGTACCGGAATAGGTTTCTAAAATTGTCGACGACGAATGCATTATTATTTCCTAAGTAAAGGAGCAAAATAGTTAATACATTGATGTCAGAATAACAAAACTATTGTTTCGCTTTATTATAAATTTAGTAGCTAGCAAGAATAAAGCCAAAACTTTCACATCCCAGGTAGAAAGCCGAATTACCTATCAGGTTAAAGCACGCAATTTTTGTTATGAGTTTGAAATATTACTATAAAATACCAAGCTAATAAAATATTATTGCAATAAATAATTTCCTCTTATATATGACAATTTCCCTTCTGTAAATATGTTGCTTACTTTGTGGCAGCACTAATCGGTCGCAACCCTATTTTATACTGGGCTTCAGTTTTTGCGAGCAATCATCAATCTATATATTTAAGTCTGCGGTAAAATCATGCATAAATGTTGAATTTCACGTTTTAACAATCACTTTGTATGTGGAAATTATTGAAATCACAGTAGACATGAATAAACAGTTTTAATTTACATATGGCAAAATCACAACAAACATTGACCTAAAACAGTATTATAAAAAGTTGTTACAAATTCAAAAAGATGTCAGTTTACCGACAGGCCTACAAGAGATAAAACAAAAGTAATCTACTCGACACCTTCCAATACCCCCCCCCCCCCTCTCCCTCAAAATATATCAACATCAACAAATGCTTTTGTTTGTGTCAAATTAACGCGAGTAATTCAAGGTGTGTAAAATTTTCAAATAAACTAAAAGTCGTCACCAAATTTGTTGTGTTTTCATAACACCAGCATCGTACATTTTTATTTTCAGCAAAGAGATATGTACAACGGTTCTTAACTACCTCACAAAGCAAGCAGGATAGTACAAACAAAAACAGTAATACACCAATACTTAATAAACATGGGTGAGCTATTTTGGTATTCCCTACAAATGTGAAAGTTAATCCAAATCGGAGATGGTCGGGATCCAAAATGATCGGTTTTGTGTAGAATGGCTGATAGAGGTTGGAAGCCAGATCTTTCGAATTTTATTTTATTTTATTTGGAAGTTCATTCGATAATAAACAGCTTACACCAATTACTTACTACCGACTTAAATAAAACAGAAAAAAAAGGATCTATATCTAATTGGTAGTAAAAGCGACTAAACTTAAATTAAAACAAAGAGTAAAACAGAAATACAAAACTATAGCTAAAGCTAAGGCAATGTAACTAATAAAAAGAAACAAAAATTAGACGAAATTAGAAAAAATAACCTAAAATATGGAACAAATTTAGAATTTTGGAATCTCATAAATTTAAAATATTTCAAATGAAAAAGTTGGTAGCTCCTGCCGATAAATTGTTCATATTTTTATGGTTTCGGTATAATATAACCTACAATACAAAAATATATTTCGTAAATTTTATTTCTTTCTAAATGTTGAATTTTCAACTTTTAGCTAGTTGTGCAAAACAAACCAACCTCTGCATGAACAAAATATTTTGGTTATGAGGTAGTTTTGAGATATTGTCAGAAATCTATATTTAAATTTTTATGAAAATCTGTAAATGGGTTTAAAAGTTATTTTCAATTTGCGAAAGCTATCTAAAAATTCAAAAATAACCCTCTCCTGGGATGTGTATGCTAAAAAAAATAACTCGATAATTATAAGTTTAAAGCGTTACCGCTATAAAACTGGTTAGCATATCAATGGCTGTTTATTGCAGGGGAACTTTGTACTAAGCTATATTGGGGGGTGGCACATTCCAAATTTTGTTACAAAATTCAATATATATTTTGCTTTTAGCTGGGACTCTACTCTAAACTAATATCCTCAAAGGAATTCCAAACACATTCGATAATAAACGCGAGTAATTGAAGAGTGTTTGGGGTTACCACGAAATTTATAAATCTATGAAGTATTCCCTTGCTTTGAAAATGTTTAATATTGTCTCGAATAGATGCTTATGAGAATTGTTACGAGATGTAATAAGACTTTCCTTAGTCATATATAGCAAAACAGGTATTTTTTTTTTTTTCATAAATTACTCAAGTCGAAAAGAGAACAGCAAACAGAAAAAAAGAAGAGAAAAATACATAATCTTTCGAGTGGAGTAAAAAGGAGAGAGAGAGAGAAAATCCGGCCATACAGGTTTAATTTGTAATTTACTCAGATTACACGACAAAAACTTTATATTTGTTTTGTCGTTTTGTCACAAAATGTTTGGATGTGATTACTGATTGCTCTATTTCGAAGCAGTATTATGCTTAGCGTAAAGATAGTTGTGCATCCATTGAGACGAAAAATCAGTGCTTCCGATAGAAGCGCCATTTGAGCACTTTCCAAGCTCAAGCATGCCAAACACTCCAATGAGACCGCTTCCAATCGTAGGGCCTTTTGTTCCCTTCTAAATCTTCTAAAAACTTTTGGGATTCCATAATCCAGGTGAAATCTGATGAAGAAATTATTTTGCAAACCATACGGCCTTCCAAGAACAACCTCACTGCAGAAGGAATATTAAATAAAATCACCCGCGAATTTGTCATACGCACAGGAGTGGAGCTAATCTATCTAGTGCACCCACAGTATTCGGACAGTCCCTCAATGGCGAGGCTACAATTTGCCATAGTCTGCAACCGAAGTGTAACTGCAGAAAGTATAGACATTCTGCGAAGTATTTGGTGTCGAAATCCAGTTGAGAGACTGTCAAGGTCGACACGGAGCTCTGGTGGGAAAACTGAGCTCATGTTTCTTCTAGATGTCAATTTTCTAGATTCCAATTATTGTGGGTTAGATTTTGAGCAAAATATGCTCCAATTTGGCTATACTACTAAATAGGTCCCGCTATAGTTCACGCCAATTTGCTTATTCGAAACTTCGGCTTCCTGCAAAAAGCGAGATCCTCGTGGCTTTACTTTGGGGTAACGAGCCCATGACAGACACAGATTATATTTTTGAATCGGCACCTTCTTACCTCTTGCCTCATGAAGTCTGAGCTTCGACTATTTTAATAAATGCCCAAGCACACCAAATTCCCTTCAGAAAAGTTGGTGTTACCCCCAGTTACGTATTCCTGGTACGAGGTATATTCTTGGGTAAGTTAGAAGCTATTCCTAACACGAAATCGCTTGCTTTATTGTATGAGATGAAATCCGAAAACGAACACGACCCAATCCAAACCTTTAAGCAGCTCTCCGGCGGTTAAGTCAACAACAAAGGGGAAGCTTGAAATCATGCTGAAAGAAAGATCATCGTGATATCCTCTCCAATAAAGGAAATGACACTGGCCGTACAAGTGTCTTTACTTGAATCGCCGTTACAGACTCAGTGCCAAATAGAAGACCACCACTTAGAGTACCAATCGTCAAGAAGTCAGAGGTTGATCAGTTGACATGAGATATGGAAGGGAGCGAAGTCATACGGCCTTCCAGTAGTCCTGGAGCATCGCCGGTAGTGTTAGTAGAAAAACAAAAACATCGAACTACACGCTTCTGTGTAAATTATCGAACGCTGATTGACATCACGAAGAAAGATTCATATCCGTTTCCTAGGACCAACGATACCCTTACCTCATTCCCAGATCTAGCTGGTTTTCCACTCTGGACTTGCAAAGTGGATACTGGCAAGATAAGATGTGTAAAACAGAACGAGAGGAGACAGAGTTCTCCACTATGGAGACTATGGGAGTTCACTGTGATGCCCTTTAGCCTTTGGAATGCTCCCGGTACCTTTGACCGACTCATGGATGGTGTTCTCAGAAACGTTGGAGTAGATGCAGCTGGTATACCTCGGCGATTTCATAGTTCACGGTCACAACTTCGACAATCACCTCGCTAATCTGAACACTGTATTCGAAAGATAGCGTGAGATTAATATGAAAATTTCAAAAAAAATCCATCTATTTCTGTGGGGAGTCAAGTACTTTCGGCACGTAGTGTCAGAAAAAGGCTATCAGAGGGATTCTGAGAAGACGGATGTACCAAAACGTACGACGAACCTTGGCAGCTTTCTAGGTCTCGCGTCCTGCTACCGAAGGTTTGTGCGAGGTTTTTCTACTGCCTCCCAATCTCTTATGTAACTATCAGAAGAGATATACGAACAATATGCTGATTTACAGGAAATATGGACTCAGTTGATTTCTGCTCCTATTCTAGCGTTTCCTCTACCGTAAGAAGAATTTATACTCGATATTGCGCCATTCTTACCGGCCTCGGCCTGTGTTCAATCAGCTTCAAGTTAGTAATGAAAATGCAATCCAGTGACCAGTAGTACAGTAAGACTCTCAGTAAACTGGAGAGGAATTATTGCGTACCAAATTATATAACTTAGGTTATATAGACGAGTACTCGAAATTTCTTTATGATCACTATAAGTCGGCTTAAATGGAGGATTATATAAAGGTTACCGTGACTTGATTTAGATAACGTTATATAAATATAGGTCTTATAATTTTTGTAACAGAAATATTATGGTTATATAACTTTTTATATAACTCAGGGTACTCTCAGTTAATTTATTTTAGTCATAGCAGTGATTGCGGTAATGTTTCGGTTACCTTTATAAACTTTGGTTATAATGGTGATGGTAGGTAACGTTTCCACAATGGTTGGAATTGTCTCATATTGCTTTCTTTTAGTGATTTAAATGTTAAGGAAATTAATTTTCGTTACCTTTATAAAACAATATAAAGCAAGCACTTATGAAACCTATCCTGATATAGAATTTCAATATTTTTTTTGTAATGCATTTATATGATGTGCCTAATATTATTACATCTTAGAATTACATATTTTCGGAATATACGTAGTGAAATTCTGCCGCAATTAAAACTTACTGTAAATACCATCATAGATACTTCTAAAAACTACAGACTGCTCCAAAAATAAGCAATATTTAATAATTTGAATTAAATATTAGAAAATTTTCAATTTTCAATTAGGTGATATAAATTCATAGAGGTAACAATTATGATTCGGAAATTTTTATACCTAAATTGATCTATTTTCTTCATGTATAAATAAAAACGGAAGCCAAATATCTTTAGTTTAAAAAATTAGCTTAACCGACATATTCTCTTTTATTTGCAATTCAGATATGAAGAAATGGCTGCTTGTACTTAAATGAACAACTTACCATTATAAAAATTCAAATACTTTTATATAAACTCCGACTCTATTATATAAAATTAATTACCCTTATAAAATTCCAGAAATATTATATAAACTAAAGAAAATTTACCATACCTCTAAAATGTGCCCTATATACTTTTTAGTCTTAATATGCTCCTTTGGTAATGTTATATATCTTATAGTAACGAAACACTAGCATTATTGTCGTTATATAACCATCGATCATAATATCTTAAGTAATTATAATAAAAAAACAAACAGGCATTATTGTTCTTATGTAATTCACTCCTTCTCCTAGATCCCAAAAAACCAGATGACAACGAAAACAAAAAGTGGCAAGTTGTGGAAGATTTTCGTCGGATTAACGACACATCACATCACATCACATCACTGATATTTTAGACCAGTTTGAGAAGTCGAAATATTTCACCACACTCGATTTAGTCAGTGGATTACATCAGATAAAGATGGATTCGAAGGACAGGGACAAAAGTGCCTTTAGCACACACTGTGGGCAATATGAATATATACAATCGTATGCCATTTGGCTTAAGAGGAGCCCTTGCAACCATTAAACAAGCCAGGAATAATGTTTTATCTGGTGTACAAGGTACATATGGCTTCGTTTACATGGACGATTTTGTAGTCCATGGATACAATCTCAAAGAAAAAAATACAAGACTCAGAGCAGTATTTAAACGTCTCCGAAATGTTAACTTAAAACTTCAACTCGGTAAGTGACATTTCCTAAGAAAAAAAAAATCTGTGCCTGCAGCACATTATTATAGAAAATGGAGTTAAACCAGACCTAGCAAAGAATAATTCATTCAGTCCTATCCCAGATCCAAGAAGCAGAAAGATATAAAACCCTTCCTCGGTTTCGTCGGCTATTATCGCCGCTTTATACCCAACTTCTCCAAAATTGCCAAACTTCTTACAAATCTTTAAAAGATAGACTTCGACGGAATTTGCTGTGAAGTATTTTGCGAATTACGCGATAAACTAATTTCGGCATCAATTTTATAATATCCCGACTTCGACAAAGATTTTTTTTGTCACCTACAATGTCAGTGACTATGCCATCGGAGCAGTACATTCACAATTCGATGACCAAGGAGTTCATTCAATCGCCTATGTGAGTTCAGTTCTCAATGGTGCAGAGAGTCGTTACTCAACAATATAGAAAGAGCTCTTAGCTATCGCTTTCGCAGTTGAGCAATTCAGACCATACGTTTATTGTAGAAAGTTTACTATTGACCATAAACCAGTAATATGGCTCATGATTCTGAAAGATCGTTCCTCAAGACTGATGAGATGGAGAATACGTCTTGAGGAATATGACTACAAAATAATCCACATATCAGGTAACAAATTCATATGCTCTCAGTAGAGCTATTCCAGATAATAGTGACAATTTTGCAGAAACTACTACCTGCATGAATGTGGTAACAAGGAAGCAAGCCAGAGCTCTGGCGAATATAATTACCCCCGCTTCAAGTGGAAACAATTATGGGCGCAGCAAAGAATTCATCTAGCTAGGGCATGACGTAAAGATATCTAAATTTAATTCTCATTTTGTCACAACAATCGTCATATACACCACTATACACCACCAAACACATTCATATGCATGATTCCATAGTGCTTCGAAATTTCCAGTTATTTCAAAATTTTGAAGTTGGTTTTCATCGATTCCCGGGATGATACTTACCCACCAAAAAAGTACACTGCGAAGAAACATGGTAAAGATTTAATTGTGCACACAAAAAAAAAACAACTAAAACAAAGCGTATTGTGGAAAACAG
Organism: Dioctria rufipes; assembly: GCA_963924295.1. NCBI lineage: Eukaryota > Metazoa > Arthropoda > Insecta > Diptera > Asilidae > Dioctria > Dioctria rufipes. The sequence goes on from OZ002740.1 coordinate 54,561,743, forward strand.
CTTTGGTAAATGTTCATAAATTTACTTTTGATTAATTGTATCAAAAGTTTTCTTCAAGAATGTTGTAATAGAAATTTCCGTACCTGAAGAATCATATACGATTAAACCCCAAATTTGCTGCAAAATTGGTATGGACGGGTATTAGGGAAAATGAAGCATTAAGTGCCAAACTCGATGTTGGAGATGCAGAAGAAGCAAATGGGAATGGAGAATTAAACGAAAATTATATTCACCATTTGCAATTATACAAAAAATAAAATAAAAACATTTCCAAAGAAAAATAATTTGAAAATATTAAAAATATTCAAAATTTGGTAAAAAGGAATAGATGAATTTCAGAAAGCTTTTTATTTTTACGATTTCAAATTAAATACAAGAGAGAAAACGACCACCAAGACAGATGCCCTTACCTCTTGTATTTGTTAATTTTGTGTAGGGTATTAAGCTGCATTTACTTTTAGCTGGCATTAAGAAATAGAACCGGAAAGTGGAAGGTCCCGGCTTCAAGCAATAATAATAAGGCAGCTGTTTTTTCTCTTGTATTTAATTTAGAATCAAAAGTTTTCTGAAATTCTTCTGTTCCATCTGTAAATTATGGGTTTGATTCCCGTATTGGACAAAATAAAATAAAAATAGTAAGATGAAGAATTCCTGTTTCCGCAACATCAGAATATGCAACATCCAAGGAATTCTCCACTTCTCTACTATCCAACTGGAGATCTTCGATAAACTTGGACGGGGATATTCTCAACTCTCTTTCCAGCTTGAAAATCTGTAATTTAGTTTTGTATAGCTCTGAATTTAATACTTGTTTTTATTTTTTAACTCAGTCAAACCAGTGCTATCCAATATTCTTTTGTTTATTTATTTATATATTAATTTATTTATTTGAATTAGTCTACCGAATATAATAATCTTACAGATTTGCATAGCATTATTTCGTAAAGAAATATTGTTCGTTATTGCCTTAATAATCTACTTTTATCAATAAAATTAATTATCATAGAAAAACTAATAATTTCATAAAGACAAAGCATTTTCGAAAATTATACTTTTAAATCTTTCTCTAGACATACAAATATCTACAAGTAAGAGAAAGAATTGTAATGAAATACACAATTTGAAATTAGTTCATGATAGCCATAATTGGTTCTATGTTGAGGAGCATACAACAAATCCCTTGAACGTATCGGTCTTTCAGGAGCATATATATTAATAAATAAAAGCAATTCGGACGATTTTTTTTAAACGAAAGTATATTTTTGACAAATAAAGCACAGGAAATATCGCGACGAAGTTTCAGACTATAAAGACCAAGCAGTCTACATCTCACAGTGTATGGCGGTAAGTGGTCATTTCGGTAATTTATTTTCCATAGAACATATCTAGTAAATGCTTTTTGAATGAATTCAATACGATCAATATGTACCAAACAATTTATGGATATTCAAGAATGGATCACACGATCGAAAAGTATAATGTCTTGTAGGTCCAAATATTATGAAAGTCTTTGGAGTTCCGCTTAAGGAAACCTAAACAACGCCTCGATCTAATGATACTAGTGTTAGTGTGCGGGGTTAAGTCCAATAACATCTAAGTCCTTGTAACGAAGTTACAAATATGAAGCCGAAGTTAAATTATTTTTGCCCGCCACTGGGTTATTTAATTGAAACTTGAACTTAAGTTCAAGTAGCCACGGCACTAGGGAATGCAAACAAATCTGCCACAGTTACAGACCGCATGATAAGCACGCCAGCACATGTACTAGCCAAGTACAAGCAAAGCTTTTCAAAAGAGCTTCAATACTTTTTATACTTACGCCAGTAGAATCATCAGGCATTCAGCCGCTGAGAAGCTCTGACCCTCGGCTACATAAAGCACGCCAATCGCCCGCAGAAATCAGCCTGGTCGGCGAGCTCGACGAGTTAGGTGGTCAGACAATTTTACGGGGTTACTAGTGATGCGCGAACTCACCGCACTAGTTTGACTAATCCCCGTACATTTTTCTCAATAATTATTTGGTACGGCGTGTTATTATTCCCGTACCATCCGTCCTAATCCGTTGTGTTAAGGTTAGCGTGAACTATCCCGCATTAGCATTTCCCTGGTATGACGTGTGAGCAATCCCCCTACCACCCATCCTAATCCGTTGTGTTGAGGTACCCTAAACTATCCCGCCTGAACATTTCCTTGGTATGCCGTGCGAATATTCCCCGTACCATCCATCCTGATCCATCGTGTTAAGGTTAGCGTGCACTATCCCGCCGTAACTTTACGCTGGTACGTCGTGTGAAAAATCCCCGTGCCATCCGTTTGAATCCGTCATGTTAAGGCTAGCGGATACTATCCCGCCTTAACATTTCCTTGGTACGTCGTGTGAGAAATCCCCGTACCATTCGTCCTGTACCGCTGTGTTAAGGTTCGTGCGAAATATCCCGCCTAATACTTATCGTGTACGCAGAGTGAGTCATCCCCGTACTATCCGCTGTATCCCCACCTAAGTGCATTAGAATTAAGGCAGAGGTACGTCGTGTGAAAGATCTCCATACACCTCCTATCTCCATACACCTAAAGATAGCGAGGTTTGTGTGAAATATCATATTACCTGTATAATCTTGGGATTGGGATTCCTTCCCTGTAAAAATATATTCCTCGGTGGAAAATTGATATTCCCGAAATAATACTAAAAGAACTCATGCTGCACGAAGAGAAGGATAACATATAAAAATAGATATATAGACAAAATTGGCTTATATTTTTTACATATACATATGTATGTATGTATTTTAAATTCCTACATTTCAATTTCATTGGCTCATCTTGAAGAATACTAATATCCCTAGAAGCAAATGGGAAAGTAAAAATATCTTGTCATGATAAAAATATTTTCCCAGCAGCAGCTTCCATGGAATTTGATTCAATAAAGTATAATATTTTAAAAGGTTTTCCATCAGAAAGTATACAAAAACAATCACATGCTTTTTCTCCCAATGTATAAGTTGCAAACCGATATGAATTAAATTTTTTTATAATATCATAACTATCTTTATCTCAGTCGAGACCCAAGATAAAGGTTTGAGTTAGTCTATGTTATTCTAGTCGCTACCCAGAATAACTATCTTTATCTCAGTCGCTACCCAAGATAAAGTTATTAGGTTAGTAAATTTTATTCCCGTCGAGACCCAGAATAAATATCTTTATCTCAGTCGGTACCCAAGATAAAGTTGTTAAGTTAGTAAAATTTATTCCAGTCGAGACCCAGAATAAATATCTTTATCTCAGTCGCTACCCAAGATAAAGTTATTAAGTCAGTAACTTTTATTCCAGTCGAGACCCAGAATAAATATCTTTATCTCAGTCGTTACCCAAGATAAAGTTGTTATGTTCGTAGAATTTATTCCAGTCGAGACCCAGAATAAATATCTTTATCTCAGTCGTTACCCAATATAAAGTTATTATGTTAGTAGACTTTATTTCAGTCGAGACCCAGAATAAATATCTTTATCTCAGTCGTTACCCAAGATAAAGTTATTATGTTAGTAAAATTTATTCCAGTCGAGACCCAGAATAAATATCTTTACCTCAGTCATTACCCAAGATAAAGTTAATTTGTTAATAATTTTTTTTTATTACACTCGCCAAGTCGAATTCCAAAAACGATGCACAATCTATGATAGCTGGATACTAAAAGAGCGAGATTCAAGTTGGCCTGCGACTTATATTGCCTCTGAATTGCGCACAGCTCCAACAAATTATTTTACATTGCGCATAGTAACCAAAGTACGTTGACCTTAACAGCTGTGCGTAGGTAGCAACAGGAAAGTCCGTTGACCTTAGCAGCTGTGCGTAGGTCGGAAGAGTGCATTGACCCTAGCAGCTGTGCAAAACAACTGGAATTTTGAGCATTTTTTTTTCCGTTCCTAATATTTCCTAGCTAAAGTTATTAGGCTTATAATTATACAATAAGTTACCTATTAAAATATTGCTAATTTGCTATTTTAATGATACATCAAATGTATAAATTACTTAATCTAATTCCATTTGATTCGCGCACTGTTATCGAAGACAAGTTACTTTCCTCTTATTGGATTGTGTCCAGGATTTGTTTATGTGGAATGTAGCCATTATGTGTTGATTGTTATCTCCACTAAAAACTGCCTTATCGATGTGCTTGTAGGTAGGTATATATCGTTTCATTCCCAACCTATTTTCAATGATTAGAAAAACCTTGGAATTAGAAACTTTTAAACTATTTTAATTCCAGGTGGCTATTTAATGTTGGTTTGAACAGTCCTCGTTCTGCTTTTCAGTCCATCCAATGAAGCAATTTGAATGAAGCAATATTCCTTCAATTCTTCAGTTCTATTGTATAATTGTTGCAGTATGTCAGTTGATTTTTTAACTTTTTTTTTTAACAGTTGCATATAATTCTTGAACCTGTAGGCTGAAAACGAATCCAAAGGGCCAAATTTTTTTACACAATCGGAAAAATGAAGCAAGTTGCGGATATTATATGAAACGTAACATTCGTGGTACAGCTCTGAAAAACTTCTCACGAATTTATCTAAAAGACTGTGAGCATAATCCGCATTATCCTGACAATCTGTAGGATGGGGTAGTAAGCGATAAGCATAACTAAATAAAAGGAAATTATTGTAATGATTTACTGGTAATCTTTCAATAATACAATCCCAGTATAGAGGGCAAAATGTCTAAATTCCGTTGCCTTCCACCTCACTATATCGAAAAAAGTGCGCGGTTTTCTACAAAATTCATCTGGAATGTTTTTCTTATATGATGTTAAAACTGCAGACATCTGAGGAAATTTTTGTTTAGGTACTGTCTTTAACATTAAATTTAATAGCTTTTACACATTAGGTGCATAGGTTCAATAAGAAATTGACTCACCAGATTTACTCCAATTTCTTCTAATAAAATTTTTGTATTTTTATACTGTTCCAGATGAAGGCATTTAAATATTCTATTTTGAAATGTCTCATCAGGTTGTAAAGTATCGACCTGAGTAGAAAATGCATTTCGTCTTCGTATCGAAGTTCCCTTTTGAACACATGTACTGCATTCACTCAAGGATGTGTGACCCTTGATACCAGTGATAAATGATCTTGCTGGCACATCACAACAAAATAAACGTAAAACAAATTTTTTTGGTGCAACTTCTTTCTTGGTAATAATGCCATCCATTTGAAGTGTTTGTATTTCGAGCACGAAGTCCTTCAGAAATTCATTTATAAATGTTAGCTTTGTTTGACCGACAAAAGCTCCAATTATAAATTGACTTATGTGTTTAAAATTTGCAAATGCGCCTAGAATAGGCCACAAACAGGAGAGAGGAAGACCATCAATCCCTATATCAATAACAATTTCATTCATTGAAAGTAACTGTTCCCACCGTATTTTTAAAACACGTTTTTGTATTGCTATATAAAGAAAATATCCAGGAGTCATTAAACTTATAGGAGGACCTGGTTCACAAATTTTGACTAAAGTTTTTCTAGAAATGGGTAAGTCTAATTCAGATTTTAAAATTTTCAGAAGCTCATCCGTAGCAGTTCTACTTATGTTGTATTTTATTCGTGGGTAGTAAAAGACGAACTGTCTTTTAAAACTGTTGCTTCCTCCTCAGACACACTAGAAAAATCTGCACTCAAGCAGACGTTATTTTCAACGTCCGAATCACTCAAAATTATATTTTAACTTATTTATTATCCTGGTCAACGCCCGAATCACGTAAAATTATATTTTTACTTATTCAATTATCCTGGCCAAAATAAACAAATTCACTATTGCTAAAACCGTTTCCAAATATATTACAGTTTTCAAATTCATTTCTAACTTCTTCTCTCTTGTTCTTAACTTTTCTCCAAAAATTTCTTTTCGAAGAACTTTCCATAATTTAATTTAATTTTGTAACTAAATTTAATCTAACTATATATTGTAGTAAATTGCATAAACCTTTCAAAAATTACTTTGTTGAACTGCTAACAGTCACTACTGGTCCGTATTGCGCAATCCGACAGAGTAATGATTCCCGCCGCAAGTAAGACTCACTTCCCTTCACGATACGATTTTTCAATCCGCCGGCAGAACTGCCACATTCAACTACCAGGATTTGATTCACTTGTTTTCAATAATCACAAACTGGCAAATTCTCAAACGCAGTTCTCCCGGCAGATTCAACAATAGGGGCCATTATTCACATCTGACTGAACCTTGACTTTACTACTAACAGTTACAAATTGTTGCCTCAAATTATATGACTCATTTCTACAATGTCAACGCTATTTCATCGTTGACAAGTCTTTGATGTGTCAACAAAACTTACATGCTTAAAACATTTCAACTATACATGGTCATTTTGTATATACTGTTGACACATAGAGTAAACGGTCAACAATGAAGCATTGTTGACTTCGTAGTCGTTGACCACATTTCCTGCTGGGTATCAACTCGTAAAAATAATGAAGAACTAGAAATATTAAATTTTAACATATGGTTTGTACTTGCTGATGTCATTATTCAACATATACCCTATACTTATCAATTCATAAGACTTACCATTTTGTGATAAGCAATTTTAAATTTTGGTGCAACACTTATTATCTTTACTTAGCAAAAATTGATAAGCTTCCTCGATTGACAAGTGAGTAAAATTTTATATATTTTATCCTGCAATCCTTATTAATTACACTTGTCAATAACGAAAGAAATTGATAATTTGCTACCTAAGTAGTAAGTGATAAATGGTTGGTGCAATAGGGCCTTGGTTTTATTAGTACGAGTTGTTTTATAAGTTTACATAAAAAAACATTTTTTTCAGGATCTATGAGTGTTAACCATAAAATGGGAGGCGCCAGTTTAAAAAATGACAATACAGTTGAGCTCAAGATGTCAAATTAATTCAATTTATTTCAATTTAAGCAGGAAAATTTTTACTTTACAAAATTCACTTATAGATTTGCTGAAAAATTCATCCAAAATTCATTTGTCGGTTGATTTGCAATTCACTGGTACATTCTATTTTGTGGGCCTCCACTAGTGTTTGGTTTTTTTACCTGTAAATTAATGCAGGAAAGAGATATTTAGTGAAAAATATAAATAAAATGTGTAATGACAGAATGAGCGTCAATGACCTGCTCATATAGGAAATAGCTGGGTTCAAACACCAGATAGGATACTGAAAAATCATAAGAAATATTAACAAAATAAATCTGTGTCAAAAAAGGTTATTAAAAAACGGATCAATGCTCCCGATATGATTTGGTTAAGGAGGACGTAATTATTGGTTCATTACTATCGATATATCCTGATAACCGCTCAAAATGCAAGTGAGATCATGCTTCTAGCAGCTCGCTATTTATAGCTGCGAAAAGATTTGCGTACATGGGAGCTGTCAGTCTGTTGATGGCTTTAGCTTTGAAGCCATGCAGAAGCATATGGTTTGACAGCGGTTGTCAAACTTACAGCTGTTCTGTCAATGAAGATTTCTGTTCGCTGGTGGCACTGTTAATGGTAAGTTTGTGTTATTATATATTATTGTTATTTCCTTACTTAATATTTATTTAAATCCTCCTTTCAGTTTTTTGGCCCCTGAAAAATATGCTTAGTACATCGTGGGAATATTGCAGCATTTTAGCGGAAGTTTTGTTCCCAATTAAAGTCTCAGATCGTAAATGATCTGAAATTTTCCTGTTATATATGACTCAATACCTACTTACCTCGATAATATCAAAAACTTGAGTTTTAGAAACCTTCAAGATTAGGGGAACGGTATTTTTTCCAACATTTTCTTCACATTCGCAGATTTATTAAAACCAAGAGCAAAGAAGTTTTACCCAAGCACAAATAAGTTTAACCCGAGAGCAAATAAACTTAAATCTAAATTTTCATAAGACATTTTAAACAAAAAGCTTTCAATTTCAATTCAAATCAACATTTTATTATATCATTTTGTCTTTTCCTTTTATCCATAGAAATTTTTTTTTTAACTCAAATATTCCTGAAGAGCTGCTTGCGAATCTCTACGCCAGCCAAAGCTAACAGCTCAGATACAGACAGGACGTGAAAGCTGTTTGTTATCAAAATTCTATTGCAGTTTTCACGTCGATAGACGGGACCAGTTGGATTTTAATCATTTCGTAAAATGGGAGTTTTTTAATCGACTTTTCCTGTCTAATGCATCTTCGGGGCGGGTTTTGTTCTTTTTTGCTTAGCTTGTCTTTCAGAGTGTCTTCTTCAAACACCAAAGTATATTTACATATAAATCATGAAGTGTCTCCTCCATCCGGGTTTTAGAATGAAGGACTTTACGTGCCAACAGTTTTATTTTCACTTGAAAAACACGTTGAAGAGATTCATTTAGTGTTTGAAATATATATGTAGATATGTGTGAGTTGCCAGGATGATTAAATGATATATTTGTGGACAAATTAAACGGAATAATAGATGCTTCTACGTATTATTATTAGAATGTTTTGTATGGTCAAATTGATTTGAGATGGTTGCCAACAGATAGTTCTAGTAGAAAACTGTGATCAGAAATTAATTTGAATCACAATTTTAGTACATAATGGTCGAGCTTGATGAAATAGTAAAGCTAAGCCACACTTATATTATTAGATCCTTACTAGGAAACGCTTTATTTAAGAGGGGCGTGATTAAGTAAAACTAACCACAAGAGTTAATGAAACTTAATAGATACTTCCAATTTATTGTTTGGTATTTCCCACAATTCATGAAAGAAATAACTACCTAGTGTGTTCCTTCTAGGTTGGATTAGGTTAGGTTATTCACAGAGTAAATTTTGAACGATGCCCACCTACTCTTCGTACATATAGCTTCCACAGAAGTAATAATTATATTATATTAGTTGAATCTTCTTAGTCAGCTGAACAGCTGTCTCATTTCCTGATATCTTGTCAGAATAACTTTATTATGAAAACTCTGAGCCATGTACGATCTAGTGCGACACAAAATTCTGATTACAGCTTGGTTGTTAAAGTAAATCTTGATATATCAATCACTCGCTGAGCATCTTTTAGCAGCATTACTGCGTTATTTATTGGAAGACACTTCAGTTATATGTTGTTAGAGGTATGATTATTGTATTTCCTTTCCATTCATCTGTGAAGGCAACTAACTCCGAGTCATTTACCTCTTAAGGATGTAATTTAAGAGACTTTTTTTATAGGCCAATAGTACAGGGTGGGCCATAAATTTATAAGAACAAAAATATACTGGAAAATGATTCCTTAAAATTAATATCACTTGGTATAAATTTATTTATTTTTATTTAATGTATTGTGCTGTAAAATTATTCAGATTGTAAAATTCTGTGAAAGTGCGAATGATCATTTTTATTGTCCGACGAAGCGTTCTAGAAATATATGCGAAAAACCACTTCAAAAATCAAACTAGCACAGATAGGTGACCACAACAAATTACATACTACGGCCATCCTTCTAGGGTATCATAAGAATTAGTTTTAGACCGATTTTAGCTTTTTGCTTGTTTTTATATATGTTTAAGATGAGTTTACAGCTGATTTTACAGCTGATTTTTTACGGTTTTTGATCGTGTTAATATAGATGACGGATTTTTAGGTATTTTTTCAGGAAAACACTGATCGTTTTTGTTTTGAAGATAATTTTTTTTTTATTTCATTTGCTCGACATTTCGGGTCCAGGTGCGGCCTTTCTTCAGGAGCTGTACATAAATAAAATTGCACATAAGTCAATTTTCTTGAGAAATTTTTGACATACCTTTTTGTCTGTGCGTATAAATGATTTTCTTAAAAGTTGCATAAATAACAATTACACAGAATAGAAGAACTGATTAAATAAAAATAAAAATAAAATAAAATACATAGTTAATAAATGCAAATAGATTTCAAACAAAAACAATTTACATGCTATGAGGACCAAAGACAGGACACAGAACTAATAAATAAAGAATATAAATACATACTGAGCAAATTAACATCATAGTGTTAGTCACCTATATAAACGTTTTCTTCTCGACAACCGCTCACTTTCATATTGTCCTCGTAGCATGTAAATTGTTTTTTGTGTGAAGTCTATTTTAATTTATTAACTATGTATTTTATTTTATTTTTATTTAATCAGTTCTTCCATTCTGTGTAATTGTTATTTATTATTGCTACTTTTAAGAAAATCATTTATACGCACAGACAAAAAGGTATGTCAAAAATTTCTCAAGAAAATTGACTTATGTGCAATTTTATTTATGTAGAGCACCTGGACCCGAAACATCGAGCAAATGAAATAAAAAAAAAATCTTCAAAACAAAAACGATCGGTGTTTTCCTGAAAAAATACCTAAAAATCCGTCATCTATATCAACCGGATCAAAAAACGTAAAAAATCAGCTGTAAACTCATCTTAATCATATAGAAAAACAAGCAAAAAGCTAAAATTGGTTTAAAACTAATTCTTATTATACCCTAGAAGAATGCCCGTAGTATGTAATTTGGTGTGGTCACACATCTGTGCTAGTTTGACTTTTCAAGTAGTTTTTGGCATATATATCTAGAACGGTTCGTCAGATAGTAAAAATGATCATTCGCACTTTCACAAAATTTTATAATCTGAATAATTTTACAGCACAATACAAACATCTAGGACTGATCGTTTTCACAGTATACTTAAAAGAACCAACATTTTTATATGGCAACACCTAGAAGACGCTGACCGATTTAGCCCATTTTAGAACTTTATTTGCTATTGATATCAAAAATCCATGTACGTCGATGTGTTCTCAAACGGTGACCAAATATATTGTGAAAAACAGAATTTTTGTATGACAACCCAACGAAGGAGTTGCCTGATTTGTCCCATTTTCGAACTTAACTTTTTTTTTTCTAAAAAGCCCGTGTTCAAAATTTCAGCTCTCTAACGAATTCGAATTATCGTGCGGATGGACGGACTACGGATATACAAAAATTAAAATAACTTTTAATTTTATGGTTAAGATTTTGCAGCGTGAGTTTTCGGAATTTTATCTGGGAACTTCCCATCGGTTTTTGTGGGAATGTTGAGGATTTTAGCTGAACGGCGAAGAGTTTTTGTGTGGTGATATCACGATATATACCAAAATTCGTTATACATACATATATCCCAATCCGCCAGTAGTTTGTGAAGCTGTCATGTACTATTTGGAGAGTGTCGAATGGGAATGCTAGAAGTTCCAATAATTTGAAGTGGGAATAAAATGGAAAGATATGTTTAGTTTTCACAAGGAATCATATTTACTTAAACATATAGAAAAACAAGCAAAAAGTTAGAATTGGGCTAAAATCAATTCTTATGAGACCCTAGAAGGATGGCCGTAGTATATAATTTGGTGTGGTCACCCATCTGTGCTAGTTTGATTTTTGAAGTGGTTTTTCGCATATATTTCTAGAACGCTTCGTCGGACAGTAAAAATGATCATTCGCACTTTCATACAATTTTATAATCTGAATAATTTTACAGCACAATACAAACATCTAGGACTGATCGTTTTAAGAGTATACTTAAAAAAACCAAAATTTTTATATGGTAACACCTAGAAGACGCTGACCGATTTAGCCCCTTTTAGAACTGTATTTGCTATTGATATCAAAAATCGATGTACGTCGACGTGTTCTCAAATGGTGGCCAAATATATTATGAAAAACAGAATTTTTGTAGACGAAGGAGTTGCCTGATTTATCCCATTTTCGAACTTAACTTTTTTTTTCTAAAAATCCCGTGTTCAAAATTTCAACTCTCTAATGAATACGAATTATCGTGCGGACGGACGGACTGACGGACATACAAAAATTAAAATAACTTCTAATTTTATGCTTAAGAGTCCAATACATTTTGCTCTATTATCATTATTTCTATGCGTTCCAAACGGAATGACAAACTTAATATACCATTTAGATCTAGGGTATACAAATATATAAAGGCATAAATTTCAAAGTTCGGGAAAAAAGATTAATTTTTTTGGAACGAAATGTTGATATAATATGTGTTTAAAGTACAGCTTCTAAGAAACTGTTGAAACATAAAAATCTTTTAAGTTCAGTACAGGTTAACTTAAAAATGATGAAAGTGTAACGAAGAAATATCTCATAATGATGAACGAAAGTGTTGTGGTTAATTTGAGCGACTGCTCAATGTAACTACCACAACACTGGAGAATGTTCTCTTGCACTTTGATCACCAAAAAACAAAACCACTTGACTTATTTTTTATGTCTACAACAAAAGTGGTATAAGATGGCACATACACCGTTACCAATTTACGGTCATACTGTTCATACAGATTTGGGATGGTGGATATCAGCAAACTTGTGATGAAATTTTTTTTTTTGTACATGCGATTTAATCAGGATTATTAGCGGTAGCACAAACTGAATTTTAAACCAAAATGTCTGTTTATTTTTTACTTTTTGGCACTTTCATCCACCACTCTTCATTTATTGTGGTAATAATCTCCACAGTGCAACAAAACGATTTAGCTTGGTTTCATCTACTTTGAAGAATATCATTTAAGGTGATGAAGGCGGTGTTAAGGATCTGTTAATACTAAATTTTACCTTAATTAAATTAGATTAGTTATGCACGGCGAAAGTTCTTTTCACTGCAGACATTTATTAGCTTACTGTGCCCCGCTTCGTTTTGTAGTGCTTGCAGTAGTCTTGCTTTCCCTGAGAAGTACAGTATCCTTTTGATAAAATTTCTTCAATATGTTTTACTCACTTCGACCACCCTCCTGTTTTCTCTTAAAATTTAAATGCAAAATATGAAAATAAATGATCATTTCATTATCGCTAAACGTGACGAAACACTATTGAACTTCAAATTTTGGATTTACGAAATAAATTTTATCGATACCACATGTGCCATACTCAGTGTTTTTTTTTTTTTTAAATAGTGGAAGTGCTGACTCTCCTCTTTCCATAAATGAAAATTCTCGAATTTGGTGATGAAGGTTGAAATGGTTTATTTGGAGTAGTAAAGAGCTTGAAAACAATACAATTCATATGGAGTAGACCTACATAGTGACGAAGATATCGAAGCTTTAAAGAAACATGCCCTGCGAAAAAAAGATTATTTTCGTTATATATATTTCGGCGACATTTTCTTCCTACTTTGAAATTGACACGGCATACTGACATTCCTTTAGTACATATAATATTTTCATAGAACTGGAACCCTCTTGTATTTTATCTGCCAGAAGTAGTAGCAATAGAACATTGTATAGTTAAGCAAATAATTAGTTTGAAATTATGAAAATTCAAAAAATTAATAAATGTGATTTAACTAAAAGCAGACGGGAATATGGTGGCGTAATCGTGTTGCAAATTTACACGTATTGACTGACAAATCTACAATTCTGACGCAATTTCCACAAAACCATAAAATTTAATAGTAAAATCGGCCTTTATTTGCTTAAAATTGCCTCAAGCGCCTCAGTAGCATAATCATTGCCCAGTTGACACCGCAAACGCTTTGTAATAATGCCTGCAGGCGCGTAATTTGATAATTGGATAATTAGTCGTCGCAGGAGAAAGTCATTGTGCTAAAATGAACCGTTAACAAATCAGTTCGAAAATTTGAAGGCTGCGATGAAATTTTTTCTACTAATGTACTCGTACTAAAACGACTGGAGGCGTACTTAATTTTGAGTTTTATAGATTTTTAGTTGTCTTTTGAATTTCGATGTAATTAAAATGTAAGAAGCTACATCTGTTATTTAGTGATTGTAGATTCTGATTAAATGGGGAAGTGACCTTGCTCTCTACATGAACGCGTAAAATAAAAAGCAACGTAAATTTGGACTTTATCGAAGATAAATTATTACCACCTTTGAAGTTTTCGTTTCCATTTAAATTTAATTTTAAAAATCAGTTACTGCTGTAACTTTAATCTTACTTAAGCCTACCAATAAATGTTACATTTAGGCCTACATGACATTCTGCTCACTTATTCTAAATCTAGTTCTTGTTGGTAACTTTATCATCTAATGTTATCTCAAATTCATCTAACTTCTTAATTCTACAAACATATTGTAACGCTTTTATTTATTATAATTGTGTTCTAAAAGCCTTTAATTGTCCTGGCGGAGTGGAGGTGAGGGAGTAATTAAATTCTGATTAATGCGGAGAGCTTTTGTAACCACAAATTCCTTCTTGTCCTAATGTAATTTGGTTGGTGTATCGATTATGTTATGCCACGCGCGCAAACCTTGCTAGGTTCGCCAAATTCCCTCGCCGCGTTACACTTATCGGCTGAGGTAGAGGGGCGCTGTCAACTTATTTCGGACTATGAGACCAGTTGTTTTATGTCAGAGTGCATGATTGCTACTATTGAGCAATATCCCAAAGTAGTACAACACTTTTGAGTCTGTGTTTCGAGTTTCGTGTTTTTGTGTAGTACATAGAACAAAGTTTAAAGTAAATTCCTGTCCACACTGTCGGAACTCGCTTGTTGTTAATGCTGGCTTTATTTAATCCTAAATCTCTACAAGCTTAAGTTTAAAAGAGCAAAGGACATCTAGTTTTGGTAGATAACTTCTCGCTTTACCTTAAAGATTTGAGATCGACAAATTAAGACGTGGACTGGAATCAGATGAAATCGTTGATCAACGAAAAAAAGGAAGAAACATGCAGCAAAACATGTTTTCTTTTGTTGTTATTGCATTCATGCGAACCGTAAATATGTGTGTTGAGTTACTATCGTTAGAATTTTGTGTTGTGGCTCTTTTGTTTTTATTTCAGTTTGCCAAAGCTGTCCTCGCTAGAGAGCATTTACTGGAAGTTCTAACAGAGTTCGTTGGCCCTACGGCACTAAGCTAGCTCACATTTGACTAAAAATTGAGATCAAGGTCAAAACGAAAAGAAAGCAAGATTCCCAGATGCACACGAAAACGCCTCCAGATGTAAACATTGGTGGAAAATAATCAAAAGAAGAGATAATAAAAGGTACTGAGCATATACGTCTGCAGAAAGTTGAGCTTGGGGGCTCCTCGCTGGGTAAGTTATGTAGATTCTTTCTGGTTGTCCGTAGGAATTCCCCTGGATCCTTGCTGGTATCTCCTTGTTCTGCCTGCTTAGCCTGCGGAAAACAGTAAAAGTACTCGGTAATTTGTCCGTACAAAGCGGGGGAAAAATGATTAAAAAAGAAAATGCGTAACTCGCGAAGTAGATGATTTTTTTTTTTTTTTTATTTATATTTCGATTATTTGTTACTCGCGGTTTACAAACAAATTTAATTAAATTCGATTAAATGAAATTTTTAATATTTAAGCTTACAGTTACACTTCGACTACTAATCTCACGCTGATCGATCGATACTTCCAGAAAAAAGAAAACAGTCACTTGCTTCACCGCAGCTATCATTCCTTCCTTAGTGTTCGTAGCCTAAATGGTGTCCACGGTCGTTGACCTGCCATGGGCTTTCGAAAATTTATCCGCGCGCGCGCGAAAGCTCATTATTTATGCGCGGGAGTTGCCAGGTCTGTTGTTGGGGAATTCGCCACGTTAAAATATGTTATATACTACACATCGTAGACACTTGATGTAACTTAACACTTCATGAGAATTCAGGGCACTTCATTACGATTACACAGATAGTGGACAGTCTACGCTTAACGACTTTTTACACTAAGCCTCTTAGTCTATTCATGAAGTCCAACGAGCCTTTACGCCCCTTCACTGCTCATTTCCCTCTCCAAGTATTCGGTTATACCGGTTGGTATTATACTATCGGCGGTAGTTCTTAACCTAATCACCTTAACCTGACCTGTCGTTGGAAAGGCCATGAGATTCGTTATATAGTGAGTTCTTAACGGTGCCCGTAAACCTTGTAATTTTTGAGATGCAGGGTGTTTTGTCAAAAACTGGCATGTTTTCTTAATCACCATGTAACCCCAGCGTAGAATTTTTTGTTTGCCTAGGTGAGAGCTATCACCTCCTGCCCTATGGATCTCCGTGACGGAGCCTACTTAGTGCTTACTTTCAACCACAATTACATCAATTAATTATTTCGGAACAAATGTGACTCATTTGATATCGCTCTTACCATCCTTCAACTAAATTTCTTGGATTTGTACGTTCATATGCAAGTAGAAAAAAACGGTAGAGTTTTCTGAAGATAACTCCATTAAGAAAATATATTTCTCTCCCACATTTAATGAACTCGTAAGGCAAAAGTAGACCACAGGCATCGAAAATTTAATTTATAGCTGATATAAATTTCGTTAATGGTTCTCTTAAGGAGTGATACCGCCCTTATCTAAGCTCTTGTGTAAGCTCTTTTCAGGACAAGTGAGTGTTAATACTTATTGAAGTATTGGGACTATTGTCTTCCTGTCCAGTATGCTTTAAATTATTCCAGATTAGTTTTTTTTATAAAATCATATAATTTATTTATTGATTTCTACTTATATCTTGTAAAATATCTCTCATGGCTTTTTACCATATAATATCTTGCGCTTTGGGAGAAAAGATAATAGCTTCTAATTTCATGAATGTTTTCGTTCAATTGGTTCAATACGTGCACCTACTTGTATGCAGTTATTATTGAGGAGATAACCCAGTTTTCATGATTCATAATTTCAATTTTGCTCCTACCACGAAGTAGATCGCATTATGAAACAAAACGAGTCATGCCTACCTATGTACATTAAGAAAGATTTCGTGTGTAAAACCAATTAAAATATAGGTGCTATTTACAGGTTTCCAAATTTTGTAAGAAAGCGCTATTTTAAGTATTCATTTTGGTGAGAAAAATTTCACATTAAAAAAATTTATAAAAATTTAGCTAATATTTCTTAATATAAGCACCAAGCTATGTACATATAACGCCCGATGAGACAAAATAGGAATGTAAGTCAAATTAGGTATTTTTTGAAATTACCTAATCAAATATTACAGGTCTTTAATAAGAAAGTTGATGTTAATGGAAAAAGTGCCGAAATTTTTACGTTTCATAATTAGTTATAAATTTATGAGCTTTCCATGAAATTTAGATTGGATTTTGCCGCTTGTTTGGGTAAGGTGCGTGTGAGACCGTCCTCTAAAATGATACTTATGGAAAAGTGCCAGCCATTGACTTTATACATATGGAGCCTAAACTACTATCCATACAATAATCTTGCAATAATTTAAAGCTTGGTTTCTTACCTTTCCAAAGGCTACACTTACTATATATGTTACTTTACTTCCCAAAATAATAAAACAGTTGTGATTACAATGTAACCTTACCATTTTACGGTCACTAGCTCTCAGCTGAGTAATAACTGCATGTATACATTTGCAGCCGGAGTACGAATCTGTAGACAGAATGATTCGATTTCATCAGGCCACGGCATCCCAGTAAGACAGGAATCAATTCTTCTGAGATACGGAATAAATTCTTAGCTATCGAAGGATCGATTCTTTTTCGTGTCAAAATGAATTATTTTATATGGACAATGTCCGCTTTTTCGGCTCCCTGGATTGGTTTTAGCAGCATCCAATAGAAAATTGATCTTATAATCGATTACAAATTGATTCTTGAATCATTGAAAAATATATTGCATAAGTGATCTGGAATATATTTGAAAACGGTATAGAGTTGATTTTCATGCAATATTTAGATGGACTTACATTTCCCATACTAAAAAAGAGTAATTTCAGTTTTTGATGAAAATCATACAAGGTATTAGTCGCGATGGCTGCACTCAATGCTTGATTTTAAAATTACTGGTTTAACGTCGAAAAATTTATTTTCATTTAATTACTACTCAGAAATAAAAATATAACTCTAAATACATAATAGAATAAAAAAAAAAACAAAATAACAAAAGGAATTCAGTAATTGAAAGTATTACAAATTTATCCTTAGTATATCGGTTTCCTTCAATTTGTTATCGAATTCCATTAGAAGTTTCTCTGTTTTTAGTGGAAGATCAAGATCATCCAGTTTAGCTACTTTTGCAGGCATTAAGAAATCACAAAGCCGGGATGTCATCACGGATAATTTGCTTACCTTCTTTGTTAGGCTTTTATTTGCCTCCATAAGAATTGAAACTGATAAAAATGAGAAAGTTTTACAATAATTATATGAACATAATTTTACCACGAACATACCTTTAGCACAACAGCTGCAATTGTTCTTTTTTCACAAATTTTTTTCTGGTTAGGTTAATTATTTTTCACTTACCTCAACAACGTTACAATTCAAACTTACAACTAAGGATTAATTCCGTTTTGTTTCATGACATATTCGACTAATCGAACGTATGCGAGGTAAGATTCGAAAATTTTATATGGAATCGGAACTAAATTGTTTATGGGTCCAATTATTTGAGAACAAATTTCTGATTTCAAAATCGATTCAACATATTCGTATTGGAATCGATTCTAAAATATATTCAATAGGAATAAATCCCATTTGTCTTACTGTAATGCCACGGCTCATCAACGACATATGCAATTATTACTCAGCTGAAAGTTTTTGTTTGTGGAATCGTAATCATTTGGTTCAGATAATTTTTTTTAAATAATTTTGTTAGGAAAGGTATAATTGTGTTTCGGTTCGGAAGATAAGAAAGCAAGCCTACGATAATCAGAAGTCCATTTTTCTGTATGAATAGTAGTTTTAGACGCAAGAGCTATTCAAACGAACTTTTGTCAATCTTCCAGAAGAACACTGCAAATATTTTAGAATGTTAGGACTCAGTTGGAGATCTCATGAGGTATTGAGGGAGTCTGGTTCATAGCCTGTGAAGTATTCTCGAGGGTTTTGTCATCCGTATAATTATTATATCTTTCTTTCTGCTGCTTTGTTATACCCTTTTCCCAACTCCTTAGCAGTATTGTTGGCCTCCGCTTTTCGGTTGAATTTTAATTATTTTGTTTTCTAGTTTTAAGTTGATTCACGCTCTTTAAAATCATTTTAACTATTATTTTATTTTCCGTTATCTCGCTTTTCTTACTTTGCTTTTAATTTTCTTTCTATAAGTATTAGTTTATTTGATTTAATAACATTTCATTTGTTTTTTTTTTTTTAATATATGCAAATTTGTTATTTCATTAATTGTAAGGTAGTATGTTATTGAAATCCTTCCCAGTGCTGTAACGATAAAAATGGCAATAAATATTGTCCTGCCTCTTTATTCCCAAGGCGATATTTCTGCGATAGCCTTAGAAATAAAGTCAATTAAATTCCCAGAAACTTTGGCGTATGAATCGTTTTCTTGTTGCTATATTATTGCATTTTTATTGACGAAATCGTTAATACCAGATGTGATGAGAGCAAGGTGTATATAAATATTTTTTGAAGAAATGTTACCGTTATCAAAAAAATCCAGTACTATACCTTTGGAAATTGCCACATTTTGAGTTGTTATTTCCTCAAATACGGTAGAGTAAAAATAGTAGAGAAGAAAAGTAGTGAAAGCATAATTTGTGGTAAAAATTAAATAAAATTTAAAATATAAATAATAAATAAATAATAAATATAAAATCTCAAAATCCCCAAAATCACATAAATCTGCGATCTAGTGACAGATACCGTTTATTGCAGACGATTGAATTTAAAAACCTAAAAATATGAGAATATTTATCGCAATAACAATAACAAAATGAATCACTTACATGATTCATATGAGCTGAAATATTTACCTCCGTCTAACCAAAATGGAAGTGATAGATATGTATATAAATTTCGGCCAGAAAAAGTAACTCTTATGCGATCAAATGGCGATACATCTTCGATTGAAAAGCAAGCAAAAGAAGATAAGAATATTTATCGTCATGGCGATCATCAAATCAATCATTTAGATTATTCATATACGATGCAACATTTACCTCCGTCAAGTGAAACGTGGTTCATTCTCATGTTAAAGACATGCGAAATTCCTTTAGGTTTACGGAGTTCGGTAATAAATTTGATCCTGCGATACTTAGGATTATTTTTATGCAAGAAAGGGCTATCACTATATATGTACACCCCAAAGTATTTAATTGTATTCTTAAAGTTTAGATACCTTACCTATTCAAAAAAAGAAATCAATAATAATTCTGGAAACTTTTGTCATACTGTGCATGTACTAACAACATTGAATAATACTATGACCATCTAAAAAATATGCTCGTCCAGAACATATATATTACATTTTTACTATTTCTGTGTAAAACTTACACTCTTTGAAAGAAAATTGTTGCTTCACTAATATGGAAAAATACTATGGGAGCAGAAAAACTCTAACAATTCTCCTTCTGGGTATTTTTCCACAGTCTGTGTCATTTTTACAATATTTATCATGCAAATACACAAATCTGTGTACATCTGAAAAAACCAGTAGAAGTATTTGCAAAGTAATATGATGTGAAGGATTTGTAACTCATTAGGGTTCAAATATATTTAGAAAGCAAAGAGGTTTATTTTATAAATACCTATTCATATAAAAAATAAATTAAAATTAGTTTATATAACGAAAGGCATGAGGTTATCTTATTTATTTACCTATATTTGATCAAGGGTCACAAATAAAAAACAAATTAGTACAATATTAAAAAACGTTTGCTAGATGTAAAAAAACGAGAAAAATCATATAAATTATTTGTGAATTGAGTGCAATACGTTTATGTCAATTAAAACGATTTAAGGTGATAAAATGTGTGCACCTGTAAAGAAGCTTACATAGGTTCATACGCCGCCATACATCATAACGTACATGATCGTTATGTAAAAAGGTAATTAACTGTTCACAAATTAGTGTCGATTAAATGTGAACAGGAAAAGATTTAACAACGTTTAAGTTTATGAGAGTGAATTGCCTCTAAATATATTTTAATTAATGAGTTGTAATAAGAGAATATCCAATTTGCAATAAATCAACATCATGGAAACCCGAAACACAATAAAGAACGGTTGGGAAGCAGAAATTTAATTAATTTACTGGGCAACCACCTTTCTAGCAAATATACTTCTGAAGCCAATTCTAGTCGTGTTTGAAATTGAATTGTAGAAAACAACAAAATCGAATTTTGCAGTAATCGGGACTCTAGTTCTCTACGAATTTTATTAATAAACTTTTCACAAATGAAAACAAACTTGGGAAAAATAATCTATCAGACTCTATAAGTTCTTTATTTTCTATATTATGGAAAAAAATGCATCAAATTCTTCTGAAGAGCAGGGTCTGGATACTATTACCATAATAATAATATGAACCTAATCACTATAGTTTGGACTCTATTACCTTGTTCACATGAAGCGGACTGGACTGGACTAGAATAGTCCTAATTCGCATAGTACCAAGTGTTCACATGCGATGGACTGGATTAAATCGACGAGAGAGACATCTTTCTATTGACAGTTCTCAATTTAAAGTCAGCTGTCATTTGGAAAGAAGTGTAATTTTACAATTTCTAAAGTACTGTATGAAAGCACGAAAATAATACTAACATGTTGTATCCTTCACAATATTGTAGAAAGTAGGAAAGAACCATATGATGCATTTACTGACAGCACTACGTCCGCTTCCCAAGGGCATCTCCACCAACCTTCCTCAACAGTAAACCAACAAATTTCAGATGAAGGAAGATATTACAGGGATATTTTAAAAACCTACCTGGCAAAAAACTTCGAATTAAGGAAAATCAATTATTTTTAATTATTTGCACTATAATTTTTCAGGTATAAAAAACGATTCTATATATTGTATATTAAAATGAGGAACTTATATTTTCAGTCTTTTCCTTAACCTATGCTTAAATAGAATTTATAGTACCAAAACAATAAATAAATAAGAAAGACTTCAATCTTCGTGCTCAGTTCCTTCGAAAACAATAAAATTATTGAAATCCACATCGTCCTCGGTTTCAACATAAGAGCGACTAGCTTGTGCTGACGTTGATGGCATGTAGCGCGAAGTACAAGAACGTCCGCCAAATGCATACGCCTGGCGCATATTTTGCGGCTGGAAAACAGTATACAACCCTGACAAAAAATCTCGATTTCTTTGATCCTCCCGGTGATCTAAAAGCTTGTTCATGGCTTCAAAATATTTGAATTTGTGCCTAGAATTTCCACTTCTAATACTTCTGTTTCAGCTGCTTAAGTTTAATTTGAGCCTGTCCTGGAGTTTTCGTATAGCTACTTTTCTGAAACTTCCTTCATAAAGCACTGTGTCGCACAGTTAGATTCGTCGCAAATTTTGATAAATAGTTCCACTTCTTCATGCTCCCAAAAACATCTTTCGGATAACTTTTCTTCCATTATTTATTAAAAAACAAACCACAAATTCTCAAACAAATTTGACACTACCCAAAAGTTAATCCACTTCGATCCACTTAAGCGTTCACATGCTATTAATTCCACTCCATTATCGAACTAACGCCGGTGCAGATAATTCCAGTCCGGTTAGTGTTCACATGGCGAATTATCTCACTCCGAAGTACGCTAATCCACTCCAGTCCGCTTCATGTGAACGGGGTATATGATGAATTGACTTTTAATTTCATACTCTGGGCCTACTTGTACTTTTATCTTAGAACGATGAGAAGCAGAACAAAAAATGGGAACCTCATGAAATGAAATAAAAAGAAATAAAATATGTGGAATTATGGAAGACCGGAGATGACGAAAATAGTCCAAAACTTGGTTTGAAGTGCAAAATGTTGCAACACTGATGCAACACTAAAGTAATTACTTTTTTATTGGTAGCAACAACCATATTCAGCAAGATAAAAATATAAATTCAAAGAAAAACGACAGGAAGGACGGAAACTCATGTTTTGTATATCCAGCAGTTCTAAAATTCAAAACATTCCAGAAGTACGGAAGCCTTACTGAAGATTGAAATAATAAATGAATAACATTCTAACTATAATATTCTGTATTTTATTTTGATTAAAAGTTATAAAAATTTACAAAACTTACCGTTATACATTTATTTTTTATATGTATTAATAAGGTAAGCTCATGGGATACCCTATGAAACAAAATACGAATTGTCAGTGTGCGAACGCACACTAAAAAAAATAATAAACTAAAATCACTTTGCTTCAACAAGTCAAAGCAGGCATTCTCAATAACTTGCAGGGAATCAATAAATCAGAGCAGGCATTCCCGGCAACCTGCTTACTATAAAAGGCCTGTGAAGCAAAGGGGGTTTTGTCAGTCACTTCTGATCACAGGCTAGAGGAACACATTAAATTGCAAGTCTTAACACGACAGTCGTAACGCATTAACTTGCGACTGTGACACCACACTAACCACTTGTATGTTACATTAAAGCATAAAAGGAACACATATATAAATATAATAAACTGCAGTAAGCTTTATTATAATTGCATATTACTGAACTACAGTAAAGTTCATACCACATAAAAAAAAAATACAACTAATCTTCTTCTTTTCTCGTTTACTTACACCACAATCAAGTCAACGCTAGCTTAAGTTTAAGTTAAGTTTAAGTTTGTATTTAAATTTATATAATTATCTTTGTTGTTGTTAAAAATTAATTTGTTCAGTATTCTTGTATATTTCGTGCTAAAATAAAGCACACTTGTTGAAATTGTTTAAATTGGTGCATTTGTATTGGTCTGGCACCCCTGTCATTAGTTTGGACGAGAGTTTGTACATGGTCCTTCGAGCCGGATCTGAATCAGCGACCTATGGATTTGTTTTCAAATTGATGGGGCCTGCATAATCTACCCCGGTATGTGTAAATGGTAAATATTGGTCAGCCTGTGCTGACGGCAGTGAACTCATCAATTGTGTTGATGATTTTTGTATTATATCTTTTACAGATTGTACATTTATGTAAACGACTTCGAATTGTATTTCGAGCATTTAGTAACCAATATGTACTTCTCAGAGTACTTAGAACTAGTTGTGTTCCACCATGAAGCGCAATTTTAAAGTAATCCATTATGATGTCGGTTATATGATGTTTGTTAGGTAGTATTATGGGATGTTTTTCATTATATGATAATTCTGACTGAGTCAGACGTCCCCCGATCCGAAGTACCCCGTTTTTATCAAGGAACGGGTGGAGAGATAGAGTGTTCAGTCCTCACACATAAATTTAATGCAGCAAATCCCTCGATCTACTCCCAGCTTCGCGTTCAATCTACCTAAAATACCAGAAAACATAAACACAAAGTATCGCGTTTTCTAAAAGAAAATAACGCAATACTTATCTAATAATTCTGATTTATAATCTCAGATTTTGTCCATATAGCCCTCATCATCCTGGACACCTCCGTCTCTAAAACAAAAAATAAAAAAAGGCTCATGAACAACAAATAAATAAAAAATATTAACAAAATTCTCACCAAATTACAGGCACCTCCGTATATTTTTTCTTGTAATGTCATCAAATGACATTATGACAGCCAGCTGTTTTCGCCTCGAATAAAATTCAAGTAAACGTCGCTAGGGCAACACCACGAGGCGAAACAGACATAACTGGTTACAGCGGCTATATAAAGCCGATGAATTTCAGTAGATGGCACCATTCTTTTGGCAGAGTTGATCTGTATCAGAGCTAATCTGAGTAAAAAGACTTGTGTTTCCTACCTTATTACAGAAGATAATTCTGGTCAGGGATAACCTGAGTTTCCTTTCACATTATACAGAAGATAATTCTGGTCAGGGATAACCTGAGTTTCCTTTCACATTATACAGAAGATAATTCTGGTCAGGGATAACCTGAGTTTCCTTTCACATTATACAGAAGATAATTCTGATCAGGGATAACCTGAGCGCCCTATTACTACAGAAGATAATTCTGAGCAGGGATAACCTGAGCGCCCTAATACTACAGAAGATAATTCTGATCAGGGATAACCTGAGTGTCTCAACTTTCCATAAAAATCATTTTACTTCTGTGTGCCCTCACGCATCACCACAGAAGATAATTCTGATCAGGGATAACCTGAGTGCTTGAACTCTCTAGAAGCTTTTTACTTCCGTGTGCTTAGACGTAGCACCCTTTTGAAGTTTATTTCAGAAAATTTTAGTTGATTCATAGAAGATTAACATTTTGCTTCTTCTTCCTTTTGTTATTGGATTTATATTAGTTTGTAGGGTAGTTTTAGTTTGAATTGAATTTATGAGTTTTGAGATATTAGATTAAGCAAATGAATTTGTACCTTAAGTATTAAATAAAATTTTATATTTGAAATAAAAACTGAGTTTTCCTCTGAACCGGTTCTCCTCCCTCACGAACGAGACTAGATCTCACATAGAGTTTTGCTTTTGTTGGAAATTGGTTTCCTCCTCTGAAGCTCCGTAATTTCTACCTTAAGCGTTTGTTGTTGTAGCTGTTTGAAAATGAGTGTTCTAGCTGTTTTTAGTTCTGACATTGAGAGATTCTTAAATTTTTGTCTCATATTTTCTTGACAATTGGTTATGAATATCCAAAGCAAGCCGTTACTCGATTTAGTTTTGTAAATGAGGAAAATTTGTGTAAGCGAACAAATTCCTCCTGTATTGTATTGCTCTAGGTTTTAGCTGTTTTTTTTTCGTTTTCTGTATTATGTGTGTGCTTTTGAACAGGCCAACCTTTCTTTGGTTTTTTTAGCCATTCTGGGGCATGCCACCATATGTTTTGTTCTAACAACAGATTTGGAAGGATTCCTCTTGAGGCAGCATCTGCTGGATTATCCGTTGATGATATGTGATATCACTTAGCCTCTGATAAGTTATCATGTATTTCGGCTACTCTATTAGCCACATAGGTTTTCCATTTACTTGGATGCGACTTTATCCATGCTAACGTAATTGTGGAATCGGTCCAAGCTATTACGGAATTATTTTCAAGACTTAAATTGTCTTGTACTTGCTTCATTAATTGTGCAAGTAATACAGCACGACATAGTTCTAGCCGCGGAAGTGACTCTGGCTTTGTCGGAGCTACCCTTGTTTTTGATGTTAACGAGTGTATATTAACTCCATTGCTATATGCGGTATGTATATAAATAACCGCTGCGTATGCCTTTATTGACGCATCGCTAAATCCATGCAGCCCTGTAGATGTAGCGTCTAGGGATGTTTGTATATATCGTGGTATTTTTAATTTTCGAATTTCCAATAATATGATCCATTCGTGCATTAGATATGATGGAAGTCTTTCATGCCACTCACATCCAGATAACCATAACTTTTGAATCAAAATCTTAGCTTTGATTATACATGGTGATAACCATCCTAGTGGATCAAAGACACTAGATATTTCTGACAATATAATTCATTTGGTGTTAATATTTTTTTGTGATAGAAGAACTACTAAAAACGTGAAATTGTCTGATGCTGGTTGCCAGTTTAATCCCAGCGTTTTGATTGTCTCGTTTGTTGAGAAATTTAACGAGGCTTTGATTTCTCTATCTTCTTCTCGTATGTTCCTCAACAAGCAAGGATGGTTACTTGCCCATTTTCGTAGTTTGAATCCACCAGATTTTAACATATTGTAATTCTTCCGCTTCTTAGAAATGTCTGAGTTGGTTTTGTAGTGTAGTTGTATCATTAATAGAGACGGTTAATATTGAAATACGACAATCGGAACATTTCATTGTTGATCCAATCAATATCCATCCAAGATGCGTATTTATGGCTGTCGGTGTATTTGGTGGGCCTTTAAAGACTCCATCTGTTATAATCTCTGTGTACATGTCCGCCCCTAATAACATATCCACAGGTCCAAGTTGATGAAATTGTGGGTCAGCCAAGTTCAAATACTCGATGTGAGGCCATTTATTGGTGTTGACAACACTCTGAGATATGTTGTCTTATATTTTTGGTATTACCAAAACGTTGGTATTTGTAGAGTACTGTTTGCACAGGGATCTTATAGTAATGTTTGCTGGCTTGGAAGCTGTAATAGTTCGAGTATTACATAACCCCGACACTTGAAGATCTACTGCTGCTCCCGTTAGCTTCAAACGTTTATATGCTGATGTAGATATAAATGATACCTGAGATTCGGAATTTATAAGAGCACGTAGTGTATTTGTTACCCCATTCGGTGTTACTACTTCTACCAATGCTGTTGATAGCAATGCTTTATTTAAGTTTGATGTGAAGAAGGATGTCGGCTGTTTTGATGATTTTCCCTCCGCACAATTGTCAGGGGCTTTTCCTTACTTACATTGCTTTCTTGATTTGGTGGTAGCTGTTGTAAAGTATTATGACGTTTCCTACATTTAAAACACGTCCTTTTGATCATGCAATTTTTTGTTGTGATTTGCTGTCAAACAATTTGTACATAATCTTTATTCTCTTGTGTACCTTAGGCGGTCGGCTATGCTTAGTTTATGGAATTTTGTACAATGGTACAATATGTGTGCTTCCTTGCACATTATACAGGCTGGCATGCCTTGTTTTGGTGGATTAGTGTAGAGTTCGTGTGTTGGTTTAGACTTGTGTTGTATTGCAAAGTAGTATGCGGTTTGGAAGCGTTTTGTATACTTCTGGTATTTTCGTTAGTGGCTTCAAGTGTTCTGAAGCGTTTTTCCAAAAACTTCATAAAATGTTTATAAGACGGAAATTCACCTGTATTGCTAATTTCCTGTTCCCATAAGTAGCGGGTTTCCGAGGGAAGTTATTTCACCAAAATGTGTATTAATATTATGTCCCATTGTTCAATGGGTATTGTTGAAAATATTTGATGAGACTTATACATGTATATTAACTAAGTAGAAATAAGTGATTCAATGTATTGTATCCTCAATACATATATATACTCAGTCTACAGCAGCCTGCTGCAGAAGTAGTAGATTAGTACTCGTTTATGTGAGATTCCACTTTAATGGGTGGTTTATTTAGGAAAATCGATAATAGAGTGGAAGCTAATACGCGTTTATTGTCGTATCGTTGGAGAAGCAACTCTCATGCTTTTTCGTAGTTGGACTCTGCGATGTCGAATTGTCGCAGTAGTCATTCTGCCTCACCAGTAACACTGGTTTAGAGGAAATGCAAGTTTTTGAATATTAGGTACAGAGTAGTCCTCATGTATTAGTGATTTGAATAAATCGTGGAAGGTTCTCCAAGAATTGTAACTACTTCTAGGCAACTGTATGTCAGCCTTGTGATGATATTTAGTTTCAGGTTTTTCTGCCTTTGGAGTTGCAGTAAGACCATCATTGAGTTCGCTAATAAGCTCAATGTATGTGGTTTGGGTGACATCGAATGTGTTTTCTGTGAAGTGTGAGTCATCATTTGTCTCTAATTCTTCACAAATCACGAGATCATTCTCTGCGAATTCAATACAGTAATCTTTTAAAATACCGATTATTGTCTAAAAGTAACCAGAAGTTATTTTGTTTAGTTTCTCATGTGGTGACCTTTGCCCTTCTATTTTTACTTTAAGGGCAATTTATCGTTTTATTAATTTGTATATCTTAGTCATCTCCCTGCTATAACAACCTCCAAAACTAAATGATTGATCTATTTATCCGGCTCGAAGGACCATGTACAAACTATAGGTATGTCCAAACTAATGACAGGGATGTCATACCAATACAAATAGACCAATTTAAACAATTTCAACAAGTGTGCTTTATTTTAGCAACGAAATAAACAAGAATATTAATCTGCTTCTTTTCTCGTTACAGCATCACAATCAAGTCAACGTTAGTTTAAGTTGATTTGTATTGAAATTTATATAATTATCTTTGCTGTTGTTAAAAATTAACTTGTTCAGTATTCTTTTTTATTTCGTTGCTAAAATAAAGAAAACTTATTGAATTTGTGTAAATTGGTCTATTTATATTGGTCTGGCACCCCTGTCATTAGTTTGGACAAACCAATATTTTGTACAGTCAGGAGAAAGAACGTGGAAGGATTACTGGACATAAAGAGAGTGGCGGAGGTGTTGATGAATGTCATCCTTTTATCTTCGCGGATTATCAGCCGTAGGAAACACAGAAGATGATAGTCTGTTCCACATTCGCACAATTCGGGATAAAAAAGCATCTTGATATTTTACTGTACGACAGAAAGTTTTTTTACAGGTTAACGGATGACCTTGGCTTGAAGCGCAAGTATTGCGCAGAGAAATTAATCTGAAAGGAATCAGACTAGATATTTCATCAGAGAGATACAAAATAGTTATTAAATTATTCCTGAACAATCGCAATAAGTCAACGACCGTAATTTAGTTTTACCTATACAATATCTACCGTCACCTAACTATGCAGTTCTTAGGTTGATCAAATTTGCTATGTCAGCAATTGCATGGAGGTCCAAGTGAAATAACGGTCGGTGACTTTGACGACTCATGAAATTTTGTTGATATAAATTATTTTTGTTTTGTTTGTAATTTGTCATCATTCATAATGTATAATAACCGAATTGAATTAATAAAAATTTAAAGTTATTATCAGATCACAATTGATAGAGTTTATTTTAATACCAATTCTCATAATAACAGCCATACTGGCGATCGTTGATGAATTGATTGTTTTGTGTATTAATTTGGAGCTAATGATAGATGCAAAAACCTTTGAAAGAAACGAAGCGTTTACAATAGGTCGATATTTGAGGCTTCGCTATAGTTTCCACTTTTGGGAACAGATTGAACATGGGGTGGTTTCCAAAGTTTTGGATAGATTCCTGACGAATAAGACAAGTAGAATAGTTTGCACAGAGGCTTAGTAAAGGATGAAGCAACCATCAGGACGTGCGGCTTTGAAGATGTTGATCCCCTTAAGAACCTTAAGTACATCTCCGGTACGTATTCGAAACAAGTGTCTGTTAAGTAGTTGAAAGACAAGAATTTGAAGCTAATCTAGCAGCCAAAATAATAACTTTATCCAAAGAGTTAACAACCACTTCATAATTAATAAGTAGTGAAGCTATAGAGGAACTAATTAAGTCGATAGTTATGGTTTTGATAAGAGACCAGAAACCGTTGTTGTCTTTGTGGCGTTCTTTTCTAATACTCTAGTCAAGCAGAAATTAGCCTCTCTAGATAATAGACTTACAGATGTTCCGTGCAGTGCCCTTTCAGGTCTGGACATGAACGCAATTGATAGATGCGAAAAGCAGACTCTTTCGCTTTTATATATTGGTTGCATTTGTTGTTAAATTAAAATCGATTTTGCTGTTGTAGAGATCTGCTGTAGATATACGGAATGTATTCAGGCATGCTCAGACATAGAATGTAACTAAGTTCTAATACGCATTCATCAACATCCCTCGAAACAAAACAGACTGTCCAATTAATTTCTCTAAGATATTGATTAAAATTTTCCCCATCAGTGATGGATTTTATTTATGCATGATTGATGTAAAACATTTCCCAGAGTTAATGTTGAAACAAGTAAAAAGTCAAAATTGGTCTAAGACCAATCCTTATGATACCCTAGATGAATGCCCATATGAAATTTCGTATGGTCACCCATTTGAACAATTTTGGTTTTTGTAATGGTTTGTCGCATATATTTCTAGAACGGTTTGTCGGACACAAAAAATGATTTTAACCAATTTTATAGGACTTCATATTCTGAAGAAGTTTTTAGTACAATAGAAATGTTTAGGATTGAAAGTTTTCACAGTATCCGTAAAAACCTGAATTTTTATATGGCAACATCAAGAGTGGGTTGTCGGATTTATTGCATTTTTTTAAATTTTATTTGGTATTACTATGAAAACACTATGTACCCAAGTTTAGCTCTCTATGTCAACCCGTTCTCAGGCAGTGTCTAAACATATAGTGGACAACGAAATTTTTGTTTAGAAGTCGCACTATCTTTTTAAAGTCCGCGTACGAAATTTTAGCTCTCTAAGTATATGCGTTCTCGAGTTATCGTATGTATGGACGGACACGTAACAAATAACATAACTTTTAATTTTATGCGTGGGCGTCCAATCCATTTTCCTCTACTAGCATTATTTCTGTGCGTTGCAAACGGAATGACAAACTTAGTATAACCTTTAGACTTCATCTAGGGTATAAAAGACTATCTAAGGGCTGTTTTGTATTCATTGTGTTTGAGCTGAGGGGGTCTAATTAAGTTTTACACATTGCAGTTGGAAAAGGTAATGGCGTAGATATAAAGAAATGCAGTCTATTTGTGGTTTGTACCATAATTTCAATAGAAACTCATGCATCTAGAAAATTGCTACTCCTTTACTAAATGTTTCACTTGGATCATTCTAATGAAACTCAATTTGTAGATACTTTTACTGTGCATATAATTAGCATTTTACTAGGTATATATGTGACTGTGTTATTGTTTCTAGTTTTCATGTCCCACTAGTTTTCAAACTTTGATGACATTTTGATGAAATTGGTACAATCAAAGTAAAGTAATTTCCGCCAAATTGGGGAATGCTTAATGAATTGTTTTGTTATCTAACTTAAAGTAAATATCGAGCATGGAATGACTTTGGAGAATTAGAAATTCGAAAAAGCATTGGAGTGATTAAGGAACACAAACAAAATGCTCTTTCGTTTGATTGCAGTAAAGAGGAAACAAAAGCTTTGAAAAGGACGTGAATCTGCTCGTCTATGCTTCTCGATGTTTACCTAAGCTGCTCTCCCATGCTTAGATCTTGTTTTCAGTACGTTGGAAGTTTTGGCTACAATTCATTAGGATACAGTTTTAAGCTTACAACTTGATTAAGATAATTTTTTTTTAATGACTTCAGGTTACAATTTAAACATTTTACCCTATAAATGTAGTTCAGTTGTGTGTTGACAAAGTCTCTTACGGAAATATGATTAGTTGCAAAGTGTGTAAATGTCACGAAATGCTTGAATTTAACACACGATTTTGAAAGTGACTAAAAAAACTAATCAATTTCGGAAGTCTTAAAGAATGCCAGATATTTGACTTTTTGTTGTTTGCATTCGTTGACAAGAAGCTAACCTAAATTCCGCCAAGAACCTCACTTGAGGTACAGTGCCACCTGTTTTACCTTTGGCTGTGTCTTAAAAGAGGTATCTTGACCAGCTCTAGCTTAGATATTTCGAATAGAGATATAGAATATTAGGGAAATTTTTCTGCAAACAGACAGACAGACACTCAGAGCTGTCAACAACTCCCATTCTTGTTAGATAAGCGTGAAGAATGCTGTGGCCAGTGATAATGGCAACCACAGTTCTACATTGTTTCTTTCTGAGTCGCATCAGAATTTCGGAGATATTCCTATTGCGCCCATCAAAGAAAAATCTTGCGCACAGGCAAGTACTCAGGTTCTCTCATCTCTGCTGATACTTCCAATACTTCCAATGAACATCCGCTTTAATGAGGTCGCAACGAATACGGGGGATCCCGGTCCGAGGTACGGAGAATCAGAGGACTCCCTAACCAAAAGGCCTTTTCATTCCTCATTATCCCCATATGACCAGGAACCCATAGAAGAGACACTTTGTTATGGATACACAACTTATCCACAGACGAGCTACAATCCCCCAGTAACTTAAATGTAATCCGAGGGCCACTCAGAGCTATCAAAGCTGCTTGCCTAGCAATGTCGTTCCCCTTGACTTGCATATCAAGGGCTAGTTTCTCTGCCATTGAGATGGCGAACACTTCTGTCTAGAAAGAAAAGAGAGGTGTGTCTTCCAATTGAGTACTTCATCCCAATGTCAGGTTCAGTAAAGTAGCCCCCGCCCCGCTTCCCTGATTTGTGAGAGAGCCGTCGGTGAAAATTTTTAGAACGGAACGGGGAAGGCTGGAAGGCATTTCGCTCAGTCCACGATTACCTTACAAGAAAGCTCACAGAGAAACCGTCGTCCAAATCGAAGCTCAGGTACCATCGTATCACGTGACATAGTAACCAAACGATTTTCCAGGTCCAGCCCATACGCCAGAGCGCAATGAGAATAGCCAATCCAGCCGTCCTCCCAACATCTCCATGAGCCTAATCTGCACACAGCCCTTTTGGTATCTGCCAGAATGACAAGATCCGGATATTTTTGCGGTCGATGCGTTTCATTCGATGACAGATATGACTTTTTTGAGATTTTAACTGGACAGCTTACGATTTCTACTAAAATAAGAAATGATTAATAACATAAAATATGAAAAAATAATAATAATAGTGCTGCATGAGTCAAGAGAATGTCAAAATCTTCAAAGGTGACGATGAGTTTTGCCTCTCAGCCTCTACTTTTTGTCTGGACTGTTTTGTTTAATAGCAGCGAATTACAAACACACTCTTGACTGTTAAGTGTCAGATTGTAAAGTTATTAGAGTGTTTTATTTTTCCCTGACGGGAATCGAGCCCACACTTGTTAAAATTGGTCAAAGATGGAGAATAGAAGAATTTTAAGAACGTTTATTTTTAACGACTCTAAATTAAATCATAAATATTTATATAATATATATAAATTTAGATATATATAATAAAAAAAGTTAAATAAAATATAGATTTACAATCATCAAATATAAAAGTTCCTAAAATTATTATATTGTCTATTATTAGAGTGATCGGCGTCGCCAATTATCAAAACAATCATGTTATTGCTGGTGAATTAGTACGACAAGCAGGCGAAATATCCCTGAACTTGGGAGCCTCAGGTGAGTTAAAACTTTATTAGTGCTATGTAGCGACAATAGCTGTATTCTTTTGTGTACCTTTTTCTAGAACTCCCATATACTGGAAAGAACAAATTATTCTGTTGATTGAAGCGAACTATTTGTACTGTTCACTTCATTTAAATCCTTATATAAAAATGAATGAGGCCTTCTTTTGTGTATCTCTCGTTCTGCTCTGTTCTTCTAGTGGTTACGACAAAAAATTTTGTACGATTATCGGGTTAGCGACAAGCGTTTTTTTTATTCACGTGTGAAGATAACCTGCATATTCTTAGCAATACAATGTACAGGGTGGGCCAACTTGGACTGACTGATTTGATCTATTGGCATATTGTAGCCGTTGTGGTGCATCCCTCGGCAATAATTCTTGGGCCAATTGAATTTTATAGGGAAACTTCCTCAGATCAACTTTTATAATACGTCGTAGCGATGTTCTGGAGATGCCCAATTGCGTAGCACGTCGACGAGTAGACACAGTTGGATTCGTGTTAACACTTTCTCATACAGCATCTACAGCTTGTTCAGTGCGAACAGGTCAAACAACATTTCTTCGTGGTTCATCACCTACTGAACCCCAATTCTCAAAATGAGTCATTAAGCTTCTTATCATGTTTACAGTGGGGGCCGCCGCTGTATTAAAATACTGATGGTATTTTCTTTGTGCTGTAACAATTGATCGTCCGGAAGCATAATAAAATTCAACAATTTTTACACGTTCTTGCACTGAGTATGATGACATTATAAAATTTTATAAAATTCTTTATGATCTGCTAAAAAAAAAAAACAAAAACTTTAAAAATAAAATAATTATAAGCATTTCAAATCAGTCAGTCCAAGTTGGCCCACCGTGTAGATAAATTCGCTTCGTGGATTTCGTGTGTAGCCCCGTACTTTGTAGCCCCGCTTCCAGAGTATCTACTAACTGAAGTCCGTATAACATTTTCTTCAGGCAGGATCTTCAAAACGAGAAACTGCGGGTTGTTTGGTTCGCGCAAATAAGTTTCAGGTTTTTAGGGGTGTTTTAATGAAAGGGTTTCTTATTGCTATGTTACACCAGTAAAAAAAACTTTCACTTACGTCAAAAAAATAAATTACCGATCTTGAAATTAAAATAAACGCAGGCTTCAAAGTAATTAACTATAATTCATTAAGTCCATTCCACTATACACTACAGCTTTTCTTTCCTAATTTGATTAACTAACACAAAAGGAAATTTTCTACACATATTTTTATAAAGCAGCAAGTTTTATCGTTTTCACTACTTGAAGATTAAATCTCTGTAGAAAACAAAAAACTAGCGACTGACGTCCTGTTACTATTATTGCTATGCGTTGTTCAGAGTTATTTGTGGGCGCCATGAGCATTCCAGAGGCATCTCTCTCTTTTTGCATGCAGCGCTTAATGATCGCTCATCGGGCATAGATTTTTCTAGTGGTAAAACATAAAAATAATTAACAAAACAACTGTATCTTGGATCTGGACTAATATAAAGATATTTATTCTTGGTACCGACTGTAATAAATATTACTAACAACATCACTTTCTTTTGGGTTTCTATAGATAGTTACTTTGGGTATCGACTAGAGAAACCATTACTAACTAAACTTCTTTATGTTGGATCTAGACTGGAATAAATCTTACTAACTAAAGCTTTGCTTTGGGTCTCGCCTGAAGTAAAGTATCTTGGTCCGGGACACGACTAGAACAGCTGCTGATATTTTATTGCTTATTTGTATATTTTGATATACAAGATGTCCAGTAATAAATTTTATGCAGAGGGGGGACAAAATGCCACCTTTCCAAGCTGCAGGGTGATTAGTAAAATATGCTCTCTTTTATTAAACACCCTATGTCTGGAAAAGTACAGGGTATATGATCTATTTTTAGACCGCATTATATGCAAAACTTTAAGGTCTTTCCTAATGAATGTTAAACCATCTTCAAACTCCTCTCTAGTCCAGAGTTTCCAATACAGAATATCGGGTTTTTTTATTTTTTCGTTTTTTTGTTTTAAATACATTGACTAACATGAATTTTTCTTATATGATCTCTAATGCGCAGAGTCTACTCTTTAATTTAACCTATGACACTTATGATACCTCTGTGGCGGTTGAGAAGTTATTAGCTCTTAACCTATTCAAGTCATATCGAAGTTAGGCGCTATTTTTTTTAAATAACGAAGGCATAAATTATCGTTGACCTGAGCAGGTTAAAAACTAATAACTTCTTAAACGTAACAGATTATTAATTAAATTATTATAATTATTACATTATTATTAAACAGATTACGTTTGGACTTCTTACCGGGTTAAACTTAATTTTGTTCAAGAAAGAATTTTTTGGGATTATCCGGTATATAGCAAAAGCTAAAAATGTTACAATTTGTTGTTTCATCACACAACCCATTAATTTTTGGTGACAAGTTTCAAGTCTTGGTTTGACTTATCAACAGGTCACAAATAGCGAAATTGTGTGATTTGAAAAACAAATGAAAAAATGAAAAATAAGAAAGAAATGAGAAGTTTGAGAAAATAGAAAAAAAAAAAACATTTGTGACCTGTTGATGAGTCAAAAAAAAACTTGAAACTTGTCACCAAAAATTAATGGGTTGTGTAATGAAATAACAAATTAGAACATTTTTAGCTTTTGCTATATACCGGAGAATCCCAAAAAAAAAAAAATCTTTCTTGAACAAAATTAAGTTTAACCCGGTAAAAAGTCCAAACGTAATCTGTTTATTTTTCCTCCTGGGCATGTATAGGAGTGTTTTTTCCTCATATAATTCACACCCAGAATTTATTTCTGAGTTTATATGAGAAGAGATCAGTTTGATCTATTTTCAAGCGTCTGCAGCAGGCAGAAAACCAAGCTGCACCGATGAGTGTTAGGTTTTCTGCTGACACGAAACGCTTCTTCTTCTTCCTTTTCTTTTTTATTTTTCAGCCCACTGCGTGGCATATACAGGTTCGATTCGCTTCGAATGAATCTGTTTCTTTAAAAATTTTTTAAATTTTTTTAATAAATAAAAAATTGTTTTTTTTTCTATTTTCTCAAACTTTTCATTTCTTTCTTCTTTTTCATTTTTTCATTTGTTTTTCAAATCACACAATTTCGCTATTTGTGACCTGTTGATGAGTCAAACCAAGACTTGAAACTTGTCACCAAAAATTAATGGGTTGTGTGATGAAACAACAAATTGGAACATTTTTAGCTTTTGCTATATACCGGAGAATCCCAAAAAATTCTTTCTTGAACAAAATTATTATTAAAGTAAAGAAAAGATTCTGGGCTTTCAAAATTTTGTAACAACAAGTAAAAATGCTAGAATTGGTCTAAGACCAATTCTTATGATACTCTAGATGAATGCCCGTATTAAATTTCGTATGGTCACCGATCTATTCAAGTATTGATTTTGAAGTTGTTTTTCGCATATATTTCTAGAACAGTTCGTCACACAGAAAAAATGGTAATAACCAATTTTATAGGATTTCGTATTCTGCAGAAGTTCTTAGTACAATAAAAATGTCTTGTCATTTTCGAACTTAATTTTACTTTTTTTTTAAAAGTCCGTGTACAAAATTTCAGCTCTTTAAGTATACGCGTTCTCGAGTTATCGTGCGCACAGACGGACAGACGGACGGACGGACGGACGGACATGCAAAAATCGAAATAACTTTTAATATTATGAATGGGTGTCCAATCCATTTTGCTCTACCATCATTATTTCGAGGTGTTACAAACGGAATGACAAACTTAGTATACCCCTATGATTTCATCTAGGGTATAAAAATTTATGTTATGGGGGTATTTAAAAAAAAATAACACAAAAACCTCATCAATCTGGAGTGTGGAGGGCTACAGGGGTGGTTTAACATCCATTAGGAACGACGAAGGTTCTGCATACATGGTAATTTCCAGTCCCCTTTCTTTTAACTTTTTTTAGAATATTATCCATACGGGCAGAACAGCCGATCCGAAAACAAGTGACATTAGATCATATTTTGATTTCCTCCTTGATTTGGTTTTTATACAAATTTCACATTCATCACAAATTTGTTTAATGTTTGCGATGATATTCTTTGCTGTGTAGAATTGTGTTATTTTGGTTGTCATTTGGGTTCTCCCAATATGGCAGTAAGTACCGTGAACATGTTTTATTAGAGTTTTGCTAAGCTCTTCTGACAGTATGATTTTTTCCTTCTTTTATTCTTTTGTAGTAAATTTCATTTTCAAATATAAGTTTTTCTATTTGTAGGTCTGGGTTTGTGTGTTGATCATTTTTTATACCTTCTAGGCTTATTAGATTTATTACTTTTAAAAAATCTTCAGTATTATCATTAGGTTCTAGAATTGGGTTCCTGCTTAAACCAGGCTGCTTCTTGGTTTGATTTTCCTGGGTTATATTTAATTTTAAAATTATATTGGGATAAATAGTACGTTAAATCACCTAATCCTTCACCAGTTCTAGCCTTGATGTTCATATTTTCTAACGGTTTACGATCTGAGTATACCATAAATTCTTTTCCCATAAGCCAGTGCAGTATTTAACAGGAACTGAATTATTGTCCCCACTTTTATATACTTTTTTTTTAATATCGCTCCTACTCCTTTGATACGAGCATCTTTGAAAATCTTTATTGGTAGTTCTGGGTCAAAGATATTCAAAATTGGTTCGGAACATAACAATCAAATAATCCCTGACATTCTGCGGACCATATGAATTTCACATTTTTTCTTAATAAATTGTGTTATGGGTCCAGGATAATTGCGCTGTGTGGTACAAATTTATGACGAAAATTTACTTTTCCTAGAAATTGTCGTATATTTTTTTTTGTTTTTGGTACTGGCTAGCTTTTTACAGCGGTTAAATAATCTTTCAGAGGCCTGATTGAACTGTTTTCTATTATGTGACCTAAATATTTGGCGTAACTATTTGCAAAAGAACATCTCGAAAATTGCTGCCTCCATTAATCTTGATAGATGTATTAAATGTTCTTTAAAAGTTTTTGGTCATCTATAAAATTTACTGCAAAACTGGATAGTTCGTATTTTCTAATGATGTTTCCCAATATTCTTTGGAAGATGGCTGGTGCAGTCTTTAGCCCAAATGGGAGGTATGTCAATTGAAAATGGCCTTCTTGTGTTATAAATGGTGTCTTGTACCTATCTGGAATTTTCAATGGAATTGACCAAAATGCTGAATTCACATCAAAAGTAGAAAAATATTTACAGTTTACAGTTTTTATCATGAAATCATCAATCAACGGAATGGGTTGTGATTGAGGGACGACAATTTTGTTCAGTTCTCTTAAATCTATACACAATCTTGTTTTCCGATCATCTTCTTTTTTATATGCCTCAGTCAAATTTTTCTTTAAAAGTTTTGATATTTGATTTTCTATTTCTCTTCTATCTTCAGGTTTGCATCTGTATGGACGTTTGTAACAATATTTATATACCATCAAGTCAACATGAGTTTCATAATCACGTACAGTACTGATGTAATATTTATCCTTAGCAAAGATTGAATTGTATTTTCCTATCAACTTATCAATTTATGATTGTTGGTATAGATCTAGATGGTTTACTGACATTTCAAATCCATCCGAGCTTATATGCTCATTGAAATTTATTTCGCATTTATTCGTGTGTTTAGTTTCTTTTTTAAAGTCTCAAAAAATCTTTCTTCATTTTTGTCACCTAGTACATTATGAATTTTGACATTTCTTACCTTTGAAGTCTCATTTTTCCAGTAGTTTTCGTTTTTCGTATCCTCTTTATTTGAGATTACCTTTTTTTCTTTTGATTTGTTACAATTAGAAAATCGTAGTTAAAATTTTCATTATAGACTACCAAAACATCTATATTTCTTTCAATATTGTTGATTTTTATTTTTAGTGTTACTATACCTTTTGTTTTTTTCACACAATTAATAGTTTTTAAGTTAACTTTTTGTGTGTTATTTATACTTTTTTTTTACTGTATCTTCAATAATTTTGCATTAATTAATGACACATTTGATCCTGAATCCAGAAACATTCAAAGTATCATTTAATAGTAACTTTACTTTTATTAATGGTGACACTTCTAGTTTTTTGGGTGCTTCTGGTTCAGTTCAATTGCCAATTATGAGTTATTTACAGTTTTTACAACTGCTTTTTGGTTTTTTTTCTTTTAACCAGCACTTTTCCTCAGAATGCTAACGTTTTCCTCTTTTTACGCAGATAAAGATTTGGCATGTTTTTTTTTTCTTCAAATTTTTTTATGTAGTGTCAGAATACATATTACTTTTTTTATCGTATTTGTTCTTCCCAACAATATTTTCCAATCTTCGTATTTCATTGAAGAGATCTTTCATTCCTTGCAAAGTTTCTTTGTCAATTTTATCAGCCACATTATTAGGTAAACCAAATGCAATAAGGGCTATGAGTGTCCCAGTATCAATTGATTTTCTTACTTCTAGTAACAAATTTCCTTTGCAAAGCATATTCAAGCAACGAACCTGTTTGATATTTAAAAGCTAAAGCATATCTAATCATTGACAATCCTTTGTTTGCGGAAGTCTCACAAAAAATGTTTCTTCCATTTCTTCCATTCTGATTCTACAGTAAATTTTATTAGCATGCAGCTGTACCAATCTGCACTAGAGTATTCCAAAAAGTTTTTTAGAATTTCAGTTTTATTTTTGTCTTCCTTGATTTGGAAACGTTCACATTCTTTATTAAAATCCTTAATCCATTGGTAAGAATTTGAGTTCCTGCCAGTGAATTTCTCAATCATGAATTCCAATGCACTTTTCCCCAAATTTTTAGTTTCAGATTTTGTTGATTTATCTTCAAGCAATTTCTCTAACAGCTTTTCCAACGTTCCATTTGAGCCACTAGGTATAGATTAAGAATTAATTGTTTTTGTTCTAGGTAAAAATCATTAAACTGTAAGTTTTGTTCTTCATCTAAATATATTTTCGATATATCATCTGTCAAGGTTATCCATATTCTTCTTGTGTGATGTCTTTCATTTAATGAATTTTTTACCTTGGCATAGTTGGGAGTATTTGTAATTACATGATGCAGATTTGCAGGTTGAAACTCAGCTGGTATTCCGAAAATCTCTCCTTTGGGTGTCGCTATCAAGGTTATGCATATGGTGTTTGAATTTCCATCTGCTGATGCTTTCACAACAAAATCAAATATCAACTTTTCCATGTTTTGTAAAATATTTGCAAAAGATGTTGTTTTATAATGATATTTGGCGCTTGGACTATTTGACGACAATAAGTAAAACGTAATTGCTTTTCTCTAAATATTAAAGTTTATTTACAATTTATTTATTTACTTACCTAAATATTAAAGAAACCACATTTAAAGCTTTTATTTGCTCAAGTCTTTTTTATATCTCTAAAACAAATTTGAAATGTCACATCTGTAACTGGTGACATTTATCAGGCTTTATTCATTATTTAGGTTTTAAATTCACGGCAAAGACAAACGAAAAAAAGCTCTTGTATAGTGATTTTATTTACATATAAATAATATTAAATAAAAGTAGAGATTACTCTTTAGGATTTTTTACCGGGGTAAACGTATATTTGTTCAAGAAGGAATTTATTTGGATTCTCCGGTATATAGCAAAAGCTACAAAATGTTTTTAATTTGTTATTTCATCACACAACCCATTAATTTTTGGTGAGAAGTTTTAAGTCTTGGTTTTGACTCATCAACAGGTCCCAATTATCGGAATTCAGTGACTTGAAAAACAAATAAAAAAATAGAACAAAGAAAAGAAATGAAAAAATGAAAAGAATTGAGAAAAATAGAAAAAAGTTCATTAAAAATGGAATGGAAGCATATGACTCTTCACATTGTAGTAGCAGTTGGCTCTTAGATCAAATTATTATAATAGAATTTGAGCGTTAAAATCCTTCAATTTGTGGGTAAGAAGCGAGCCTAATAATTTTTTCTTCATATTTTATAAACCACCCTATGACTTCTGAAACGCACAGTTTATGATAATGACTTAAATTTTGTTAGACTTAGCCATAAAATCCGGAGTGTATTCGTCCACACTACTCTTTTTCTATCTTATGGCTGCACAAAGTCAAAATTTCGGGTCTTTAACTATTTCTTTTTCTAAAGACAGGTTTTCAAAAACAGCTTTTTATATTCTTGCATTCTTTACCCTTTTTTTAAGCATACTCAGCCCAGCAAAACATTTCAGTAAATGCATAGGGCTACACACATTTTTTTCTATGAATGAGTTTTTTTAGATTAGAGTTGTATTTTGTGTTGCAGATTGTGATAAGTAATTTTAACGAAAAGGATTTTGGTTACTTCAATCCGATATGAAAAACAAATATAGCAAATTAAAAATAAACATGTTAAAAAAAAAAATTGAAACCCTTGTTTCCGTTCCACAAAATAAGCTATTTTTTAATTTTAATAATTAATTAAAGTTTTTGCGACGCGTTTCGCCCTATTTAGGCATCCTCAAGCTATTGCAAAAATTATGAAACTGACTCAATATAAATTAAAGTTATAGCCGACAGTTATCGTTTATACACATAAACATACATAAGTGGTATTACAATATCATTTTAAGTCAGTGTAAGTATCGTAGTTTTTATTTCATTATAAAATTTGTTTTAATTAAAGGTCTGTTGTTACGGAAATCTAGCTGATCATTAACCAAAAATGAGCCTTTATCTTGCTCTTTTTTAATTTCTAATATCTCATACCTTCACATAAATTACGTAATAGTTTTACATTGTCAATTGATGTAGTGTGACCTAGGTCGATTAAGTGTTTAAATAGACCAGAAGTTGCTCTATTGCTTCTCGCTGCAGAAACATGTTCAGAAAATCTGGTTTTTAGTGACCTCTTAGTTTTTCCTATTTAGATCGCGTCACAATCATTGCAACTTATACTATATACCCCACTTTTTTCAACATCCGCAACTGTAGGCTTAATTTTATTATTTATTAATAATTTACCCAGCGTTGTATTCGTGAAGTAAACCGGTTTAACATTATGATTTGATAGCGTTCTGTGTATTTTTTCTGACACTCCTCCAACATAAGGGATCTTTTTCCAAATCTTACTACTTTTGTTTTGGATCATAGGAAATGCTAGTCTAAGAGCAGATGTTCTAGATTTCTGTTTTAATATCTTGTAAATGAAACTTTTGGAAGAACCATTACTGGTTGCTATTTTAAAAATTATATTAAATTCTTTCTTAAAGTTGATCACACTTAAAGGAATATTAACTAATCTGTCAATCATCGAATGGAATGCAGAACTCTTAATGTTAAGAGGATGATTAGAGGAATATGAAATTAAAGTGTCAGCAAAGGTTGGTTTGCGATATATTTCGCAGTCAAATTTTTTTTTTTTTATTGATATTGTGATATCTAGAAAATTTAATTTCGTACCTCCATATTCTAGTGTAAATTTAATATTGTCGTCTAACTTATTTAAAATACTATTTAAAAAAACATTGAGTTGTCGCTCAAAGCCCGTTCATACACAGAACACATCATCAACATAACGATACCAACATAAAATTTTATTAACTAAATCACAGTTCTTATTAAAAATGTTCTGTTCTATGAAGTCCATGTAGAAGTCAGCCAAAAAAAGGCGATAGAGAAGCACCCATGGCTAAGCCTTCTATTTGGGTATAGAACTTGTCATTAAAGTAAAAGTAGTTTTGATTTAAGCACGTATTCAAAGATTCTATAAGTTGCGAGACTTTTTCTTTATTTAAAATTTTTTCCCGAATTCGACTCTACAAAATTGTCCTTAACTTATTTACTGGGATCGAAGGAATTAGGTTACATACATCAAATGACACGAGTTTGGCATTAGGTGGTAAAGCAATGCAATTAAGTTTGTTTACTAGGTCAATTGTATTTTTTATGGAGTATTTGTTGTTAAATTCTATGAGTTGTGGTAGTATCGAATTTAATTTTTTGCCCAGTTTCTGTGTCGGTGAGTTGAATGCAGAAAAAACTGGTCTTACTGGAGCATAATTTTTATGTAACTTCAGTAAGCCGTATAATATCGGGATTGATGGATTACTAACCTTAAGTTGGTATCTATCAGATTCATTGAAAATTAATTTACTTTTATTAATAACTGATGTTGCGTTTCTATTATATATAAATATATGTAAATGAAAAAAAAAATAGAAATAGAAATAGTTTAAATTCAGAGAAAGAGCTACGATCCATGGAAAGGACTAACGACTATTTGCCTGGAAAATTGTCCAGAACTGATATGGGGATTTATAAAGAAAGTCTCAGTTTGAATACATATTTGAGTAGGGACGGAGTTAATTAATTACGAAATAATTGCGAACTCCTTTTTATTAGATAGGTATACCTACACATTATGTATTACTAAGGATTTTTGTGTTCGAAATTTGCGGATAACTAAATAAATGAGATTTTTTATGTAATACGTGGTAATACTTCCCATCAATCTCAAATGCTCATTTGTCTTAGATTCATTGATATGATTGCAATTGCTTTAAAATTAAGACTAATATTTTCCTCTTACATCACTACTGATAACGGAAAAC
Source organism: Dioctria rufipes (assembly GCA_963924295.1). Lineage (NCBI taxonomy): Eukaryota > Metazoa > Arthropoda > Insecta > Diptera > Asilidae > Dioctria > Dioctria rufipes. Next base: position 54,605,875 of record OZ002740.1, read on the forward strand.
TCAAAGCATTCGTGACTGTAAAGATTATAAAATTACGAAATGCTAGAGTAAAAATCATTTGCCTCTTTTATTTCAGTTTTATTTCACAAAGTTTTTGGCTCGAATAATTTTTATTTGCCGTCAGTTTTAAATATGTAGACACAAACCTTATTTTGAATATGAAACTCTACAGTTTTTCTAGAACTTGAATTTACATTTTCTTTCCTTGGTTTTTGTTATATCATTTTCTTTAAGACAGTTCACTCCTTCAAAAATATTTGTGCATTGCTGCAATACCCTGCATCATCTACATCGACTTCTATTTTACATCCATTCCACTTTACTTGGTGCAATTTCAAATTGTCACTGAATTTCTTATGGGCGCTTCTCGTTTTGCATTGAGATTCTCTGAATTGTATGTAAAAAAGCACCGGATTCAGCTCACGTTTTCTTGAACTGAAAGTGATTTCCTATTATGCTTCAAAATTTCAAAACTAATCCGACAGCTTCTGTTAAGCTCCGAAAGTTCTAAGTTATTCAGTTATGAAATTTTTTTTAACTTTTACCCTTGGTGGTTGAAAAGCGTCACAGATGTGTTTACGCGACTGTATCTCATTTATCCAAAAGTTTACAAAAATAAAAATTTTAGAGGAGAAAAAACTTCCTTCGAGTGTTTTTCAATGACATTTTAGATTATTTAAATTTTTGGTTGCCAATATTTTCGTATTTTTATATCTCAAAATAAAATCAAGGTTTGTGCTTTTCTGTCGTCCTAGTGTAATGTTTTACTTTATTGTCGTAAGGTATGTTGGATATTATTCTATCTTGTTAACCCTTGCTATGAAATTCTCGGCACGCAAGCATGCCAATATACGAGCTTTCATGAAGCAATGGATGCCGAAGTTGAAGCAAGGATTGCAAGAAAAATCCGGATTGGATTATGAGGCTGCATCATCTTGATAACTAAACTCGATTGTTTTATTGATTCTTCATCCGTTATTTATATAAAAGTTCACCTTAAATTTTAAAATTTACCTAAAGAATTTCCTGTAAAAAAAAATCATACATTTCCAAATCCATGCTTGCTTGGTCATGAATTATGACGTTTTTCTGTTTTTAATGTCACATTGCTTTTTTTAGTGGTGCCTGACCCAAGCATTTTTTGATTTCCTCGATTATGGATCATCATGTACGTGATAATTTGTTAAGTGCGCTATGGTGTAATATTTTATTGATTTTATTGTTGGCAAATGTGTATTTAGCACAAATACACTTTTGCTAGTAATTGCTTTAAATTTTGTTGGGCTTGACCCAGAATTTTATTTCCTCCTTTTTTTTTTGTGATTTAGACAATCATTTATGCGCACTACATCTCCTAGATTTTTGTCGGTCTGCATGTTAAAATACATAAGCAGATTGCAATCATAGAGCAAGAAAGTAATACGGTAAGAAATTAGAAAGCACCGCTTTTGTGGTACAAGCCAAAAACTAAAGCTCATATTGGAAATTTATTTATGGGTATTGATTTGTTGTTTGTGTGGCAAATATATGTTTAGGGCTGACAGATCTATTGAGAACAAAATGACGTGGAGTGCTCAAATTATATTTTTAGACCAAGCAGAAGAGAAGTGCAATAAGCTTGAAACATTGCGGCATTTCCCACAGTGTGGTGGAATTCTGTTTATGTATTCGTTATGCTCATGGATGCAGTATATCTGAAATATTTTTGAAAGGTGATTTGGCCTTTGTGAGCTGCTACTGACACATTGCACAGAAAAAACAAGCAGGAGCTCAAAAACGTAAACAAAGAAATATTTTGAGCACTGGTCTTGATATTTTTGTTTCCATTCTCTTTTTGCACTTCTTTTACACGTATTTGCGGAAAAGAAACTTCCTAGTTTAATTTCAGGATTTCAACTTGCCTCAAAACTGCCTTCCCCAGATTGTTCCGGCGTATATTCCAACAGCTCAATTCATTGTTGAAATATTCTCTCATTAATTAACTTAAGTCCAAGGCTTAATCACTAAATTATCGCTTTGATTGTTTTTATTCAAAGTTAACACAACTAACAAAACAATATAAGGTTTTTTAATTAAATAACACACAAAATACAAAACTCGGCGCAAAAACACGAATCTGACGTTTAATTCGAATTAACATAATTGATTAACATTAAGTTAATTTAGTTAAACTTTGGTTAAACTTCGTTAAGATCTTCTTGTTTTTGCACCTCTTCACCTAAAACCAAGTTTTCCTCACACCGATACGGTTTTTACACAATATATCCCTTTATTTAGTTATATGTTCTAAGGTTATACTATAATTTTACTAAATCGGGCATCCTATCCGCATGATTGCTACACACAATGAAAATATTGACGTATTCTGGTAAAGTGTAATCTAAGCCTCTATGAGGGTTCCTATGGTCACAGGAACCCTTGCGAATTAAATATCAAAAACATTTTTTTACATTCTAACGAAAACATTTTATATTTAACACCAACCATCTAGGCCCTATAGTTTCAATCTTATCTTTTTTCTAATTAATTTTTATTTCTTCTAATTAACTGCAGATTCTATGTACTACAGCCCCATAGCTCCGGCAAACTAAATTACATTCTAAAAGTCTGTGGAATAGTATACAATAATTTTGGAATATAATTGTAACAAAATTATAATTTGAAAGTGAAAAAACATAGTATGCGGAAAAAAGAAATTAATTCTAGAAAAAATTGTAAATTTAATAGTGACTTACTTTTGTTTGATTATTCTTTAAATTACATTCTTCTTATAAATATCACATAAAATACAACCGCACAAGAAATATGATATCGCATCCATAGTAAAGTTATTTTAAATTATTCTCACAAGGGCAGGAGTTTCATTTAAGATGTTAAGACTTTATGCAATTAATTACGATATTTTTAACAAAGCTGATTATTTGCAGGCAAAAATTAACAACTTATAAGCTGATGTCATCAGGATTCTTAATTTTGTTATTTAATTTCTATAAAAAACTGAAAAGTCAAATGGAAATAAGTTACCTGCTTCACCTCCCGTTTACTATGTTCAAAACCGATTTTATCGACAGTAGGAGCACTTCACTTGCCGCACTACTAATATTAAATTAAAAAGCAGTATTTTAACATTCCGAAGTAGGTTAATTAAATTGAATGTTTTCTCTTCTATAATTTTAGTCAATGTAGATTTACAGAATTCTTTCTAGGTGCCTACCGAATATTTTCAAATTAATGAGGTGATTTTACACACAAGTATCTTGATAGAACGTTACTGGTCTTGAAAGATACATATATCATCCGCAAACAGATGTAATTTTCTGAGCCTAGCAGAACAAAACAAGTCATAAATTAGACGAGGAAACAAGAAAGGACCAAGGATGTATCCTTGCGGCACCACGATAAGTTGCAAAGTTGGAAAGCTACAAGTTGCAAACTTGTACAGATACAAAGCTACCGATGAAGCGTTAAAATATAACGGAAAACATTAGCGAAAAAAACTTGTTTTATTATCCCATACCAGCTATAGCTAATATATAATTCTTGAGGATATAGACTGAGAGATGATGACAGAAAAATCGAATTCATTTGTTACAAGTATGGTGACCCTTATAGGGTGAATTAGGTGATTTAGGAAACCAAAATAATAATTTTAGGGATGGCCGGCGAGGCCTAATTACAGATTAATTAATCTTTAAACTTGTCGGAAAAATTTGTTACACAAAAACTCTTACATTTTTTTGTAGTCTATGGCAATAACCATGGCGGTAGCGCAATACAATACCATTACGACGATTCCAAATAGCCGCCATACCGCTGCAAAGACATAGATATTTTAATTATGCAAAATGATTTGTACAAGTATGGACATACGCAATTTTCTCACTCCGAATTCGGTCTATACTACAAGACTTGCATTTCTTTTTTAGGTAACAAATTATGCATTCCAGATTAAGAAAATGAAAAATAATTTCAAGAATACACATCTTAATAGAAAATTTTCATTTAAAGTTAATTTTAAATTAAATCCCAGTGTTAATTTATTCCATCTTTAAATTTCAAGAATCGTGTTTGCCATGGTATTATTTCCTGTTAGAAATGAGAAGACTTTGTTTGTGATTGTTCCGAAAGGTTGTAATCTTTGATCCCGGGACCGCATGTTTTTTTCATTTTAGGAAAAAAAAAGTGTAAGCGAGAGCGTGTGAGGCTATTCTCCCCCCCCCCCTCATCTTGACAACCAGGATATGAGTATTATCTTCCAGCAGGAACCACGGAGATCTAACAAAGCGGTCATATTAATAATAACATTCGAAATGGTTGCTTGACGTGACCATGCCACCAGAAGCTGCACGGATCTAGTCAGGACAACAAACACGACAGCCCCGATGCTCCATGACTCCATGCAGATATGACCCACGTAAACAGGTGGAATACGCCGTAAACAAAAAAAAAACTATAAGGACACCATTACTACAACATCAAGTCATATTGGTCATCACCAACAAAAAAAACTGCACCACAATCGTAATTATGTTCGATATCTTAGAAGTGCTTGCCGATGTAAAAATCCGGCTGTAATTGAAGGCGATTTGAATATTCAAGGATACGGGAACAGTAAACAATTTCAAACATTTCCGAAAGATATATTTTCGAAAACTGATGAGCTATACAGTATTCATGGGCCCGCTAAAAGTTTTAGAAAAGAAGCCACAACTTCTAAGATCAATGGCGTTCCAGTACCGGAAATTGTTACCAAAATGAAATATATATTTTAAATGATCCGTACGCATTAAAGGAGATCTGATCGTAAACATTTTACGGATTTCGTATTCATTCAAAGACTGAAATGTTTCCTGTTTCCAAGTACTACGGGCAAACACGGTAACAGGCCCAACTGACAGCCGACAGTTCCTGATAAACCAAAGACAGAGGGATATATTGCCTACATTTTCGAGACAGAAGCATAAGACCACCATCAGAATTGGTATTTGGCATTAGGCAACGGAGTCCTCTAGAGTCAGAATTTTTTTCGATATTTTAAAGATAATATCGTTTCGAATATCTGTATCGAAATAAATAGAAAACGAGCGATTAAGAGAAATAATAAAGTTCAAGCTTATAATAATTAATATTACGATAGGAAGTGTAAACTAAAAACTATAGATTTTAGGACAGGAGATTTAGTCGTTATTAGAAATGTAAGTACAGGTGGGAGTAAAAAGTTCACTGCTAAATTTAAAGATCCATATGAGATTAGAAAACTTCTACCTCACCGCAGATATGTAATGGGGGATATGGATGGTTTCCAAATTAGTCAAATCCCATTTGAAGGAGTTTTTGATTCCACAAATATGAACTTGTGGTTACTTGATCATCTAGAATACTCAGAAGAACTAAATGATATGACAGATCGTACAAATACGAGCACTCATGGATCATCACTCAAACATAGCAGATAACGAAATAAACGAATTAGACGAAAACGCAGACGGAATACGGACACATTGAATTAAGATTGGGATGCTTAAAATTAATATAAGTTTAGATATGCTACGATGAGCGGGTCGCAGTGTCAGAATTGCCGAGTGTAGTAGCTTGAATTTGGATTAGTTAAGAAATGCAATAAGAAATCATTATACAGAAAATTGTTATCAACTTCACTTAATTTAAGATCTTGCCCAGTAATGTACCTACCTTAAAACCTTTATTTTCTACTGTACTGAACTAGGCATTTGTCAATAAAGACTTTCATTCATTCTATCTCACTTGTAATTACAGAGAACAAACAGTGTTTTTTCTCGCTTCCCTGATTTTACTGTGCCACACCATCAAGATATAGCTGCGACTACAATATATATATATGTATAATATACATATAAATAATACTAGTTGAAATAAACGGGTTAAAGAACAATATATGAACAAAGTGTTTTCAATAAATTGTGTGTGGAATTTCGGGATAACTGCACTTATAATTTCTTGCTGGTGATATCAAGCAGAAGAGTGCTATACTTTATTGGTACCTTTACAGTTAGACCAATCGTTAGAACGTTACAACATGCCGTATCGGATCCATCCCATAGCCTTGGGTATTCTTACACCCATCCTAAAAGTATGCAGAGAAAAATTTTCTTCTGCAGCCGGTAATGAACTGAGGCGAATAGTGAAACCCGTTTTCCAATCGGACATAACCTAGAGGAAAATACTAAAAAAATGAGTATGCGCATGGCTATTTAAGCCTTCGAGTATAAGCGTATGGGTACTGAAACTTCTTCTCAAGACCTAAGATATTCCATTCTGTACTAAATTTTCCAAAATAAACAAGGTCAAATTTTGACTCGTCCCAAACCTTGTTCCGCTCAATTCAAATAAACATTGTTAATAAAATATATTCCGAGTATCATAATGTATCGTATAAGATATCTCTTATGTCTGCTGATCTCGGGCAGTTTGACACTACCGAGAGCAAAAATTTAACATGCATACCTAACCATGTAATATCCTTTTCATCAGCTGTAATAACATTTTATTAATAATGGGATAATTTAATTCGGGCATTAATCTTGAAGTTTACGGATACCTCCTTATTAAGGCATGAATTTTGAGCATGGGATTCACGCTGATCCTGGTCGAGAGTCCGACTGACTAAGTGGTGTTAGCCTTGAATCCACATTCGCAGCCACTGATTTATCAACATGCAAAATACCAGCATCTAATAAAGCAGCATAAATATTCTCCGAGTTTGCATTATTAATAATAAAAAATAATAAAAATATAGCTTTAAATTAATAACAAGCTTTTCCTACGATTTTAAAACATTTCTTGAGTTCCTGGTGAGCATTCAATTTGTAAAAATATTCCTGGTGGTCCAACTTGTACTCCCATGACTAAAATTTTACTTATTTATTATATTCTAGATGAAGTGTATAGGGTATACTAAGTTTGTAATTCCGTTTCCCACGCATAATATTAAAAGTTATATACTTGAACACTGCATGAAAACGCGTCGACACAGGGAGTTGAAAGTTGGTGTGTGGTCTTTGCATAGCAATAGGAAATGAAATTTCAAGAATGAACTAAATAGGGTAACCCCTTTTTAGTGCTGCCATATAAAAATTTAGGATTTTCACGCATACTGTAAATCGATCAGTCCTAGACACTTTTATTGTACTAAATGGTTCTTCAGAATTCGAAATCGTATGAAATTGGCTATAATCACTTTGCTGTCCAACGAACCGTCCTAGAAATATATGCGAAAAATCTTTTCGAAAATCAACACAGATGGGTGATCATATGAAATTACACATGGGTGTTCATCTAGGGTATCAAAGGAATTGGTTTTAGACTAATTCTAGTATTCTTATTTGTTTTATTAATAATTAATTATAAATAAGTTTACAGAACTTACATTTTATAATAGTTGTATTATAGTCGCAACACTTTAGATGATCACTTGATGTTTAATACTTTGACAGTCAGCTAATTGCTAATCGAAGTTACACATCTTCTTGAGAATGTATAAAAATATGTGACTTTGTCCAAGACGGGAAATATATCAATTTATTCAATTTTCACGATCCAAAAAGTTAACAGACTGTTTGTGGGTAAAGGCTGAACTACAATAGAAGTAAATAACTTTATGAAATTAAACGACACTGAGGTTTACTTACGAAAAATTGATATGTTTAGCCTAAACATATATCACATTCGGTAAGAGTTATTATCTTGATATATAATGTTTACAATTTTAAAAAGTGGTAAAAGTGAAAAAATTAACAAATGGAAGTTGATGTAATTGAAGATTTGTGCCTTCTATTAATTCGCAGTGCCTTAATGACATTTTCTGTGTTAAATTTTAAAAAGTGGTAAAAGTGAGAAAATTAACAAATGGAAGTTGATATATTATTAGTGCACTATACTTACGGAAAATTGGATATTTAAACTTAAAGAAAGTTCCCCTCACACGATTTAAAGTTAATTTGTGTACGCCTGTTAAATTAAAGGGCGCGTTCGCTTTACGTAAGTAAATGTACTTACGTATACTGCTATTGTAGCCTTAAATTTGCGTAAAAGTTTTTACATCGAGTAAAACTTTCGATTTAACAGACAGACCAGCTATGAAAAGGCCATCAGGGGAGAAAATATTCTCTTCTTCAATTTAATGTAAAAAACAAAACAAAAGAGATCTAATTGTGCTCGTAGTGCACGTAAATTGACAGCTTATACATATAACGGAAATCCAATGTAAGTCAAGCCAAATTAATTAGCCTGTAGACAAGAAGAAATTATGTAGGTACCCTCTGTCGATATGCAGATGGGATACACAAAGAAGTTAATTTTACGAATGAAAGCTTTTCGCACATGTAAATACAACAAACTGATCGTATGTTAAAAAAGTGTTCAGAGTCTGGAAAAATAGAGTTTATGTCATTATTATCACAGACTCGGTATGTGTTTTCTTTTATTTCTGACTTTCCACGAAATTTGTAAAACCCAAAAAAAAAAAAACAATGAAAATTCTCATCTATGTAAACGACTTTCAAATAAATTATAACTTAAGCTTTACCCGAAATAATGAATGGTTCACAGCAGCTGGCTAAGCATCTCGCACTCAAATAGGATATATCGTAGATTTTAATAAATGCCTGTGGGTTTAGGACTTGTGGAATTTTGTAAACATTGATTTGGTTTCGAAATTTTCATTTTTTCCTCTCTTACTTTGGTCGTTACAGTAATAAATTTAGAACAAGCTCTACGTCCTGCGAAAGAACCTAAATTTGCTTAGAGATGAAAGGAATTAATATCATAATAATTTTCATCAGGATGGAAACCAAAGTTTGTTCATCTCCAATTGATCTAGTGTTTTCTAGATGTCAATTGATTTTTTAAAGCGCTCAATCAACCCCTGGACATATTCTACGACCAAAGGTTAAACGAAAAAAATTAAAATCTGTGTTCATTTATCTTTCCTCATTTGGTACTCTATTTAATTTTTAATTCCAAGAAGAAATTATTTTTATTAAAAAAATTGCCACCTTTAAACATATCTGGAAAAAAGGAATCCTTAATTCAACAGCTTTATTCGTACACGGATACGACACCGCCAGTTAAATATCTTTTTTTTTTTTTTAGAAAATTGTCTTATAAATATTTACTGCTCTGCTAACGTTATACACAACCCAATTTCAAAAATCCAATTAAATATGTATACATCTGGGAAAGTAGCAAACTGAGGCAATAAAAAATTTCCCTGAACACAGGTCGGCTGTTTGTAATAAATTAGTGAGAAATGGAAGTGTTGCTCTGCTTCCTATTACGCTACCACTGTTTAAGTTGAAGAAAGTTTTTATAATCATACCAAAAGTTATTAAAGTGTTTTATACTCTGGACTTAATAAAACTACCCATCTAATCCGGTCCGTATGATGGGGAGGAAGAGGAGGCAGTAAAAATATCTCGAAGTCTCAAAAATATGCAAGCAAAACTCAACATAATATTTTGTAACTATCCAGCCGTGTAATAAAGTAAAAGTTTCATTTATGCAAGATTTCTAGTATAGTTTGTGATAACAAAACTTGGTTAACCTGAATTTCGTCTGGCAGTGTGAAACATTTCTAACTAACATTAGAAGTTACAGCAAGGGCTACAGAGGTATTCAATTGGGCCTAGTGGGACTGTTCTTAATTGGTAATGCAGTCTTGACTATAATTTTTTCTTTTAAAGAATGTGTGGCGACGCGACTGACCTGTTCCTATTATTTCCATATTCTAGTCAAGTCATCATGTAAACCAGGTAAATCATTTCGGCTAGTAATACCTTGCTGAACACAGACAGCCGTACCTAGGTAGGCTTTGTTTTTGTTTATAACGTTGTTTTAAAAAAAAATATGTTTAGTTCTTTCAGTCTTCTGACAGCACATCTCAGATCTATACAAAAAAGAAAATATATTTAAAAAAAATATATAATACATATCCAGGACCATTGGAATAAATCATCCGAGACTTTATTTCATTTTTCTATGTTTCCATATGGCTCTTAACTTTTCAGAAGATTATCACCAGTAGGGCAGGACCCGTATTCAGTGGATAACTCACAAGATTTAATAATCAAGAATCGCAGCTGAAACAGTACGCTGGAAGCACAAGAAACCTCATCCTCCGGCTATCACTGCTCTGTCGTAGTAACAGTATTGGTTTACCTACAACTGCTTGAAGATTGGTTTCTCTCAGTGAATCGTATACCGATATCGAAGTTACCGATTCTTGCCGTTCTAGTCAGGAGAGGGATTACATAGGTCGTGCCCCAGTATTAACGGTGCCATACCGGACGTGTCCTGTGGTCTTGAGGACTGCAAGGGTACCCTGTTATACTGCTTGCTTCTTTTAAAACATCATATTTCGTTAATCACCGCTGAGATTTAAGTCTAATAACTGTTATCTTTCAGTATTTTTTCAAGTCGCTAGTCTTTATAGCCGAGTTGGAAGTCAACTCACCGTGGACGGGGAAAACAAGATTTTCCGCCGAATCAGATCATATTATCATAGGGACAATAGGATCGCACCACAGTCTTCTGGGTTCACTAAAGACCATTCACATGAGTAGTCGCCGCCGCTATAGGATAACTTCCTTTGACTGTAATAGGTACAGTTCTACGCATTCATTGACGACAGGCAATTAATATTCATCGCCGTCGCTAACTATCCTAGGGACGCTCAGCCCGAGACTAATTTAATTACTCGCACAGGACGATTATAATACTGCCTTGAAGTGTAGTAGCGTCAACTATCTAGCACATACTCAAGATTGAAGATTCCTCATACAGCTTATCCAATTAATAACAATTGGTACCATCAGCTAATCATCGTATACACAGTAGTGAAGATTCCTCAATCGACTTACCCAATTGATGGCAATTGGTAACGACAATCAACTTTAGTGCAAACAACATTAGGCAATCAGTAACCCAAACTGATTATATCCCAAAAATGCACTACTATGGCAAATTCCGAAGTAATAAAAAATAAAATTATTAAAATTGTTTTGTTATCAGTTCTGCTCAGCCTAGGAGGTATCCTAAGTCATTGTTAAAAAATTTGTTCAAGATCAAAGCAGGATACGAAATTTATATTTCTTCTGTGTCTGGGAGTCTAGGAGTTTTTGAAAATTAATCTACAATTTCCCTACAACAATATTGCACAAAATTCCAGCTCACCTTGCAAACACATTCACATGAACAGCAGTCTTATGAGATTAGCAGATTTCGCCCATTTGCAAACTCTAAAAACAGACGCACAGCCAGACAGATAATCGGTTTTGAAAATATATATATATACATTTTTGCGGTAAATCCAGTTTTTCATAACATCAGATTTAAAAAGGACAAATAGGTTTAATCAAAATGTTTTGCTCTTAAGAAAATATCCGTTCGGAATACTTTTAAGTTTTAATTATTTTATTGCCTTTTTGGAGACAGGGTCAATGTAAGCGACTTAAGACTAATCGTGGGATCTCTGCACTCTGAGTACACAAATTGTTGTTTATGACAGTACCCGTCATAATCAGAATTCTAAACAGGATTATAAAAGAATTATAAAAATTAAAATTGAAAGAAACGGTAATAGAGTGCATGTATCTTGGCGGCAGTATAATGCTGGTAGTGAACCAAACAAGATTAATCAGTAAATAAAGCTAAGCCTATACCTAGTTGCATTTATTTTTTTTTATTTAAAAATACTGAGTTTCTTATAGTTCAGAAGTGGGATTGAACAGTTTCTTATTGAGTAAAAAAAAACACATTGTACAAGAGATGAGTCTTGTAAAAATCAGTTTCAAGTTCACGATCACGGTTATGGAATAGATATAAATCGCGTTCTCCGTCAAGTAGTAGAAAACATGAAGAAGAAAGTCGTTCTCGACCAAGATCATCAAAAAGGTTGCGAGAAGATCGCAAAGTACGTCAAGCTGAATGTCAGCAGGAGTGATCTTCTCGTAAAAGTGAAGACGACGACAATATTAATACTCGCTTAGATCGCCTTGAATGGATGACTTAAACGTTTATGAAAATATCCAACGGTAATAGTTACGATTGTTAGGTATAGTGTCAAAAGTGATTGCATTCCATAGTTTTATCCAGACCCGCCAAGTTTAACTGCAAGCAAGTGGCTCGAAAAGATCGAACAATTATCCATAATTAATGGCTGGCATGATAATATCAAAATTTTATTCAAATCCGTTTATGTGGTTTAGCCAAAACCTGGTATACTAACTTAAGTTCGAATAATAGAACTTCGAATGAGTGAAAAGGGTTAATAAGAAAATCGTTTCCGGAGCATAATGATTTTTCTTCATCTTTGAGAAAACTAGTGAATAGAACAAAACATCCAAATGAAAATTGATGGAATATTATAAGATAGAGGGAAAAACGCAGTATCAAGGTGGATAAATGGACTCCAGGATTTACGGGTTCAAACTGGTGCAGAGCCGCTAGGTATGATTCACCAGAAGAATTAATTAGTGACTTTTTGTCAGGAGTAAATACGGTTGAAAAACGTTATATAGACCATACTCTTAATTACAAAGAAAAGATCCCGAATAAGCAAAAGTTCGGCGGAATGGAGGTAGATATAAGGAAAGAAGTGAAAAAAAAATTATACCAATTATAATATTTTGTCTTATCTAGAATGTGTTTGAGAAGTATAAGTCCAATATGTCGAAGGAACTAGTTCGTAAACTTCGCTATAAAAGCAACTCTGGGCCCCACATGAATTGCATTTTTTCAGGTACCTTCTTTGGAAAAAAATATGGCATTGGGTTGATTCGTTGCAATTTTTTCACACTAGAGGGTTGATTTTTCTAGTACTAAAATGTGCACTGTTTTCTTTTTTGTGGAATTATATTCTCTTAGTTGGAGCTTTCCGGAGCCAGGATATTTCTAACAGATATATGCTTTCCATTTTTTTTCAGTTTTTGCGTTAGAGGTGGTTTCGCTATTACATTTGGACAAAATTGCTGAAGATTTTCTGTTACAGCAATGCTAGTACAAAAGTCGCTATATTATTTAGTGAGCTAAAGTAAAAATAATTTTTCACATACCTATGTAATAAATATGAACATTTTTTCGTAAGAAAGAATCAGGAGCTGGCAGGTTCTTTATTTTGCAATTTTGCGAAATCTTTAGTTATATCATCAGCTGTTCATAATGCGAAAGCTCTTCTTTACTTTCATACATTTATGTGTACAATTTTTTACCTTTAAAACGAAAACTATGGACAAAATACAAAAATCGAGCATTGTTACTCTGCTATTTGGCTTAAGTAGAGGTGCTTACCAAACTGCAATTTATCAGTTTAATATTGAGCTATTCCCAGCGGGGAAAAGAAGCCCTCAAACCAACCCTATTTTTAATGTGCTCATATCCACAGAGGGAGGCATCCATTTGAAGATTTTACGGAAGCAACCATCGAGAAGAAAAAACTTTAATTACTAAGATTTCAGTTTAGTTTTCTTGTGTTCTGGTTTCTGAATGCGCTTGTTTTGATTGTAAACCTGTGCGAACTGCAAGGCCATGTAGCTAAAACAACAAGCCTAAAATAAATAAAAATATTTGCTTCCATAGAGTTTCATTTGGGTATGTTAAAAGAACGCTTCGAAGAAGATATTTTTTGGCTATGGTGTGTACGTGCAAGCGCTTGTCATATTTCCCGCTGGACTATTACTGGACCTGAGTAAAATTAAAGCTAATCGTTGCGCTACGAAAACAGTAACAGTGTTAGTAACATTAATTAATAACTAGTATTCCAGTGTTAATATCTTAGACTTGCTCTTCTAACACACTCGAAATAGAAGAATGGAATACGAACCGATGCGGGTAAGTTTGCAAAGAAGACCGCTTTCAGAGTAAGAAGAAACAAGTCAATCATTTAATAAAGCAATTGATTAGACAGAGTAGAATCTCTTTAATAATTAAGATAATCTGGTTTTTGAGGTGTTACGAAAAGAGGTAGTACAGGTAATATGGGTTAAAGAAACTAGAAACTAAAACAAAATAGACTAATTCAACTGTTTATTTTATTTTAAAGTAATTTGAACTAATTGATCTATTTTTCCTAGTTTTCTTTAATTGTAATTTCCGTCAATAATAACTTTTATATGTCAAAGGATGTCCTGCAAAATAAGCTTCTATAACAGCAAGAAATTTCGGGATGAGAGTAAGCACTTGACGAATTTTACTTGTTCATATTATGGAAATAATAAAAATAATAAAAGAAAACCAACCAAGTACGAGTCGGACTCGCACACGAAGGGTTCCTTAACATCGTATGAGATTTAAAACTATGCACTTTTTAGATCGAGCAAAAACATAAGTTTATTATATAGGGACCCATTTCTTGTATTGGGGCCCCCTTTAATTTTTAATTTATTTCCATTTTTATTATTTGTTGTCATAGCGGCTATAGAAATATATATTCTGTGAAAATTCTATCAATATACTTATTACGGTTTATGCGATACAGACCGCCGACAAACAGACGGACGGACAGCAGAAGCTTACTAATAGGGTCCCGTTGGCATCCTTTGTGTGCGGAACCCTAAACACGTTAAAATAGATTTTTCCGTTTACAAAGATGAGGTTTAGTGGAACCTTGCGGCCATTGTCATAGTAAAGACTCTGATGTGTTTCTTGCCTTAAGTGATAATGTTTTACTTATGATATGATATATGTGGCGTTATCCTGGGTTTCGGCACCATTTTTTTATGTATAGAAATGTACTTGTAAGGTTGTTCAATGAAAACACATTTAACTTGGTTATACTTCACTTTAATATTAATTGAAATCATTTACTGCACAAACCACACTTATCATTAGTGAAAAAACCAGACCGACTCTGAGAATGACTTTTCTAATGTGAATCCCATAGCAAGATAAAACCAACCGTACTTCTCATTACAAGTTAAATTTTGGCTGACAAACTGATTCAAAACTAACTGTGATTTTACTGTAACTGTGATACTATGTAAGTACATAAAACTCGTATTTCTAAATTGTGATAACATCTGTCTGGCTGTGTAATACATTAACTTTTACTTGTCTAGTCTTAATTTAATATATAATGTGTTTTGTGTGTACGAATTCTGTTGATGAGCGATTGCATGAAGTGTTGCGTATTTATTGTGGCTGTTAGTGCAATGACTTCTTTGGTTGTTGTGCTATCTTTATTTATTACGTGTACTGTCGGAAAATGAGAATCTCGAACACATTTCATTCTTTTCATTTGTCTATTTTCTTCTTTTCATATTTTGATTCATTTTATTTTTACTTTGATTGTATCTCATTTTGAACTAACTTAACGTAGTGTGCTTTGTAATTATTGTCAATGCCTTATCCAACTTTTGAAATGACGTTTTTAGATTTCTTCAATCTAGTAGTGATATCTTATCAGAGAACACGAAAAATAAAAACATTAAAATTCTGACTCGATTTTTATTAAATAAAATCATCGACGCGACGATCCGTCCATAAAAGAACCCGAAATCACTACATATAAGTAGGTACAGTTGATTCGTTAATAAAGACCATACTATAAACAAACAAAAAATCCTTTCTTATCTAAATATATGTAACAAAAACATATAAGTACCTGCTTGCAAAATTCAGTCAAGCAGTTCAAAGAGCAGAAATCGTTGCTTCTACACTATCTTTCCGGAAACGTTTGTGCTTTACTACAGTGAAACTAAAATTTTTCTTAGTACACACCATTATTCGCCCGCAAAACCCAAACCAAGTAAAAAGAAGATCATTTCAAAGCAAACATAACAAAGAAAACTCCAAGGTAAAACCTTTCATTATAATTTTAATTGCAATCCAACGGCTCTTAAGCTGTACTTAAACCTCAGAGCAACTTGCTTAGAGAGAATTTTTCTCACTGTATTTAGTGTCTTTGAGGCTAACATAAAAGGAGGCCGCGCTAAATGAAAATAAACTTTGAGAAAACCATTCAAGTTACTTACATACCTACCTTAGTAATTGTACGCCTAGACATTTCGGTAAAATTGTGGTGATGAATATTTTGCACGAGTTAACCTCAAATGTAATTGGTTCTTACTATGAAGGGTCCTCATTGCGATGAAAGTCAAGGTAATTGGAACAAATGACGAGGAGTATAAGTTCTGTGATTTAAATAAAATTAAATCTCCATTTTTCACCGAGTAAAATTTGACTCATAGAATTGAATCAATGCGATGAGAAAAATTAATGGAACTAACGTGAAAACATAAAATAAAATTAGTTGAACTGTTTACAAAGCACCGCGATGCAAGCATAATAAAGGCAAGGTCGAAGTAAACGGAACTAAAAAATAATATTTCTTATCGCGCAATTGCTGTTGAATTTTTGTACAATAAAAGCTGGGGTCGCTAGCATTTATATGCAAATTTTATAGTTAGGATAAGACCATTGTGTACGGACTATTTGTTAGTTTCAAGCAATTTTCCTCTAGAGGAAAATTAGAATGATTGTCCCGAAATGAAGCTAAAAGCTTTGGAGAAATGTTATCAAGGTTAAAATGGCATCATTCGTATTTATGATAAGTATTACCAGAAATATTTGAAGTGTTCATTTTCTGTCTGGATGATGCGCTTGAAATGAATTTAAATTTAATGTTGCTGGAAGTCACAGTTACACGAAACACATAAAATTAAATGGAATAAAAATAAAAATTTATTTTAACTTTTAACGATTAATTTAAATGTCGCTTATACCATTACATATGTAACATTAATTATCTAACCTTAATCAACTTAATTGATTTTTTTTCCTTTCTCAAATATGAAGAATTATAAGATAGTTTTAATGAGACAAGACCGTATGTATCAATGTGATTTATGTGAACAGCACGGAAAGTATTGTAGTTTCTATTGCTATTAGGGGATTATTATACTGCTTTAATTAAAAAAAAATAAACGTAGAGTAGTGGTAGACTTGGTAGTGATTACATTAATCCTTGAGCGAAGGGTCTGCATTAAGGAAGACTTCAAAATCTTTAGTTTTATCAAATCGAATTAAGGAACATCCATCTAAATTATGTATTACAAAAGTGCAGAGGCTTTATTATATGAAAATAGCTCTGGTATAGCACTTACTACTATTAAGAAAAAGACACCAGTTTACACAACGTCTGTTCAGTGTATTCAGTATTCCGCAACAGATGTTTGTGTGATATCTGCAAATATGTCATAAAGGATCAACAATTCCTAAAAATGCCAATACTTATCTAATGGACAGTTGTTCGATAATTTAAAGGTCGCAGCAAGCCATACCATATATGAGGAGTGTCTTTTCAAAAGGGGATATTTACAATTTTCATTTTTTTTAAGTTAAGTATGAGATTATATTCTCCACTCTGAAATTCAAGATTTCGTCACTGTAAACCGAAACAAAACGCGATAAACTCATAGGAAATCTTACTTGAAAACACTTGTTCCGATCAAAAGGGGATATTTACATTAAAAAAGATGACATTATTACTGTTACTTTGGTTTCATTTCAAAAAGGGATATTTACAGTACGATTTCAATAGTCGAAATAAATTTTTAAGGGAGAAGTTTCTGTTTTATATTTTTGAGTAAAAATAGAAGTAAGAATTAAAAAATAAAAACTGATAAGAATACTCAAAATTTGCTTTAATACTTTTATTCTAGTATAATGTACAAATCAAAAGAGGATATTTACAAAAACGTACAACACAAAAAGGGATATTTACAAAATGGTACAGAACAAAAGGGGATATTATAAAGATTTTTATTCAAAAGGGGATATTTCCAAACTTTGCAAGCCAATATTACCGGAAGTAATAGTCAAATTTTTTTCAAAATAATATATTCTAGATAACTTATCATATCCTTTCTATATATTCCTCTTATTATTCTCTAAAGATGTTGGTATTGCTACAGTCAGTTTTTTCGATTTTATGAAAAAACGATTAGGACGTAAATATCCCCTTTTGAAAATACACTCCTCATATATATTGTAGCTTTAGAATTGCAAATAGAAATACAATGGGAAAAGAAATAGTCAACAAATCATACATGGTTAATTATTATACACATATCATTATAATCAAATTAGCCATAAAGCTGTGTAATATTTTGTAAACCTTAGACATTACTCCAAGCGCTGCAAACACTACACAATTTGATATTTGTCTTGTCATAAAATCGTAGAATAGCAACACTTAAATTCCATTATTCGATGCAGTACTAGAGTTTTAGTTCGTGCTGTACAATAAGTAATAAAGATACGAAATTACGTTCTTTGTTCGTTAAGCTTAGTATGGAGTACGGGTATTGGTAAAATTTAACACGGTCTCCAAAATATACATTCTTTTGTTGGTAAAAATTTGACGAAAGTTTTGTGTGGAGAAAACGAAGTGACAGTTGTGAAAATTATAAGTAATTCGGAAGTATTTCTAAATTAAAGGGATTAATAATAGATTTAATTAATCAAATCGACGACGCGATTGCTGCTCCGGCAGATTTGAGTGTGCAGCTTTTTGTGGAACAAGTAATAGCAGCAGCACCGGTTCGAGATAATTATACGCCCCAGCCGAAAATAATAAAAAGCGCCCTATTTTAAAAATTAGGTAGAACAATTATGATAAAATAAAAAAGATTAACATTAAACAATCCATTTATTATTTCATTTAATTTTTTTCGATTGATTTATATAAAAAAAAAAAAAACAGTTTATAAGAATGATTTTTTACTGGCTTTCATGTCTGCAAATTTATCTATAGCTGCCTCCAAATTTAGGTTTGCTACAACATTATTTTCAATTGATATAATAGCCAAATTATTCAACCTATCTTTCGTCATAGTAGATCGCAAATACGTTTTTATTAGTTTTAATTTACTAAAACTTCTTTCACCACTCGCAACACTAATAGGAATTGTTACGAGAATCCGTAAAGCCACCCACAGATTTGGTACTGTACTTTTCAAATTATTCTCATTGATATATTGCAAACATTTTAAAGGATCTTTCACTTCATCTGGTACAAATTGTTTCAACGATTCGATTTCCTCGCACAATTCGATCCCATTTATATCACTGCTGGCCTCATTTGTTAATTTCATATGTAAATCATTGCAACTCTTCAGCAACTCATTACGATTTTTATTATTGTGAATGTTGAACAAAAAACCCCACGAATCTTCGAAATATTTCAATTGCTGAAACCTTTCTGATATAGATATCAACGATTGATCCAGCGTAACATTAAAAACGTGATTTTTGTAATATTTTTCTGGGTCACTTACATCTGGAATTTCATCGTCACACTCATAAGTAAATTGTTTCTTTCGCATTCTGATTCTAACAGCTTTAAATTGTGCGTTCACGTTTAATAGCGCAGCGAGATCTTTGGCCGTTTTTAAAGCATCAGAAAAACCGGATTCCCTATAATTTTCTAGAAAAACCTTACAATTCCGAAGAAGCTCGATGGCATTACTCATATCAAATGTAGCTTTTTGCATAGATTTGCTTACAATATTAAATTTTGACAAAAGTACGTACCAGACAGATAATGTTACCAAAAACTCGAAATCTTCTATTTTTTCAGATAAAGAGCTAGCTTCTGAAACAACTGCAGCATCTAATATTTGGTCCTCCAACTCATTCAATGCATTTCTAATTTCCGTGATTTCAAACAATATTGCTTTAATGCATTCGATTCTACATTCCCACCTCGTTTCACTTAAAGGTTTAGGATTTAATGATTTAATATGGTTTTTCAATATATTCCATCGTCCAACAGATGCAGCAAACAAAGTATAAATTCGTTGAACATATCCGAAAAAATTTATGCACATTATTGAAGAAGAAACAATATCACCAATAAGTAGGTTAATTGAATGACAACCGCAAGGCATAAAAAACACTCTCGGATTTTCTTTTAAAATCCTAGCTTGCACTCCTTTATTTTTAGCTTTCATATTAGCGCCGTTATCATATCCTTGGCCTCTACAATTTGCTAATTCCAAATTGAATTCTTCTAAACTTTCTGAAATTATATCATATAATCCTTTTCCAGTAGAATCAAAAACTGGTTTAAAGGATACAAAATGCTCTTTTATCTCCATATCCTCAACATCATAAAATCTTAAAGTTATGGAGAGCTGTTCGATATTGCTTATGTCAGGTGTGCAGTCTAAAATAATCGAAAAATATTTCGATTTGCGAACAGAATCCAAAATTTGACTTCTTGTCATATCACCAAGTGTACTTATTAATTCGTTTTGTATAATTTTTCAACAATAATGAACATGAATTTCTTGTGAGACCACCCTACGCAAATGCTCATTTAATGTTAAATCAAATTTTCCTAGAAGTTCGACAAGGCCTAAAAAATCTCCATTATGCGGAACAAATAACTTATCACAAGACCCCGAAATGCTAAATTATTTTTTGACAAAAATAATGTTATGTTTATTAATCATTCTAGTACCTTTTTCCAATTATATTTTTCTTGGGCTATCAAAGACTGCAAATTCTTATCAATGGTTTTATTGCCTTTTAATCTTAATCGAGTTTCTATCCAGTTTTTTTCACATTTTAAATGTGAAACTGACCGTTCGTGCATTTTCAAGCTGTCGTGAATATTTTTCCAATCCGATAAACCAGATTTTGCTAGATTAGACCTAGCTGATGGATCAAAAAGTTTGCAAAATAAACAAAATACAGAATTTTTGGATTCTGAATAGTGCAACCAGTTTCTTAGGAATTTTTCACCGTTATTTATTTGGCGATAAAAAAGCGAATTGGAAAAAATTCGATTATTTTCATCTCTTGGATACATATGTTGTTGATTACACCTTTCTTCGTTTCCATTTAAGCCAGTTACAATTATGTGGTCAATTTCCGTATTTTTTAAATTTTGTGGCCAAAGCTCAATATCATTACAATTTAAAATATTTTCAAATACAGAATGATTTGAATCACTAGGAACAATTAATTCAGTTCCATGAGAAGACACTAAATTATCCTCATTGATAATATTACAAGTTTCAGCTTCTGATGACACTTTATCTATATCTTCCTCTGAGCTTGAAAATGTTGACTCGAAATGTTGATTATCATCGGCTACTGATTTACTGGACTTAAAATATTTCAATATTTTATCGTGCTTATCAGCTTGCTGTTGCTTATTTATTTTTCGTTTCCGATATTCATACCCACTCAATTTTTTTGGTGGCATCTTAGCTATTGCATAAATTTATATAAATATATTTTCAAAGATATTTTTAAAAAATGCTCTTAATCTTACCTCTTATATATTTATATTTTTAAAACAGAATAGAAATACAAATTTAAGTAGAACAAACTGTAACAACACATTAGTTACAAACTTGAAACCAAACAAATAGTTAAAAAAAAACTGGTAGCTGTTAATTTAACTCGCACATCAGTTTTTGTAATATACATTTTTAAAGTAAAACTTCTTATGTTGGGCTGTGAACTGCCGCGAGAGGGAAAATGAGTGACAAAAACCTGGCCTTCCCCCTCTTCGCGGCGTTCACTCTCCTCCATTCATGCTCATCTACGAGGCTACGCTCATATAAACTGTTAATGGCTCGAGCACCCGTTCTCGTCTTCCAATAATGCATAACAATTCTATGGAAAAAAATTACAGTAAATTTCTAAGAAAAATTTGTGGCCTTCCCTACATGTTCTTCAGAATTTGTGTGCATTTGGTCGTCAGTTGCTGCTTGGGGGGCGGCTAATAATTTTTATGAGCGTAGACGCTAGTGAAGCAATAAGCACTTATTTCTTCTTAGAAATTTACAGAAAATGTTTCGGCAGAATTTTTTTATACCTTCAAGTAATAAATAATTTCCAATTCTTTAAAAAAGAAATTTACTTTAGTTTTAGCTTAACTCTTTTTAAATAAACTTTATTTTATAATACTACTTACTACGTGGTTATTTGAATCTCTCACTCTCTCTTTTAAGTACAAGGTGAGTGAAATAACACAACACTTGAAGTTTTACTTCCGTCGGGGGTCCCCCGACCCTTTTCTGTTTTTTTTTATTCAATACATACCAGAATTTCTCAGAATATGAAATTCATATATTTTGCATGTACTTTGGTTTTTTTGTTTTTTTCTTAGTTTCAATTTTTTTTAAAACGTAAAATATAAAGTTTTGGAAGATTATTTTTTAATTTTCTTTGGTTGCTTATAATAAATTTTTGGCGCCCTCCAAAAAAAGGCGCCCTAGGCTATCGCCTAGGTCACCTGGCCCTTGGGCCGGGCCTGAATAGCAGGACAGCGCCAACGATTTTGGTAAATCCGTACTTACAAGAGCGGAGTGAGAAAGGGCGCTTTAATACCGACGTAAATATTACAATTCGAATTTAGTAACTTAATTAAATTTCCTGTAATTTTAGTTCGAAGATATGTATCGCAATTCGAAAGGTTTTCAAAGAGAACTTCCACATGACAAAATTAACCCCAAGGAATAATTGGCAATTGTATTGGAGTACGTGCTTACAATAATTAGCTTATAGTATATACATATGTAGTATAAACCGTTCATGGAATTTCTTATAGATATTTGGCGAGTGGATATTTACAGAGGCATGTATCGTCAATCTACCGCATAAGTAAACAACATTTTGGCACTGTTATAGATGACGTTTGCAGTGCGATTTGTACAGCATTGGAGGGCGAGTTTCCACCAATAGAGAAATTGTCATTTGTCAGAATTACCAACGACTTCAATGCAATATGGAACTTTCCAAATTTGTGTTGGAGCAATCGATGGTAAACACGTCGCCAATAAGTGTCCAGGAAGTGCTGGTACACTTTTCTATAATTACAAAGTAAGTACAGAATTGTTCATAGTTTTATTTTATTATACAGCTTGACTGAAGTGTCTTTTTTAAATAGGGATTTCATAGTATTGTACTTATGGCGACAAATGATGCTAGCTACCGATTTATAACAGTTGATATCGGTGCTCACGGGAGTGAGGGGGATGCGAATGTCTTCTTAGCCAGCAACTTGCGGAAAGGCGTTTAGCACAACAAGCTTCCTTTTCCGGAGGATATGTATGTCGGAAACAAAAAAATGCCATATTTCTTTGTTGGCGATGATGCTTTTCCGTTGAACAAAAGGCTTATAAAACCGTACGCGCCAAGAAAACCACAACGCCTAACCGATGAGGAAAGAATTTTTAATTATCGCCTGAGCAGAGCAAGACGATGTGTTGAAAATTCTTTCGGTATTTTAAGTTCCAAGTTCATGTGTCTGGCTAGAAAAATGTTTTGTGGTCCAGATCGTGCACAAAAGATTATTGCTGCATGTTGTTATTTGCAGAACTATCTTTTACGTACCAGCAAAGACAGCTACTGCCCAAAAAATTATGCTGATTATTATATCAAAGACGGAATTTTAATCGAGGGTGAATGGCGGAAAAAAATTCCTAGCGACTCGTTATATACTGCAAAAAAATGCTAGTGGTCGCCAAAATAACATTGGAAAACATATCCGGGATCAAATGAAAGAATACGTCAATTCAAACGCTGGATCCCTGTCATGGAAACGACGAGCTGTCTTTTTGGAATAAATAAATAAAAACTAAAATCTTAATAATTCCGTATTTTTTTTTTTTTTTTTTTTTAATTATTAACGACGTGGATATCTCCATGGTGACGTGCTAATCAAAATATGCTTAAAAATAAACAAATTTAGGTAAACCATTATATTATAGTTGTAACTTACTCTACTGTAACTTCTGGATTTGGTATTTCATATTAAGCTCCTCCACTTTATTGACGGGAAGTTTTTGGAGCATGTGGTCTAAATTGGCCAACATGGAAAAATGTTTAAGTTCAGGCAGTGGTGGTGGCAGCAGAGCTGAAGTTATTTGGTTTCGTAAAGTAAGCAACTCGGAAATGATTTTAGAAATAGTAAAAGCACTTTCAGCAAGAGTGTCCTTAAATTTCGTAGTTCTTCGGTGTTGAGTTTGCTAAAAAATTAAAAATAAATGTTAAAATAAGTTTTCGGTTCAATAAAGAATATCTCACATAGGAGTAATTGTTGGTATCTTCACCGGAAGTTTCCGTTACTTCGGCTGCTGGAAGGGTATCTGTGCTTGCCAAGTGAGTTGAAAAAGTTCTGTAATTTCTTATCATAATGTATCAATCAAAAAATTATATATCTTAGCTTACGCTCTAGTTGGAGGCTCCAAAAAAGACATGCAGTCATTAAACTCCTAATCTACAGAATCTTCGTTGACAAGTACTGAATCTCCATCGTCGTAAAAATCAGTATTCGCAGCACTTCCAGAGCGTGAAACCTCTTTACCACGGGTGTGGTAGCGCATACTAATTTTGAATGATTTCCAAATTGCTTTACAATTCTCCACTGATGTAAGATATATAATTTATTTAATGGAAATAACAATAATTATAGCTGGTTTTTACAGTCTCACCCATATTTTTTGAGACATAATTCCATCAAGCTGTCACTGCGTGGCTATTATGATATTGCTTTTCATCAATTTTCCATATAGCTGGCTTTTTCTGTACCAAACCGGCAAGCATTTTTTCTGCTCCGTGGAAACTATTTTGCGAGCATTTTTCCTCTTTAAAGCAGTATTTCTATCCTTTTTTATAGAAGGAGCCCTACCAGCCCAAGGAACGCAATCAAATACTGGAGTTGGACGCAATTTTGCTGTGCTGGTTACAAACTCCTCTTCCAAATACTCCAAATCGGTAGTAATATAGTCATCAAGGAAATCAATGGCAAAAACTAAATGAACTATTTTTTAACTATTACAAAACTTACTATATTACAGAAATGTACTTACTACTTCAATTGCTGTACCCAAAGTTTATTTACGTGCCACTTATGCCGGGTTTGGTAAAAAATCAATTTTGAATTTAATTTAGAACCCGCTTCGCCTAATGCCAAAATTTTAACCAGCATTTTAATGCTCCGGACATTAAAAAGGTCAGTGAAATGAGTGGAGACTTACAAAACGCCATCTATCTTATAATAGAGAAAAAGGCACATTTTACCAGAGAACTCCGTACCGACCTCAGTAAAATTTTTGCTTGGAATTTTACCAGCGGTAAAATTTATATGGAAATGTCACTTTTTACTCGAACTCCGTACTAGGCTTAAAGAGTTAAATTTTGATTCCTACATTCATTGTCTTTGTTAGCAAATGTTGAACAGCTAGGAATTTCAAAACCCGTTGAAGTCTAGCGTTGCTAGTTAGATAATTTTTTAAGATCGATAAGTTGGAAGAAAAGGAAAAAATTTTTAAAAATATAAAATGAATTAAACAAAAGTAAAAAAAAACATGGGAATTGTTTTCTTTGCTGCATCCTGATACTTAAACTTAAATGTGGATTATCGTACAATCAAACACCATAAAAGGTGTCTAAATCTGAATTTAGATTTTCACGCTAGATTTCACTCAAAGCAAGAGAAAAATTTATTATTGGTCTCAGACCAATGATAACGCTGCGTGCGAAATTTCAGCTCTCTACGTCGACGCGTTCTCAGGCAGTTATCAAATATATATACTGCAAAGCTAAAGTTTTGCATGACAACACCAAGAAAGGGTTGCCAGATTTAGCCATTTTGTTTATTTCTATTTCAAATTTATTGGAAACTCCATGTACAAAATTTCAGATCTCTATACGTTGACGAGAATGCAACCTTACGATTGAGTTGCCCGATTGGTCCCATTTCCGAACATTGATTTACGTTTTTTTTAAAAGTCCATATGCGAACGCGTTCTCAAGGTATCGTGTGGGCAGACGGACAGACGGAGGGAGATATGGATAGACGCACCGATGGACAAATGGACATACGGACATACAGAAATCAAAAAGCTTTTAATATTATGCGTTGGTATCCAACCAATTTTGCTCTACTACGTACCATTATTTCTGTGCGTCATAAACGGAATCACAAACTTAGTATATTCTATGATTACATCTAGATATAAAAAGTGACAGCCAGTTTGAGGACGATTTTACAAAAAAAATAAAGCTATTTGCTAAGAGTGTGACAAAACCGTTGCAAAGCCAAGGCTTGGATCTCATCAAACCAAATGGTATAATGCAATGACTGACACAATTGAACATTAATTTCATATGTTAATCTTCAGACCATACCTTAACCTTATCATTAGTCATCTAGAAGACCGTTTTATAAACATCGTATTGTTTTGTCAAAGAATGAAGTCAACATCTGGCGGCGCCGAATTGCAGATAAAACAATTAATAATTCTCTCAAAGCTTTCGATACCTGCGCAGCAAGGGCACATTGCAATTTTTTTGAAAATTATGGTATAGTTAGTTGTGACCACAACTGTGGAATGTACGATCATTTTCCATTTTGTATCGTCTCAAAACCTATTTAAGGTCCACAGTGAAAGAAGATCGGTTCAACGTATTAGCAACTCTAAACGTACATTGGGCATAAACATAAACACACAGGCCCGTACAATTATTATCAATTTTTTTTCCCCTCCCTTGTACAATTTATTGAAACAGTGAAGAAAGGAATTTGTATATGTATTAGGGGTATTCATCGTCCTAGTTTTTAAGCAAAACCATAAATAACAGTATAAAATAATTTTACTTGTAGTTTTCTATCCCAAACCCCTCTCCACCCCCCCCCCCCCCCTCCCCAGGCACCTTGCAAAATCCTGCACGCGGGTCTGGTTAGAAGGAGATTTCGCTTCTCAATTGTGCCATAACCCATAGTCTCTAAGTAACGCATGTAAGAAGAGGTGACAGCCTGAAATAGATTCTCTGAAATAAAAGTCCTAATGGACGTAGTAAAGGATCACTTGTCATGACCGAAAGAGATTCCTTTTATAGACTTTTAAAAAGAACGTAGCACTAACGTACGATGGAATGTGTCTAACAATCAAAAAACGATCGAAGTTTGATACTGCATACAGGATACATTTAAGAAACTTAGCTGGCCGTAGCATATGTAACTGAAGATAAAGCACCACTGATGGAAGTTCTATCCGCATCCGGAGCTGAGCGAACAACGTCCATAACAGATGATTTTGTACAGTAAATGGATAAATGGATATCTGTGTAAAGTATCAATTACTGTATACAGACTGCAAGGTTAATTTTTGCTTAAGCTTTTGACATTTGAGTCGCTACTCCGACTAACTTTACTGGATAGACATATATGCCTTGTTTTCTGTATACTCCAGTCAGAACCGAGGGCAACTTCATGTTGAGCTATGTACTTCGCAGAACTGATGAGAAAAAAGGCGGGGCAGAAAAATTTACAGTAGTGAAAAACATGAGAAACATCTGCAGGAAAAGAATAGCCACCTTGAATGAAGGGCAGATAGTTTCATGTATAACAGCATTCTTCTCTCTCTCTTCTTAGCAACCAGGAACTTTATACCTGAAGAAATATTGGCTTAAAACTCAGAGTTCTAGCAGATTTTACCGACCAAGAGGTGATTTTACATTTATTCAGTTTAATATGGCATCGAGTGACAGCAATGGCGGGGGATATTTAAATCGATATTCAAGCTGAGGACTATAATAACCAAATTACCATCCAATACAAAAACCAATGAAACATTGAGATTGTTATCTCCATTCCACTGGTCTTGGGTTACGGTTGAGAATGAGGTCCGTAAAAGTCTTAATATTAACAGAAATGTGAATTCGTAAAACTTTCATCACATATATCATAAAATATAATGCATGCCCGAAAAGAGTTACAAATGAAACCCTTTTTGTCCTTTTGGTTCCTTCAAGATACAACATCATAATTTATGTGCGGTTATTAGCTGTAACATATTCCAGATGGTATAGATGAAGATCTATAACAACGGGGCAAATGACTTGTACTTGTAATCCTAACAGTCGCAGCTCGAAACTTATATGTATGCAGAATTCGACCGGTCGGTCTCATGGGCACAAACAGTTGTTATCCGAAAATTTAAACAAAAACGTTTGTACATATGATTCCTTTGGGATTCCCCTCTTCGTAATACATGCGAAAGGAAAGTATTATCTTACTTAACGTGAAATTATTCTCGGTCCCATTTGGCTGTTGTCTGTCAAATTGTGTTTTATATGTTTTCCATTTCATGTTGGGGTGATGTAAAATAAATATATTAGTTGTTTTAAAATGTGCTTTGGGATATTTGACCTTCGATTTCAGATGCGATTCCATAGTTATACAATTATTATATTTTTATAAAACAGTTTGTAAGCAGTCTACCTACCTGAAAAAGAGCTTATATTTTTTAATTTTTTCATAATTTTATAGGTGAAATGCGTTAATTTACTTAAGAAATCTGCAGAAGTTTCTGTTAAAAATAAATTGTAACCAAAAACTTTTCCAGATCTATTTAAATCGACGGTGAGTTCAATTAGTTTTAATTGTAGACATAAATTAAGTAAATTAAGTAGTCCTGTCACTTTGAACATTCTGATATGCAAATGTGGAAGAATATTGATTTCATTACGATGCAGTCGTATTGAAACGCCATGATTATATTTTACTCTCGCCCGAAGGACTTTACAAGCTTCAAATTTGAAGAAGTACCAATCACCTAGCTTTTTATTCGATTATACTACAACTACAATAGTTAGCCAAGAGAAATTTGCTGGAATGGACAAAAACAAGGATAACTTTGACAAATTCTTCGTTCTTCTTTCGGAAAAACCCAAACCGAAGTAAAACTGACGTTTAAGAACGCGGATATTCTGATCGTAACCATGGCAATTGAAGATCCATATATTTATGTTTTAGTTGAAATCGTCGTCGAAGACATCGATTGGTCTTATTCAGGGGACTCGCGCAGCACAAAATCAATGTAAACTTCAAAAAACGGCAAATGGAAAAATTTCAGGAACATTTTACTCACCGACCAGTGCTATAATAAGTACATTGTCGATAGAATACTTTGTTTTAAAATTGGGAAATCGAATTTTATCAGCACTCTCGGAAAGTATAAAGAGAAAAAGTCGATGCGGCAGTTTCGACATCCATATGAGAACAATTATTCATAGTCTTCTTTGGCGGTGAGAAGCAAGAAAATGGCAGTAGTGCACCATATTTAACATTTAAGTATGGAGGTCGTTCTTTATTAACACTACCAGGGACGTGGAGTCTGAAGTATAGTACGGAGTTTGAGTAAAACAGTATGGAGTTCAGGTAAAATGGGACATTTCCATACAAATTTTACCGCTGGTAAAATCCCAAGAAAACATTTTACTGAGGTCTTTACTAGTTTATTATAAGATAAATGGCGTTTTGTAAGTCTCCACTCATTTTACTGACCATTTTAATGTGCGGAGCATTAAAATGTGGGTAAAATTCTACGATTATTCACAAGGCGAGTATAGATTTCCTTGACTACGATACACACTTAGGGCCGTATTCACCAATCTATCGCAAGCTTGCGACGGTCTCATGTCTATTCACCAATCAGATTTAAGACGGCTGCAATTTATTTGCGTCCAGTTGAGAGTAGTCTTAAAAAACCTTTGAAAATAAGAACTGTCAACTATATTCAGTCAAGAATGGATGGTAATTTTTTTATCGTATACTGTGTAAAATAGTAAAGTAATATTAGCATTTTATAGCCTCAAATGATTTATTTCATACAAGCCAGCAGTGACTCCTCTGGAAATGAAATCTCAAGTAATGAACCATTAATCTTCGTATTGGAGTAGACTTATTCATTAACTGTAAGGGATTTCAGAATATTTAAAAGGAGACGGTCCTATGTTGATCAATTCGTTGAGAAAGAATTTGAATATAGATTCAGAATTCCTGTCGTTGATCAACTATTGATTGCGCTTCGATTTTTTGCTACCGGGAACTTTCAAATAGTAACAGGAGAACTCTTTGGAGTGTCGCAACCCACTGTAAGTAGAATAGTTAGGAGGATATCTGTGGCTTTGGCAAAATTGGCCAGCACGCACATAAAGTTTGCATGCCTTCTAAAACAAAAGAGGTATTTTATAATTATGCGGGAGTTCCATATGTAATTGGTGTAATTGATGGTAGATATACATTTTTTTATCACACACTCATGTTTGCCTTATAAATAATTATGGGAACCCATATTCCTATTGAGTCTGCTGGGGGAGAGAACGCTGAACAATTTAGGAACAGAAAGGGAATTTTTTCCATTAATACCAAGATTGTTTACGATAGAAATCTTAAAATTCTCGATATTAATGCACGGTATTAACTACGACGCAATATTAGAAAACAACGCTATATTTCTTATAATAATATCTTTTCTAGATGGCCAGGTAGCACTCATGACTAAATGATTTCAAATTTCTCAAAATTGCGCGCCATGTTTGATGAGTTCGGAAATTCCATAATGCTTGGAGATGCTGGATATGCATGTAGCAGTTATTTGATAACGCCTTTACCGATTCATCCACAACATCAGAAAGAGCTTTCCAAAAATAATTTTTGAAATCCAGAATTACAGTGGAGAGAACCATCGTGGTTTGGATAAGACGTTTTCCATGTATAGGACAGAGTAAGTGATCACCAAAATAATTAAACTATCATAAGAATGTTGATTTAGTATATTTTAGAACTCCGATTAAATGTCGATACAACTGTTATTGTAATAGTTGCAACGGCTGTTTTGCATAACATGCTGAAGGAAAGGGAGGTGCCACCACTAGAAGACAATAATATTATTAAGGATCAAGGAAAAAATTATTTTTCTCTTCAGTCTTCACGAGCATCTGTCTCAATTCTCTCCAAAATTTCTAGCTGCTTCTTATACAAAAGCGTCTATGCTTTGTTTTTCTCTATTTCCGCCTCCAATTTCTTCCTACATCCTCAATAAATCTTTTCACCTTCTCATTTGTCTTCCTCTTCCTTTTATAAGATCTGATAGAAGATGATTCTGAATTGGGTGTTGCGCTTATTTCAGCAATATTTAGCCGACTATTTTCCGTGTCATCCAAGTTTTCAATTTCATAAGAAATATCTTCATCAGTAATCTAGAAAAAAAAATATCTTTAAAACAGTAGAAGTAAATTAAAGAGCTGTTACATTTTCATTTCCCTCCTCGGCATCTAAATAATAATCTGCGCTAATATCATAAAGATTCATAATGGGGGTAGTTTCATTTACAGCTATTCCAACCAGTGGATTATTTTCGTCAAAAGCTGATTTGGGCCGTCCACCGCCAGTTTTATAAGCCTCTGACTTATGTGCAGCAATCTCCTTCTTCATTTTGCTCTTAGCGTTTTTGTAAAATGTTTTGATTTGTCTCATGGTTCGTTTGAATTCACTATTATAGTTAAATTCTCTCGCAATTTTTTCCCAACCTTCATTGTTTTTTTTTTTAAGTGAAACGCTGACAGTACGTTTACTTTCAATCACTTCTTTGTGTTTAACAGCAATATTTATTATATTTTCCTTTTTTTGTTTAGTTAAATTTTTTCACCTTGCATTATCTGCTATTTTAATAAGGGATTTAGTTAAAAACTTAAGTTCGACGATTGTTCTCCGTCTTTATCAGAAATGTCAGTAGTAAATCAGATGTCTTTGACATTTATATTGCAGTTTGAAATTATATCTGAAAAACATAGTTAAGACAACTTGGTGAATACCAGATTTGATAAAATTTTTAAGATCGTCGCAGACATAATACTAGTTTAAGACAGGTTGGTGAATACGGCCCTTAGACCTGCCGGAGCAATAAATTCTTTATCGATATGATGATTTATATCCTTTATAAATAATAATCACTTAACATTTTTAAAAATATTTCCTTAACAGCTGTCACTTCGTTTTCTGCAAACAAAATTTAGGTGACCTTTTTACCAGCGTTAAAATGATATTTTTTGTAGACCGCGTTAAATTTTACCAATACCCGAACTCCATACTAGACTTAACAGGCTACTATATTCACATGGAACTTTATCCGAAAATGATTCCAAATATCTTCAAAACTGTACCTATATAAAATTAAAGGTGGGTAATAATAAAAACAACGTATATTTACAGAACTTTAAAAATATGAAAAATCCAACGATTATGGAAATATTCAGGCTATACTGACTTAGGCTATATTTTTAGCAATTAAAAGAATCTAAAACTATATATATGTAGAGTGAAATAAACTTTTTTC
The DNA here is from genome assembly GCA_963924295.1 of Dioctria rufipes. Classification (NCBI taxonomy): domain Eukaryota; kingdom Metazoa; phylum Arthropoda; class Insecta; order Diptera; family Asilidae; genus Dioctria; species Dioctria rufipes. The sequence goes on from OZ002740.1 coordinate 54,638,052, forward strand.
TTTTAAATTCCTGCACGCAACACAAACAAAGGTATTCATTTTATGTTTTTTTTTTGCAAAATCTCTATATTCCTCTAGTTCCTTGACTGACTGCTTGCGTCTGGACATCTACTGTAACCATGTCGTAACCTAAAACTCGAGTCATTGTCGTCGCACTGAGTTGGAACTAGGAAGTTTTTTGTGCTGTCAATCCTGTAGGTACTATCGGAATCTTTCCCAGAGTAGACATAACCATTATAAAAATAGAAGCTTTTAGCATCACATAACGCTCGTATCGCTAGTCCATATTTGCCTGGTTTCTTAAGCATGTATGATATCATATCATGACTTTTTCCTCGAAACTTGACTAGCATCTCATGAACGGCGACACATTCATTCAATTCATATAATTGTTGGGACTTACTAACAAACTTGTTGAGAATAAGGCATATAACAGCTTTATTGACATTCTTTTTACTCTCAGCGCGATCATTTCGATCAATTCGAAGATATAACAGTCTCTCATATACAGCACTTAAAAATCTCACAACCTGTACCATCTGCAGCAAACAAGTAGCTTGTGTCTTCGCGATTTGGTTTCAAAACAGCTGAATAAAACAACAGACCTAAAAATGCTTTGAACTCAAACGTCCAAGTCTGTTAGTTCAGGTGACGTACAACCATTATCCTACAACTACAAAAATTCGAATTTGGCCAAATCAAAAATTGTTGGAGCATTTGCAATCAAATCTGATGCAACAGGACCAGGTGGATTGCCTCCACGGTTTATTAAGATTATTGCACCTAATATTATCAAAATCCTTACTCATGCCTCATGACGTCTTAATTTCCCAGTCAGTGGAAAAGAGCGCTTGTGCTGCCTATCCCAAAAAAGTCCTCGGCATTTATTATAACTGACTTTAGGCCTATTAGTCTCCTGTGTTTCTTGGCAAAGATCTTAGAGAAGATAATTCTTATGCAGGCTGCGAACTACATCGATCGCAATTGATATCTGAATTTTTGGCAATCTGGATTCCGACCGAATCACAGCTGCGAAACTGCTATGCTTAAGGTTACCTCAGATATTCACGAAGCACTCGACATAGACCAACTTACGATCCTTGCTCTGCTGGATTTCAGTAAGGAAGTCGATTTCATCAATCATTACATGTTGCTGGGAAAACTTTCAAAAGAATTTCAATTTTCTTCATCTGCAGTAAAACTTCTCAGGAGTTTCTTCAGTGGACGCAGTCAGTTTGTTAGGGTGAATGAGGTCTCTCTTATCTGGAGTTCCTCAAGAATCCATACTTGGCCCCCTGCTGTTCAGCCTATATGTGAATGACATTACTGACGTAATATCAGATGCTTCCATCCATCTATATGCTGACGATGTGCAAATGTATTTGAGCAGGCCGATTGGCTTGATGGAGGACTGTGTATGCCGCTTCAATGATGACCTGCAGCGTGTATATGATTGGTCACAACAAAATAACCTGGAGTTGAATCCCAGAAGCAAAAATGCTTAGCGATTTATAGGAATGGAATTGATCCTAATACCGTCCCACCAATACTCATTAACAACACCGTACTACCATATGTTGATTAAGCAAGGGCTCTTGGCTTTGAGCTTAACTCTAAGTTCACCTGTTGTAAACATATTGGTGTTACGATAGGAAAAATATATGGGTGTCTGCGGCAGTTATGGCTCAGCATTAGTTTTCCCTCTCTTCATATGCGGATGAAGCTGGTCAGGGCTTGTCTCAGTCTGTCGAAGGCGCCTCTTGGTAGAAAACAATGTACTCAGCTTTGTCTTTAGACTACCTCGCTTCAGTCATATATCATCTTATTCAACATGCTTGTTTGGTTGCTCTTTGGATGCATACCTAACCCAATGCAGGTTAAAATTTCTGCACAGACTAATATATAACCAACAGTCCACGTACCTATTCGAAAAGCTTAACTTCTTGCAATCGGCTAGACACAGGAATCTTCTAATCCGTCGTTGTAGATCACGATTTGGCCAGCATTCGTACTTTTTCCAATGCGTTCGCCAGTGGAATCTATTGTCGCATGATATTCAGTACACGAGTGGCGGTAGAGCTTTCGGCAGACTTATTAAATTAGTGACTCTTTTCTAAATCGGCGGTTATCATAGTTTTGAATGTTACGCCACTAAATTCTAGCTTATTTAATTTCTCTTTCACTGTATTCTTTTCCTTTTTGCTATCAAATATTGCATAGCTTTATTTTACATAAGTATAGTAAATTTTCCTCATTAATTTCTTTCTTTTTTCTCTTTATTTTTTTTTATTTATTTGTTTTTTTTATGCACTCAGCTCTGACATTCGTTCGTTCGTACTAATTTTATTTTTTATTTTTTTTCTCTCTTTTTTTCCTATTGAATCCAGCACACTAGATACTGTACATCTTAAGATTGTAATGATCTTTGTATTGAGAATAAATTGTTATTATTATTAATATTTCATTATGAAATGGCTTACTCCAAATGTAGAAAGAATTTTTCTGATCGTCAGCCGTCAATTTCGAAGAAGCAACTGGTAATTGGAACGTCATAAACACTCAATATATATGTTATCATAACATATCCCAATCATGGTCTATACAAAATTTTGGGGAATGATTATGAGTGAATGAAAGGTTCCATTTTGGCCGGTTTTTAAGAAATTTAACTATACAGTACTCCACACTTCATTTTGGTGATAATGACGGACTAATCACATAATCAAAAATTATTTTCCGACTATAGTGATAAGATCGTGATTTTTAATATGAATTATCCCCATATAGTGACTGACATGAAAATTGATTGATATGGCAACAATAAAGTGGCATATCTAGACTTTTCCAATTACCTTGTGGTTCTGGAATGATAATATAATAATAAATTAATATAATAAATAATAAAGAGCCGTTAGAGTTGTCGAAGAATTAATGTGTAGTGTCGAGTATTTGATACAAATTTCGATTGCCCTTTGTATTGTCAAGAATTAATCAGGCTTTTTGTACAAAGCTGTTAAATCACAAAAAAGATTTTTTATACATATATATTTTACCCCATTTTATTTAAGTAAATAATAAAGTAAAAACAAGGTTTTCACAGACAAATCTGTTACCATTCAACTGACATAAATGTCATAATCTGCTGCAGTATCACATTTTTTCACTTCCTGTGTTTCAAAGCTGTATTTAAAAGCACTCCTTAATGGCGTAAAAATATTTACAGACACCATATAGTTCTCTATTTAACCGTGACCTGCACATCGCTATGATTTTCTAAACACACTTTTAGAGATTGTCGGTTTAGAGTTCCTAAGACGTTCTTAGTCACTAATAAAAGCACTATGTATAACTATAAAATTTTCTCATTTCATAAGGATTTTTGATAGTGAAAATTAAGTGTTTATCACTATGTAATTTGCACTATAAAGTGAAATTACCACGACGTGAAGTTTTATAGTTATAAAAAAGTTCATTATCATTGATAAATATCGCCATGAAGAATAGATTTGTTTTGGCCCTTAGGAATGATTTTAGTAAGGAATAAGCACGTCTTTATCAACAGTATTATTCAGTTTAGATTTCTACTTATGAGTGAAAATAACGACCGATTGTCACTTTATGACGGCAAATTTTAACCATCAGGCAAATATTTTAGTGATTCTCACGAAACTTGCACTGAGTTTTAGTGACAAAACTAATTCTTCACTACTTTAAGGTTTAAATGCTAGTTGGGATATAATATTGTGTTGAGATGTGCGAACCCTAGCAGTAGGTGGCGTCTTACTCCACTTATACCGATTTTACCCATTGAAAAAGTTAGATCCCAATTCGAGAAGAGGTATCTGAATTGTCACTGTCAACTTCTTCTGCAAGGTTCTGATAGTCATCTACATCTTCATCCTCGTCACTTACATGATATTGTATAAGCTACGACTGAGATATAAAAACTGCTCAATATCCTCCTAATTGTCCGACAGATGTAAAGTTAACACCGTATTCAATTTTTCTTCGAGAGATTGATCGTCTACCCGAAGTATTTTTATACCAGGCAGCTCAAATGAATTTTAAGATGGTCGTTTTGTATTCGAACAAGCCGCTTTATTATTTTTTGCCATTTTGCGTACGAAAATCTAATTCAAACAAAATCACTTAATAACAAGTAAAAAAGCTAGAATTGGTCTAAGACCAATTCTTACGATACCCTAGACCTAGAGATGAATGCCCGTATTAAATTTCGTATGGTCACCGATCTATTAAAGATTGATTTTGAAGTTGTTTTTCGCATATATTTCTAGAACGGTTTGTCGCACAGAAAAAATGATCATAGCCAATTTTATAGGATTTCGTATTCTGCAGAAGTTCTTAGTACAATAAAAATGTCTTGGACTGATCGTTTTCAAATATACGTAAAAAACCTAAATTTTTGTATGGCAACACCAAGAAGCAGTCGCCCGGTTTAGTCTATTTTTGATATTTTATTTGCTAATGTAGTAAAAACATCACGTATTTTAGCTCTCTTCGTTGACGCGTTCTCAAGCAGTGTCCAAATATATAGCGGAAAACGAAATTTTTATATGGCAACCCTACGAAGGAGTTGCCCGATTTGTCTCATTTTCGAACTTAATTTTACTTTTTTTTTTGTAAAGTCTGTGCACAAATTTTCAGCTCTCTAAGTATATGCGTTCTCGAGTTCTCGTGCGCACGGACGGACATGCAAAAATCAAAATAACTTTTAATATAATGAATGGGTGTCCAATCCATTTTGCTCTACCATCATTATTTCGAGGTGTTACAACGGAATGACAAACTTAGCATACCTCTATGATTTCATCTAGGGTATAAAAATGTTTTATATGACAATAACGGATGTGTAGTCTGACAGACTCTACTCAATGTTTCGATTCACGTGTCATGCATCGAACGACACGTCTTCTTACCGCACTGGTTGTTTCGCAAATAAGTAACTACAGTACTGAGTACTGATCCGGTCATTCACAGTGAGTGAAGGAAGTGAGTGAAACTAAAAAACCGAAAACGTTGCGGATCCTGTAAGGTTCCACATCCGTACTTAAAGGCTATGTGTTTGATAGTTGAAATCGAGGTAAGTAAAAATATGTATGAAGAAAATTATGCTGTGATACTTCGTTTCGACAGTAGAAGGCAGGTTTTATGACTTAAGATACTTTCTCCATTAACTTCATATAACTTTCTTGTTGTGCACACTGTGAATATAACTGTCACCTTAGATGATAGTAAACCATCTAAAGCTTCCAATAAATGCCCAATCATCTCTCCAAGTCTCCATTCCCATTTTGTCGGCAGTTATAGGACGTCAAAATAAAAAAATTGAAAAGCTTTCCTAATTTTAAACTATTGCTAATAATATCTATTAAGACAATATATACGCGATTTCGCCGATTTTGGTAGGTAGTTTTTTAGACGCGGTTAAAAAAAATTACGCATATAGTGAAAAAATTTTTTTATTGTTCATATGCTAATGATATAGAATATGTAAAAAAAAAAAAACTGATATATTAATAAATGGCGGAGATATAACATAATAAAGCAATGTATTCTTTTTGCGCACGAGTTAACTTCAGTCGTCCCGGTGAAATAAAAAAAAATAAAGAAATTGAATTTTAACTAAAATGAAAAAGAACATTATTTATTCAATAAAAGACAACTGCACGTACGAACTAACTTATCTTATCGGACTTGTCGCTACTTGCTCTCCAAAAATGCTTAATGCTCGTTTTCCTCCTTAACTCTGAAGCTGTAATTGAACTCTACTGTGAGAATTATGAAATTGTGGTTTTACCACTGACATATACAAAATGGACTGCTGATACTACTGAAATTGCTTACATTATTTGACATTATTATGGGATCGCTTTTCTATAGTTGTCTCGTTCTGGTTTAACTACTTTATTCCGCGGAACTAGAAACAATAAGTTCTATACAAAATACACCATAGTCCAGTTTCAGTTCAGTGGTTTTCCAAACGAATAAAAAAATTGCTTAATTTTATTTTTTTAAAAATCAAGTTTAAAAAATATTTGATGTTTTAGGAGATAAGCTTCCAAAAATAGAAATAATTTCGAATGCATCTGTAATTTGTTGAACTTGTAATATGAATATTAAAGCGAAAGTAAAACTTGAAATTAAGACAATTCTCACACCCTGCCGAAAAAAAGTTGACCCATATGAAATAGAAAATCAGGCAGTCCATGTTATATATGTATGTCAGTGGAATATTCCAAATGAATATTCTGTATAAAATAAATTTATGTCGCAAGGTAGAAAATATTGTATGTATGTATCTATAGTTATTAATTAATTTTGTTGTTGCGTTTCTATATGTACTGATATCCATGACTCGTGCGTTGATGTTGAAGGTGCTCGGCATTGATATGGGTGTCGAAAAAAAAATGGACATATTTTTAATTGGATAATGAATGTATCTTCGGTGTGAACCAACAGTATTATTTAAAAAAATTATTGTAATAAAAGTTCGAAGCTTAATATATTTTTGCTCAATTTTCTGTCGGTATTTCATTTTACATATTTTTTTTGTGTCACTGAATTTCTTGTTTCTGTTGTTCACACAATAAATGATGACACTATGAACATGGTGTAAAAATTTCTAAGCGATCTGAACCTTCATTCAAGAGTTAGAGCTTTTACAAGGTTCAAAAGAGTGAATCGTGGAAAAACAGCTTTGAAGTTGACGGCCGTTCGCACCGCGCGATATTTATTATAAATGCATTACCTTATTTAATAGCATCCTGCGTTACATTTTTGGCCATTAACTTTACCGTTACACAATTCTATGTAGGCAAAATAAGTGAACAATAGAAAAGGGTAGTTGCCGATTTAGTACACCTGTCTCCGTATAGCGCGGTCGGTTACCGCCGATACCTGCCTGTTGCAAGAAAATAAAAGTTTTTACACTCTAAATGCTGTAAATTTAACAATTTTTGGAATTTTTCAATTCTGTAAATCTTAAAATATTCCTAACCGTTCAGGCTAATGGAATCAAGAAAAAATTGCGAATATCGAAATTTTTCGCGTATATAAGGGCTTCATTTACTTACTTTAATTACTAATATGAACTATTTTGTCGTCAAAATTCATGATTCTTGCAAAATATTGGAAACTGCAGAATGTTACTTTGAATTTGATCCTGCTGTGTATCCGCCTACATGCAACCGTTTTTTTAGAGCCTCAAGAAAACACGATTATTTAAAAAACGGTTCCATGTAAGTGGGTATGGCGACTTGACAGAGCCATCTATACTTATTAAGGGATCTTGGGTAGCCATGACGAATTTGTAATGTTTCGTAAATTCGAAAGTCACTGTGTGAATTGGGAAAAGTTATGTGAGTAATCCTCGATTTGCACGTTATGGCAGAAACACATTCAAGCCTCGAGAATTCCTCGAGGTGTTGTCAAAATTTCCAACACGGGTTTTTAAATGATGCAACACAAAACCAGGCCAGCAGCTAGCCTCAAGGCCTAGCCGCAAAGCGCGCTTTGCTCAATGTTGAAATTTTTCTCTCTCAGGCATACTTCTGTCAACAAATGTATTAATAAAATTACAATGACAGTACTGAGCCCGGTGGTATCATTTTGTTTTCATTTCTCTGAGCCAAGCCTTGAGGCAAGCTGCGAGGAAGCTTAAGAGAGGCCCGGCCTGAGGCTTGCTTGGATGTGTTTCTGTCGTTAGTAATACGAAAAACAAAATTAATTATTATCCTCTCAACCAATCCTTTCAGCAGGTCTGAAATTTATTGAATTTACATTCCTAGTTTAAAAACATTTATTACGAAGATCCAACCTACATTGAGGCCGGGGATACCAATATGTATACTAAAGGACAGGACGATCTAACAATAGATGCTCTGTTGTTTGATTTAATGCTTTTCTTTGCCTATAAGAGTTCGTAAAGTTAGGTCTACCCAGGACTTAACAGGAACCTACCAGAGAAACGAAGCTTTATTTTCGTAGGTCCGCATATCAATTGCTATTACTGCTATTAATGCTTCCACCACTGCAATTTTCTGCTTTCCTGCAACCAACGTCCTTCTTGCAGGTCTTCAGGATGGAGACATCCAGAGGACTGTCATAGGATAGCCTAGATTTGGAAATCTAACTGGTTCAACGTATTAAACTTGCACGAACCCCATTCTAAGATCAGGTAGGCCACGGACTTGTAAAGCCTTTTCTGGTATAACTACTGACTGCACTAATTTGTTTTCCCAGCGGACGTTTGATAATATATTAACCAGCACATATTAAAGCCTGCGCTACACCTTCTCATACCATCAATACTCTATTGAAAGCACTCGTCGCCGCACGTAGTTCGGCTATACAGAACTGGCTCAAAACCGCCAAAGATACACTTGCATGATCAAATGAAAAATGCGACAAAACAAATTTGTCCATCATTATTAGGAAAATCAATAAAGACTATATTTAAGAGTCATAAATATAGCAATAAAAATATGAAATCTACCATTTCGATACTCAGAAGTGCAAAATCTCAAAAACAATTTTTAGTATTACCTGCTGTTGTAGTTCCCCGATTCGATGTAGTATTGTTTAGCTCTCTAGTCGTCATCATAAAGCAAGGCAAAAATATTTTCATTAGAATGACAGATTTAAATGTAATTGCATGCAAACGATACAAGTTTCGTATGAAGTGTTGCGCTATTATATATTTTCAAATTAATTAGTATTTCATTTACAAATTGTAATTTCTGCATTTTATATTGTATGCAATGTTTTAAACCCACGATTTAAAAATTACGCATAAGTTTGTATACCACTTTCAACTTGTTATGTTGTGCTAAAATTAGAGTTCAGTGAATTTTCAGTATTAGCAGTCATTTTCAAAATTTGTAGCCTCCTCCTTGCATTCGAACCTTTGAGGAATAAACATTTGGCAAGCAAAGTATTTTTTATATAGTCTTCACAAACTACAAAAAAGCTTGCAGTTTCCTCTATGTGAATACTAAAGAACTTTCAAAGATTCATGCCAGAATGCGCAAGTGCATATATGAATATATTGGAAATGCATAAAAGCTAATACATTTTTCTTTAGTATAGTTTCAAAAATGCTTCGCAGTTAGATTCGTCTCTTGGAGACAATATGTACGAGAACATCTGCTATATATTTTCGGTCTCCATAGATTCCTTTACTCAAAAGTATTGTTTGTTTTACATATAGACTAAGAGCTGGCGACCAAAATACTTACGTCATTTCAAAAACAAAATTTTTTATCTTAACATAATCTCTTAACATCGCTGATAACTTATTCGGAAGACTGCTTGGCTTCCAGTGGTGTAGGGCTCTGCAGAATGGCCGCGAAGATCTGAAAAAAAAAAACGGTTAACTTACGTGATTTCATAAAGGCTGATTTTTAGTATGGCAGCAGAGAATTATATTTCATGATCAATGGTAAAAATAGCAGACACATTGTATAGTGCGAAAGTGGTGGCAGATGGCAGCAAACACGCGGAAAAATGTGTATAACTAACGTTATACCACAATAAATCGAGAGCGCTTGCACTTAAAGTGGTAAAATTTTACATACAGACCTTTTTAGAAAATAGAAAATTTGGTTTCGAAAATGGCATCAGTCAGGCAAATCCTTCATAGGGTTGCCATACAAAAATTTCGTTTTTTACTATATATTAAGGCACTGCCTAAGAACGGGGAGATGTAGAGAACTGAAATTTGGTACAAAGTATTTTCATAGCAATAGTAAATACTAATTCAAAATACACTACATCGAGAAACTCCTTCTTGGTGTTGCCATACAAAAGTTTCTATTTTCAGCATATATTTGAACACTGCCTGAGAACGCGATACTTTCTTGGTTTTATACGGTAACACCAAAAGTGGTTGCCCGATTTATGTGATTTTTGAACTTGTTTTTAGTATTTTTGTAAGAACTCTGTGTGCAAAATTTCAGAGATGTACATTGACGTGTTCACGGCAGTGTTTAAATATATAATGAAAAACGAAATTATTGTTAGGCAGTACCTAGAAGGGGTTGCCTGATTTAGTCTATTTTTGAACGCATCTTTACTATTGCTATGAAAATACCCCGTACCAAATTTCAACTTTCTGCGTTGACGCGTTTCAGGCAGTGTTCAAATATATTGTGAAAACCGAAATTTTTGTATGGCAGCACCAACAAGGAGTTTCTCGATTTAGTGTATTTTTGAACTAGTATTTACTATTGCTATGAAAACAATTTGAACCAAATTTCAGTCCTCTAAATCTACGCGTTGTTAGGCAGTGCCCTAATATAAAGTGAAAACGAAATTTGTGTATGGCAACCCTACGAAGGATTTGCCCGACTGATCCTATTGTCAAAACCAAACCTACTCAGGATGTACCCGAACGGTCCTATTTTCCAAACCATGTTTTTTTTTTTTTTTTAAAGTCCGTGTGCAAAATTTCAGCACAGTAAGTGAGAGCGTTCTCGAGTTATTGTGGTATGACATTAGTTATACAAATTTTTCCGCGTGTTAATTTCCGCCTGCCACCACTTTCCCATCATATGTACAATGTGTCTGTCATTTTTACCATTGTTCATGAAATACAATTCTGTGCTGCCACACCAAAAATCAGCCTTTATGAAATCACGTAAGTTAACCGGTTTTTTTTAGACCTTCGCGGCCATTCTGCAGAGCCCTCCACCACTAGAAGCCAGGCGGAGTTCCGAATAACTTATCAGCGATATTAAGAGAGTAATTAAGATGGAAATTTTTTTTTATAAAATGATGTAAGTATTTTGGTCGCTAGCTCTCCGTCTAATAGATAGGTACCTAGTTGATTTTCATTTAGTCAAAAATTTTGTATAGTAGTTAAATTTGATCCAAAGTTCACTTCAGATTTCTAAATAATAGTCTGACTTTTAGAGGCAGATTTTAGATAAATATAAATCAAATTGACAAGGTAAATATAATGTCGACATTAGTTACAGGTAGTAAAGATAAAACTCTACTAGCGCTAGTAATTTAGGCATGCAATTCTAACTATTTAACTAGATCTTATTTAGAAAAAGAGGTTATTCTTAACAAACAGAAAAAGTCAGCTAATAGTTTGAAAATTCAGTAGACAACGATCATTGTGTCGAGCCTTTTGAATGGTTAATGTGAATAATTAGTGTTATTTACCAATCAACGAAAATGATATGATTTCACCTGCTGACGCTACAAATCCAGGTTACGAGACTTTTGACAAAATGGTCGACGTTGGACCACCAACGTTTTGCAGCCCATAGTTTTGTCTGACCAAACAAAGGGATTGAGTTATTCATCATGGAATTAAGTATTGACAGGAGTAACACAATTCTTTCAACCAATTATAATTTCAAGATAGCATGTTGTGCTGTCACTCCCTATGCTAAGAAACGTTTACTCTACTTATTCTTCGCATTTTAGGTTTAGGGTTCTTTCTTAATAATTTCTAATGGAAGGAGAGAACTACAAGACAGTAAAATTGGATGAGAAGGAACAACGTCGTATGTCTACATCCAGTGGATTCTATTGAAAAGTCTCTGCAATTGCATTGCAGCAAAACCTTTTATAAAACTGAAGTAACTTACATATGTACATAAATTCCTGTACTAGTATAATTAAGAAAATAAAAATTTGTTGCATTAGCGAAGAAGCACTTAAGGTAAATCCCAACGAAAATTTAATTTAAACGATATTACGTTTCCCGCTCCTTTGTTAATTCCAAACTTCGAAATAAAATGTTTCTAGTCTGCTAGATTGACTAGAACCTGAACAAGTGGATACAGAAAGCCGACTGTCATTTTATTTGGAGATAGCTTCTTCCGTTTTTGGCTTTTGGTTTGGACAGAGCAGTACTCTTTGGATTTTTTCTTGTGCTCAACGAGGAACTAAGCAGAAGTTTTTATTTAGTTGTGGAGAATATCGACCGATTAAAGGCTCTTTTCAGTTACATTTTAAACCTTTTTATTTCTTATGTGCCTAAGTAATCCATATGTCTAAATGATTTTTGTCTCTATACACCTACATTATTTTTGTACGCGTTACAAAATTATTATTTCAATTTATCATTTAAGGGTTAACGTTATCATTCTCCAACAGTCAAACTTAATAAAAAGGGATGGCAGAGTCCTTTAAAAAAAAACTGTCGGTGTTGCATTAAATTCAGTGAAATAATTCACAGCACGATATAAGGCAAATGACAAAAACAAAATTCGTTTAACTTTTATTTGATTACTCAGCTTTTACAATTAAATTTCCGGGTTTAATTTTAAGAACCCACTAAATATGCCACCGGTCTGCCGCCTTTGTCTTATATTTACGCAGTTCTGGGCTACTTTGAGCCCATAATTCCTGTCACGTTGTTCCGGAGCATTAAAAAGGGCTCCTTTAGGATGAAGTTAATTCCAAATGTTTTATTCAGAATGCCAGCAGTTGGTTGAAATCGCCAGGCAACGCAATGCTTTCGTTTGCTTTTCTCAGATTATTTTAGAAAGGAAAATTAGAGCTAATTTCCTGGTGTCTTAGAGCTGACAAGAATTGAAAAGCGCCTTCCAAAGCAAATTAAAGTATAAGATGAGAATTATTGTGCCTTGTTACCTTTTGTTCAGCGTTCCTTTGATTGTTGGTTGTTCATATAAAACTAGGAACGTATGGATGTGATAATGTCTCGCATATCTACAGGCTTTGAAATATTGATTATCATAAAATGCAAGTATGCAAGTGCAAAGAATTGGTGGAAAATGTTTTGGATAAACACAAATTTGTAGTAGCCCAATGGGGGTTGAATCAATTTTTGCATATCAATGGGAAATTATCTAGTTTACAATTAAATTTAGTTAGATTGCAGCAAAATTTAATTTAGTGGATAAGCATGATAAAAAGGGCCATTCTACCTGAAACTGTAGCATATATATATGGTGGACGCAATTCCTCTCCAACGGACTATTCATGACAATTTTCAGAATGACTCCATAGGTTTGGCTTCTGCCTGTCTTCTTTACAAGATTTTTCATCTCTCGATGTGGCGACTTTTGTAAGGAGTTCAATCTGTCGATTTTCCTCCCAATGTTGGTTCCATTATGTCGCAGGGTGTGACCAATCAAATTCCATTTTAATTTTGAGATTTCTTCATCCATCTAGTCTTAGCCCCATCACCTCCGCAGTTCTGCATTTAATTTTGGATTCTTCCAGCGAATTTTTGGGATATGATGTAGACACTTATTTACAAAGGTCTTCAAGCTGTGAGGTACCGATTGGGTGAGTATTAAGAGCTTCCACCATCAAAGAGTAAGACTGCTTTTACATTTGAGTGGAAGATCCGTAGTTTCATCTTGATTGAGATCTGACGGTTGTTCTATATCTGGACTAGTAGTGAAAATATATTTCTCGATTAGTTTATGCACGAACATGATGTCTTCATTATACTATATGTTTCGTTTATTACTCTTCTACTTTTCTCCATAACGGCCCGGAAGTTGCTACTCGTGTTAGACAATTTTTATCTGAAAGATTTTGAGTCGTAGAGTTGAAGTATGTTAGTGTCATTTGGTCAGGAAGCAGATATCATCAGTATAACCAAAGAATATAATTTTATCTCACTAGAATTGTTGCCGGGAGGGCTAGCGTGTCGTTTTTTTACAGAAACTAATAGAGGAAACGGAAGCGAACTTTTCCGCCGCCGTAGTCAGGTATTATCATTAAAACTATAAGATAATCTTCGGTTTTGTGGAACTCTGCATCTAGAGGTGCTAAAAGTATCACATCTTTGTAGACCTACGAAAGCTATATAGATTTGGTTAGATTCATGGAGGGGGATAACGATTAAGTTTCACATTCATTCCGATCTAGCTAAAGATCTGTTGTGAGTCCCCGTTTTTAGTAATTCCCATTTTAGGTTAAAACTATCTGTTCGAACCAAATCGCTTCGAATATCTTTTTTTTAACAGTTACCTTCTGAAAATAAAACATCCTGAAAACAAAGCATCAAAACTTTTAGTGGAATTAAGTACAATCTATTTGCTATTAATCAAAAAACAGGTACACAATCCAACAAAGCCATGTATTTGTGATCTACATAGCTCATTGCACAAATACTATACAACAGTATAGCCTCATTGAGTAGACAAACTAAATTTATTATCATATGTTTGAAGCAGTTTGATAGTTTGATTCGCGTTAAAAACAATTCCTGAAAAAGGAGCATATCCAAAAATACCATGCTAAAACTAAGTTCTGTAAAGAAAACCTAATTACAATCCATGTCACTTACAATGCATGGCACTTATACATCAGTTCAAGTAAATCAAGTTGTAATATTATAGTCATTGGTGCCATCAAGCGGGAATGTTTTATATACGTGATAGACAGAACATTCCCTGCAAATATCATTATTCTCATCATCGCTATCGAACGGAATTTTCTCCGCTTCATGGCAAGCAGAATTTTTTTCATTTATTATAGCAGTTGCTCTAAGTTTGATGTTGCTATGTATTTTTGTTCGTTGCTATGCAAATTTTATCGCTAGTACCGTACAATCACAGATGGAATGTCAATTCTTGTTATCATGCGCTTCTGCTACTCTATTATTGGTGTCGTGTGCAAGCAATGGCTATATAAATAACAAGCTGACTGATCTCGATCTCTTTTTGCACTTGACATCGCTTGAGGTAAGTTGGCTGTTTAGGGACTAACACTCATATCGGGTATCGGCTGATATATCACTTTTTAACATCTAACAAAACAAATCTTTTCTGTTCTCGGCGGAAATAAACGCATCTTATTTCGGGTCTTGACTGAAGATAAGATTACACTTTAAGCCGGATCTTGACTGACTTAAAGAATATTATCTTAGTTGAGACCCGAGATAATATCTAGACTGATCTAGACTGACTTAAAGAATATTATCTCGGGTCTCGACTAAGATAATATTTTACTAACAATCATTCCTGGTCTCGACGGAAATAAACATACCTTATTTCGGGTCTCGACTGAAGTTAAGATATTTACTAACAATCAATTCTGGGCACGACGGAAATAAACGCATCTTATTTCGGGTCTCGACTAAAGATAAGATAATACTTTAAGCCGAGTCTCGACTGACTTAAGGAATATTATCTCGGGTCTCGACTGAGATAGTATATTACTAACATTAACACTTTACTTCTGGTCTCGACGGGAATAAAGAATTGCTCTAACATTAGCTTAAAGCCAACCCTCAAGCGTCAAGTTGTAGATCGGTGAGTACCAGTCACTTGTAACAAATTAATATATATTCATATATCTATTTTATTATATATTTACTCATATATATATTTACATATTCTACATTTTTTGTGCATATTTATTAAATATCATAATTTATTTTCATTCCATATTAATTTTACATATATATATATTTATATGTATTACGCTCTTGGCGATTTTATATTGCAACTATTCTGCCGATAAGTGTTTTCAGTGTGATACAAAATTCTCTCACCCACAACTTATATATTGAGTTTTATCCCAATACTACTATTCCTGGTAATCGTACATTCTAAGACTGTGGCAATAAGTGTTTTCTAGTGTGTGTGGATCTCTGACCTAACAACTTATATACATAATTTTAATTTTAATGTAATTAGTGGACAATCTTAAGAAATAAATGTGATAATTTATTGAAAGTTAAAACGCAGTGAACAGTGTTTGTTTTAATAAGAGAGTCGACCACTGACCTTGATCCAAATTTACCAGTGCATCCATTTCAGTTTCACTAAATTCAAATTTGCGTGTACGTTCTACTAACGGTCAGTACACTGTTGATGAAGTCAATTTCAATGTATTTTAGAAATTCATGGAAATTATTTTCAGTAAATTTTAGTCTTCTGTAGACGAGAAATGATCCACCTATGAAGTCTAAGGCTTGTCTGGTTTACGCATGGTTTGGGAGCAAGAATTCATATGGTCCCAGTGAAGCAATCTACGTCTTTCTATTGCTGGAGAATTTCAGAGCAAGTGGTCGTAAACTTCATGTACTTTCTTGCAAAACTGACAGATGCCTCATCCAAGTAGAATGTGATACCGCTGGTTATGTGCAAAATGTTCAGAAGTATTATCTTGAAGATAATATATAATTTTCAAATATAATAGCTCTGTAGTAATCATAGTCAGTTAGGTACACTTGCCGCGCTTACTGTCCTAATGTCAGGTCTTCTGTTCGCCTGCTTTTTTATGTTTATTCTCGGCACCGATGTAAATCACAGGTGTAGTTGTTTCTATTCTTGGATATCATTTCGAGCTTGCTTTTGTACAACATGCCCGTTATCCAGTCCAATCATTGAACATCACCGAAACTTGTCCGCTACTATTATGAGGGCACTTTTAGTACTACAGTGTAGGGTTTATGTCAGTATGGCCAGGAAAACCCAGTTCATCGATATTCTGACGAAACATTTGTATTAATACGAGTTTTTGAACTTTACTGCAAGTCTTATAAATTAAGCCTCCTCTGGTTAATCGCACTGCGTTGCGTTTTCCTGATTCTGGAGATATTTTCCTTGATGTAACCTATGCAAAGAATATTTATTTTTTCCCGGGCGGGAATCGAACCTACACTTGTTAGAATCAATCAATGATGGAGACAGATGATTTTCCCTCCTGCATTCATCAACTTGTTACTAGCCTACTAAGCCACGATTTGCTTTCAGCTGGAATTAACCAGTAACGATGAAAGCGCACAAATTAAATTGTAAATTCAATTTTTATTTATTTTTTCCCGGGCGGGAATCGAACCTACACTTGTTAGAATCAGTCAATGATGGATAAAGACTTAGTAGGCTAGTAACAAGTTGATGAATGCAGGAGGGAAAATCATCTGTCTCGTTAGCTCAGTGGTAAGAGCAGTCGCCCGGCAAGCGGAAGGTCCGGTTTCAAACCCCGGTCGAGGCGGTTGTTTTTTCTTCTTGTATTTATTAATTTGATTTAGAATCGTTAAAAATAAAAGTTCTTAAAAATTCTTCTTTATCCATCTATGCAAATAAGATAATCGCTTCCATCTCCCTATCTCTCTCTTTCTATCTCTCACCTTCTCGCTCTGTCCCTAATATCCATTTACCTGTGGCTTTCTCCCTTGCTCTTACCAAGATTGTTAATAGCCTTGGACCTTCATCCCGATGTCTGTTAATAAGACTGTTGATTAGTTTTTCAAATTGAATCTGGATGATTTGGTACATTTCCTATATAGGTAGGTACCAATGTTGTTAAGGTAAGCTCG
The DNA here is from genome assembly GCA_963924295.1 of Dioctria rufipes. NCBI lineage: Eukaryota > Metazoa > Arthropoda > Insecta > Diptera > Asilidae > Dioctria > Dioctria rufipes. The sequence goes on from OZ002740.1 coordinate 54,655,336, forward strand.
TATGAAATATTCTTCACCTTAGCAGATAAATTTATTTCCGTGTGCAATTTGGTTTCATATTTCTGTTTACAGAAATAATATCATTAGATGAAAGTCAAATTCGCAAAAGGGGATAATTTCACAATTCTTAGAACTGAGTTTTTTATAAATTCAGTTTGCTATATTACATTAAGTAGGAGAGGTGTCGCTAGAAGTACCTATACTGTTTCACTTAGACCACCAGTGGGTCCATTCTGACGCCTGTCTTCATGAGATAACCTCTATAATTGCCCTAGATCCATCCATCCATCCTCTTTGCTTTGCAGGTACCCAGACTTGAAAGAAGTTGTTAAATATTAGCATACCTCTTTTATTCATCAGAGCGGAACACTCGCTGAATATGTATTGGACATTCGATTTCTTCCTAATTTTTACAGCTCCTGCAGATATTGTTCGCCGCTATACCCAGTGATCTATAATGCCCCCTATGAAATTGCTGATGTATGTTCTGCTGTCATCAAACAGTTCTCTTGTCTTTTTCCTGTCATATGCAGGCCAGAATTTTTTCGCGATTCAGCTGATCTCCCTGTTAATCCACCGAAAACTTGCTTTACGATAGGCATCCCCGCTGCTGATCTCCCCTTTTAACGTACCATTTGGGATCCCCACATAAACTATCGTTGCGCAAGTATACATCTCAGAGCTCATCAAGTTGCCTGGGATATCTCTGTGGCCAGGTAAACAGCATACGTCACCTTGTGCCGTGTAGTCAATTCTCAATACTGATTTTGCGTAACTGCACTAATTTTAATTTAACCAGCAGAGAATCTAGCGCCGTAATGGTTGCCTGGCTGTCAGTATATATGAAAATGAGTCGCGCGTACTTTCTGCAGATAGATACCAATTTTGCCGCTTGGTAAATCGCTACGAGTCCTGCCTGACTACATTTATCCTGCAGTATATAATATAGTACTACTGGCAGTTTTTGGAGTAGGTACACTCCAGCCCTTGTGCTCGCACTTGACTCGGAAACTACAAAACCCCTCTCCATCTACTAAACCCCCACCCTGAGGCTGATAGAGTTAATTGCTGCCACACTACTTTAGTGAACATCCAGTGGAAATAAAACAACATGACCTCCAATGATGCCGTGGGTATGGTGCGCAAATACCTATTAATTCCTCGTAAGCGACACAGCACATCCAAGTTGCATTTCCTAGTCAGTGCCGTCCACCAGACCATGGAGCCGTAGTGGAGGTGAGACCTAACTATGGCTATGTGCTCTTGGTTTTAATCATCAGTTGCCACCATTTCATTCAGTTTGTTAACGTTTCACCCTTCCCAATTTGTTCTTTAAGCAAAGCCTTGCTAAATTGTACTTAGGTTCCAATAGCCCTTAATCGAATAATCTTTTTTTTTTTTTTTTGTAATAGCGTATTTTTTAAACTCACATTTTTATTAAATTACATTTCCAATTTCATTTATTACAAAAACTTTAAAAGCGCACTCGCATATTAAAAAAAAAGACAATACAAAAAATTTAAAAAAAAAACTGTTGATAAGAACAATAGTTAATGATAGTTAATGAACACTACTTGCTACTTTCCCCCTACTTTTTAAAAGCATTCCCTTGTAAGAAAATGGAAAAGACAAAAAACCCGAGGTTCATTTTGTTATAGCGTCTCTTAAAAAATCTGAAGGCACAACAACCGTGTGAGTTCTATATATACCCACTTACATTTGAAGCAAATGTTCTAACATACATGTACATAAATATGTACATTGTATATATAATAACTGTGTATTTACTCTCTTTCATCCCACGATTTCATCTTTCCTTGAGTCTACAGCTTCTTTCTGAGACACGATTCCAATTTTTTTCCTGTCGTTTATCTCTGCCATGATAAAGCCCCAGTTTTACTTGTCTATATGTTTGTTAAATGTAGTGTGTGTCAAATTAAGCTCGTAAACTGCCAAGCTGCTCTATTAAAAATCTCACATGAAAGCAGCTAAAAGTTTTCTATTTCTTCGAAACAATCGACAGAAAAACTAGTGAAGTCCGTGAAATGTTTTGTTCTATCTGAATACTGGGTAAAGTTCTACTTTGATGTTTTCACCGCATACAAATATAAGAGCAACGCGCAGAAAAAAGTAAATAAAAATTTCCGAGGTTACTTTGAAGTAAGCGTTTTATACTTACTTGAAGTAAAAACACAGCATTTTTAGTAGTAAGCTGGGAAAAGTGTAAATTTTCTTTTACACGTCCTCCGGGATTTGCACTTTAATACTTTATTGTATCGTATCGGAAGAAGAACCTGCCCCATCTCACAGGGTACAATTAAAATTGTAATCTTTAGCGTATAACAGTTACTGGAATGGAAAGCCGGTTACTGTTCAAAATTACTAGATAGAAACTTAAAAGAGCATAATCAAAAATAAAATATGGATTTTAACATGGTTGGGGTAACAAGGATTCAAAAAACTGTAAAAGATGAAAATAAGTGCTTGCACAACTCTGATGTGAAGTTTCAGTATACTCTATATGAAAGTGGAACATGTTTCTAACCAATCTCTTTATATTTTTTGGTTCATATTAAAAAAAGGCTTATTTAACTTTAAGGTTAAGGTTAATCGTTAAATTAAAAATTACACAATGACTTATTTATTTTGAAAGTGATGCAAAACCGTTTCAGTATAACAAACCTTGTCTTTTCTTCAGACATATCACTGATAAATATTATTGGATAATAAATCCCCCCCCCCCTCTCCATTTATTATAGATTCGACCCCAGAAAGTGCTCTACATTTAACGTGAGACGTGGACTCATATCAATATTATAGTTAATTTCTACTCGGTTTTTATACCCTAGATGAAATCATGTAGTATATTAAAAGTTACTTTGAATTTTGCAAGTCCGTTTGACCGTCTGTTCGTCCGTCTGTCCTCACGATAGGCCGAGGACGCGTTCACTTAGAGTGTTGAAATTTTGCACACGCCCTTTTTAAAAAAAAAAACAGAAAAGTATAATTAAGAAGTTTGAGGATGGGACTAATCGGACAGTTGTTTCGTAGGTGTGAGATCTAGTCTCGAACAATTCAAATATAAAATCCTTGGGCAATAAAGTACCTTTTGATTTCAATTCTTTATTCAATACTTCAATGCTTAAATTAATATCACAACAAAATATAAATAATTCAATTATTAAACTAGATATACTAATTTCTAAAATAATTCAATAAAAATTCAAACAAAATATGTGAAATTATTCGAAGAGTGCCACTACGTGTAGAAAAGAAGGTACCAAAATGCTTTTCTAGCAAAAATGTGATTACTGCCACGAACGTGGACGCAAGAAAGCAGCTAAATGAATTTATAGCAGCAGGCTGCAGCGAGTAAGCTAGAAGAATATATATATATATATATTCTCAGAATAATCTTAATCAGAATTAGCTTCTGTAATAAGAAAAAGCAAAGACCAGTTCAATTTAATCTCTGAACAAATATTACTTCTGTTTAGGTGTAGACATGAGTGTAGCAAATTAATCTCTGCTACAAAATCATCTTCTGTAATAAGAATGGGAATATTATTTCAGATTATATCTCACCAGACTTAACTTCTGTAGGAAATGATAGGAAAACTCAGATTATCTCTGACTAGAATAAGCTTCTGTAATATGTAAGCGAACGCGATTCTTTATTCAGATTAGTTCTGACCGAGATCAACTCTATGAAAAGAATGGGGACATCTACTAATTTTCGTATATATAGCCGCTGTAAATAATTATATTTGCCTGTGGCGACATGTTATAACTTCGCATCGAAGGCGATCATCGAAGCGAAGATTTCTCTCTGGCGGTATGTTATAAGATTTTCGTTCGACAGGCGATTTTGCTTGTTTCGAAATTATTTCCGAATTTTTCCCCTATCACAAATGACATTTATGGATTCTTTTTCTAGTTATTGATAAATTTTAATAATAATAAAATTGGAATTTATGAATTTTTCAAGCGCAGTGGCTTTATTTGATAATGAAAATGACGAAGAAATAATTAATTACTGGGACAAAAGAAAACTTTTAAGGTAGCGGTATTATGTTATGGATATGCCCAACAAAATGTACTGCCTTATTGATTTTTGAATTCAAGAAATATTCTTACAAGTTTTATAACTTCAAGTTTGAAGAATCTATATAATTAATATATAAAATCATTTATATTGAATAAATGAAAAAAATGTAACATTTAAATCAAATTTCTTAAACTTTACATACATCACTCTCTGCATAACTCAGTGATATTCTATCGAAATTATCGCCTGTCGAAAGTGTTACAACATACCGACTATCGATAAATTGTCGAACGTCGAGTCTTTCGAAGTTATAACACCTTGCCCCCACTGACTTATAACAATGGACTGAGCGTATTGCCATTTTCCTATAGGAAGAATGGCACAAATTTTACAGTTCTCTCTTTCGCCCTATGGCAGAGTTGGATCTACCAACACAAAATATTGCTTACTGAACATTTACTTATGTCATTTGATGTATTTATGTTGGCTGCAGATGCATCACCGCAGAAAGAATAAGGTAAAGATAGTGATGCGCCGTCTCTCTTGCCCATACGCAGGATTCAGTTAAGAACAACTTTTGAAAATTAAAGTCAGAATTAGGTTAATTTCTTAGAAGAGGGCTTATAAGCGATTAAAATATTACTTGGACACATGAAAATATATTTTTTTAATTTAACCCATTAATGCCTAATGGGTATTTAAATACCCAAAAATTCTAGTGAATTTAAAAAAATATATCTGACGACTGGTAAAAGATATCGCATTCATTCTTTTTCTGTTAGAAAGCAGACAGATAGAGCTATTAATAATTGTTACGAACAAATCGATATTTTTATATTTACTCGCCTTTTTCCGCAGTCAAATGTCGTGAATTTTCCACAAATAATAAATTGGCATAAAACTTCCTGTGAAAATTTAAATAATACGAAAATCGGGAAAATATTTTAGGAGTTGTTAGGCATTAGTGTCTTCTATCTAATAAAAAAGAACTATCGCGATTGCGTCAATCCTCGGGTCTCTGGAGATAATTTGCTTTGATGGGTATTTAAATACCCAACAGGCCAAAGTGTGAACAAAATACGCATGAAAATTGAAAAAAAAACTCTTTGTATTTAAAATCACAGAATTCAATAAAGTTTAATTTTATGAAAATAAAGTATTATAAAAAATAAAATATTATTTAGCCTTTTTGATTTTTGCCATATGACGAGGTACGTTATTGTGGTAGTCGATGAAGCACTTGGGATGCAGAGTCACCTTGCATTTAGTGCAACTAAACAGAGTTTTAGTGCCGTATTAGCCACAACGAGCACGTTTTGCCATTTTATCCACAATATGGTCAATGCTATCCATACGCCTGGCTATTTGGAATGTATTGCTGACAGGTCGACCACTTGGAGTACGAACCTCCCGCAGTGTTACCAGAGCTTCCACAACATTCACACGAAAATAAAATTGGCTTATAGGTGTTGAACGTTCATACTTCGCGCAGAAGACATGTAACTTCCATGCGTTTACCATGGCGGCATCAAGTGCATTCGTAAGCAATGGTCAATACCACTTCTTGCCCCGTACTCTAATGCGGTAATTGCTCATGGCATTGTCAGAAAGTCAACGCCGCCCATTCTCTGATTATATTCATGAATAAGGAAGGTTTGCTCGATTGCTCCCATTTTGCGGTTCTTCCTGTCATAGCGCTTGGCCCGACACATTGGCGTATGTTTTAAACAGTTAGACAGTACAATCACAACCTGAAATTGAACAATTAAATAATCAATGAAGTAAATCAATTGAAAGATTAAATATGTACCGAGTTATCATTCCAGCGCACAGCGAGCAAGTTATTGTCCCTATCAAATCGAAAATCAGATGTGCCCCGCGGCTGCTTCTTCTCTTCCTTTACATTCATTAGAGGAGCACGGTTAGTGCGATTATCACGAACAGTTCCGGATGCGAAGTACCCGCTATTATTCAGCCGACACATCAGCTTATGTCTGGTAAAGAAGTTGTCGAAGGTTATGTTGTGATTTCCTGGAGTCTCCAGATGAGACAGCAACTGAAATACAACGTTTTCACCGAGGCCATAATTTGTGTCCTTATATGTTGATGCACCAGCATATGGCATGAACTGGTAGCAGTATCCATCGGATGATGCCAAGCACCAATACTTATAACCAAACCTAATTGGCTTGCCCTTAAGGAACATTTTGCAGGAATGCCGTCCGTAGTATGCAATCATTTGCTCGTCGATTGATAAATTTTGTGAACACGCTGAACTGCATAAATTTTCGGTTCATTAGCTCATTGAGTTTAGTCACTTTCGAAAATTTGTCATCTTTGTTCAGGTTCTGGTTATCACAAACATGCAAATTCTGTTTGATTCGGAATCTGTCTCTGCTCATAGATTCCTTGATTAATTCGCATCCCAGCGAGGCCCGGTTAGGCCAATAGGCGTGAATATTTGGCAAAGTATGGTAGCCAGTAATATACAGTATGCCAAGGAACGTTCTTATTTCATTCGTCGTTGTAAGAAAACCGGGAACATTATTTTGGCCAGCGTATTTATTCGTAGATTCAACAATAAATTGAATCACTTCATTGTCAACAAAGCATTCCCAGAGTTGCAATGGAGTATACGAGTCTGTTGAAACATAAGCAATTAGAATTGTAGGTGTATAATATGCATAAATAAAAAGCATTTAATAGAATTATAAGACATAATACTTACGAATTTTCTCATACAACTCATTATGTGCATTTATTATGTCATCGAACGGTTCGCTCTTGAATTCGTAATTGTTGCGACGACTCCAATTTGAATTTTTCGCGCTTATCAAACATTACGGGACGAGTTTGACGGACGGGGTTACCGCATGATGTTGAATCCTGTGGCTCATCATTTACTTCTTCGTCGTCAATTTCCATTGGTACATCATTACAACGTATTCTACAATGCACATTATCGTCGTTGTAATGATACTCGATCTCAAAATGGCCTGCTAATTCACGAGAAAGCCCGTTGTCATCGGTCATCATCTGAAGATTATCATCCAATTCTTCAATGTCACTTACATCATCAACCGTATCTGGTGGAGCAATGATAATATTTATTTCGTCCGCATGGTGGCCGCTTTCCTCACGGCTCCAACTTTCCACTTCTGCCTCCAATTCTGCGGCCGTCAGCACTTTTCGACGTCTAAACAGGTTTTAACACACGTACTCAAATTACACAAAAATTGCGAAAAAGCACACAACACACTAAACTTACTGTGGGCACCAAAGTATATCTACTACACAATATATAAGTTTAACTGCCAAAATTACAAAATAACCAAGCGCGTCAACGGTTTGCAAAATAACGAGAAAAATCTAAAATGTTGCTACCAGTTAATGTTATCTCACACAAAAGGACAAATAGGCACATATGTCCGCCAATAATATTCCTTTATGGCTACTGTAAGGATGGTGCCGTATATTCAAAAATTCATGTGAACTAGGAACTCATTAAAGCCTGTTGGGTATTTAAATACCCATTTCATATCTCAGGTATGCATGCAGGTAAAAATCTGAAAATTTTATGGCCAACTTCTATGACCTATATGAGCATTCCTATAAAAGTTCATGATAATCCTGCGACGGGATCTATGGGCAGGCTTTAATGGGTTAATTCGATTTACGTGTGTAAAATTTCATCTGATTGGTTGAGTTTTACATATTTTTGTGTAGTAAACGTTTTAAAGGGTGCTCTAACGGTGATATACAGAAACACAATATTTTTTGTGCCACATGAAATAGCAAATCGCTCAGTCCATTGTTATAAGTCAGTGCTTGCCCCTGGTCTCTTGGTGTTGCCCTAACGACGTTTACTTGAATTCTATTTGAGGCGAAAAAAGCTGGTTGTCATAATGTCAATTCATGACATTGCAAAATTGTCAACATGTATCTTTTAAGGTAAGTTTGCGATGGTTTTGTATATTTTTGTTAATAATACTAATAATTTTCTATGCTTCAGGTGATGAACATCGTTGGAAGGATACTGGGACACCACTGGATAAAAAGGGAGAAGTTCTGGCTACCAGATTAGTGTTTTTTTATTGATCCGTTTAAAGTTTGCATTCTTTGTTGGTTCGTTTTGTTTCTCTTTAGGCATAGTCGCTCACAGCTTAAATGATATGAGTATTGAATACGAGGAAAATGCTTAAGAACTTCTAGGATATGAAAAGTCCATTTATAAAAACATAAAAAATATTTCAGTCCATGGTCTTATTTATCAGCTCCAATGAAAAACACAACACAGACTTACTTCATTTAAAAAAAAAAAAATCAAATTCATTTTAAAATCACAAAATCACCTCACAGCTTAAATGATGTTCTCTTGTGTCCTTAATACTAGTTATAATGATTTTTAATTTTTTCAAAACTTATTTCTAATACTTTGTGGGATAGCCAAATTGTTTTAAAACAGCCTTGAGACGATCTGGCATTTAATGTACCACCTTTTTTGTGTACTCAGACGAAATGTCGTCCCATTCCTGTTGTAGTGCCCTTTTAAGGTCGTCCTTGTTAGTTATGCGATGTTCTCTGATTCCCTCATCCAGTTTGGACCATAAATGTTCAATGACGTTTAGATCCGGCGACTGAGCAGGCGTCTTAATTTGGTGCGGGCAGTTCCAAATCAACCATGTACGCACTAATTCAGAGGTATGTTTGGGATGATTGTCCTCTTAAAAATGGAAATAGTCCTTTATGTTCAATTGTTCCGCACTCTGCATTAATTAGCCTTCAAGATGTTCTAATACTGAAATTTGTCCAGGTTGCCCTCAATAAAGACCAAGTTTCCTACTCCTGAAGACGACATGCATCCTCAAACCATCACATGCCCACCACCGTGTTTAACTGTACTGCTTAAATTTTGTGGTTTCAGTTCTGGGATACCGTTATTTTCGCGGACGAGAGCAAATTTGACCTTTTCGGAAACGATGGAAAGGGTTATATGTGGAGACAGCCAAATAACAATCGAGAAATCAATAAATTGGGTGTACGTCAAGGGAGCAATGTGTCGACTGAACAGTAGGGCTGCCACACAAAAATTTTGTTTTCACTATATATTTGGGTACTGAGCTGAAATTTTGTACACCGCGTTTTCATAAAAATTCCAAACACAGCTTTAAAAATGAACTAAATTGGGAAACAATTTGTAGGTGTTTCCATATAAAACTTTAGTTTTTCAAAATATATGTGGACACTGCATGAGAGCACGTCAACGTGGAGAGCTGAACTTTTTTTTCACATCATCTCCATACATAGTAAATAAATTTAACTAAATCGGGCAGCTCCTTCTTGGTGTTGCCATACAAAAATTTTAGTTTTCATTTTATTTAACTCTTCTTTTCACCTAGGATATACTATTACTGTTCTTTTATCTGAAAAGTATAGAATCAGCTACCAGAAGAAATTTTTGGAAGTCAATCGGCTCCAAGGTGTAATAAACGCAAGCATCTTCCCATGTTTTTTAGATGTCATGACTTGTATTAAGAAAAGGCAGAAGACTGCCGAACTTACTTTTGATGGCAGAATATGCCTCTCTTGTTATATTATTTAAGGCAGAATATGCCAATGTAATTTGTGTGGCAGAGTATGCCGCTTTATAATATTTTAGGCAGAATATGCCGCTTTATAATGTATGGCAGAGTATGCCGCTTTTATGGATGGATGGCAGAGTATGCCGATCTTGAATTTTGCTAAGGCAGAGTATGCCGCTGTAATAGCATGATGGCAGAGTATGCCGATGTTGAATTTTGCTAAGGCAGAGTATGCCGCTGTAATAGCATGATGGCAGAGTATGCCGATGTTGAATTTTGAGAAATAAAAAGACACCTTTCGATAGTCAGTTTAAGTCTAATTTTTATTGAACAGTAACAGCTTATTTATATAAAAATGATTACAATTCTAAAGGGGGGATTATTGCAGAATTGCAATATACAAAATTAATAATCAGAAATTGTAGTGTCAGCATTTCTGATCACACAATTTCTGAATGAGTCAAAATGTATCGATATGTATGTAAAGCAATGACCTCAGGTGAGAATATTTTATTTATCTAGAAATATGCTTGTATAGCGGAATTTGCTTGCGTTGCAAATTCTTCTTGATGTCGTGTAAACTTTGTTTGTTTTGATTAATTTTTGGTTTGATTTTTTGTTTATTATTATTGACCGTGGTCATGGCTTTACATCCTTACCCTTAAAAGAAAAAAAAAAATTTTTGTATATGAAAAAAAAATTTTTTTTTTGTTACATAATCTTATGCATATTGTTATCTCCATGATATATTATTCTATTATTTTTATATAATTATTCTACAAAATTTAACCATTTTATTAGTTTACTTAGTCTTGAGTCTGAGCCGGTTTCTTTTATTTTGTTTTTTTTTTTGTTTATATCTGGTATGCCTCTATGAACTTTGTTGATTCGTATTGTGACGTTAGAATGTATGTAAATATATATTCTCAGAGGTAATAGTGTGTTAACTGAGATCTTTTCGCAACTACTGTCATGTAATAAATGTTAAGGTTTTTCCATATATATTTTTGTGTGTGTCCATTATCACTAGAGGTTCTTTTGTGTATTTTTTGTATTTGTTTTTCGCACAGTTATCACACTTGTTTATGTACTTCTTTACCATTTTGTTAAGTTTTCCATGTGCTTTTATTGCAGCGTTTAATTCCAGCGTGTCCACCATGCATACTGTCATGGTATTCTCTTATTTAATCTTTGGATCCTTGATCCTTATTGGGGGTTCATAACGTAGTATCTTCAGTGGTGTTGCCTTACCACATTTATCATTCTGCTGCAGCTCATTGAATTTCCTCTTGAATTCATTTATATCAATATAGCATCGTCCTTTGCGAGTGCTAATTCTGTAATATTATTCTCGTTCATCTTTTGTATCAGTTTCTCCATGATGTAACCAGAGTTAAATGCAGGATTATCGCTGTACTGAACGGTTACCCCTTTCTTATATAATGCAGGCAAACTTTTATCTATCGCATTCTCTTGTGCGTACGCTGTATCAAATTGTATTTTCTTAATATTTCTTATGTCGGAGATGGATGTGTATTCCCATATATAGAATTGGCCTGATTCTATATTGTCTCAATTTTCCATTCCGTTTTGCTGCTTTTTCTTCATATTTCGTGTGAAAACGTTTATTTCTTTTGGTATCATTTCTCAGAGTCCATTTTTATTCTTGACAGGGCATTTGCATTAGTATTTACTTTCCCTGTTTTTACACAATTTCAATATCCTTATCCATGAAGGTTTTTTAGAGCTCATCTCTATTGACATATTCTTGTTGCAAAAGACTGCTCAATCTCAATTGTAACACTTACCGCCTCCTTTGATTAAGCTGAGATAATGATCGGCTTACTAAGACTTGTTTCAAATGTATTTAGTTCTTGTTAATTTTTGAGTGTTCTATTCTAGAAATCCTAAACTTGCATGCTATAATGGTATAAATTCTGCGATGTATTTTTTGTTTTAAAAACTTGCGTGCGCTTTTTCGTTTTATATTTATCGTTCTGAAAGTTGAACGTTAAATTTCAGGGACTCCTTGCCCGTTATCCGAATTTTGAACAGTTATTCTTCTACATCAGCCATTCCGATTTTCTGTTTGTGGATGTCTGTTTGACAAGCTGCATTTTTGTAGTGCACTTTATGATGCGATGCCAAATCATGGGATTCGTTTGTATATAATTCATCGTCCGTCTGGCATGCGGAATCGTGTTGTTCGAAGGTATATGTTTGCGTGGCTATCATCACTGTCGGAATATAAGTTTGAACTATTGCATGCATTTTTCTCTTTATGTTTAGTCCTCCTATTAATTTGTCGCTATTGCTTGTCGACCATTTTTCCTGATTATTTTCAGTATTTATCTTTTTATTTTTGCTGTTCATATCATCCTTTTACTGATGTTCTGGTGAACTTTTATATTTTATTGCATCCGAGTTTCTTTGCCAGAGATTTGGCGTATCTGCTTGCTGATTTCGAAACATTTTAAATTTAGTGGGCTTTTGTTAAGGGTTTCTAGCAATTTCTTTATTTCGGAGAACCCGAAGACAGTTAATGTTATTATTTATTCATCTTAGAAGTAATTTTATTGTTCGATGCTACCCATTTTAAAAAATATTACAATCCTATTCTGTAAAAGCTATAAACACGAATGTAAAAAAAAAAATTATCCCTTAAAGCTATACTCCAGCTATATCTGGCCACTAGACGCTAGCCATAGTGTCTACGTTTTTCTTAGTGTTGGTGTCTATGTATTTTTTCAGAAGTCTTCTTCCAACATAGCTTGCAGCTGTTATCAATATTATTATGATCACAATCGTCATAGCGGGTGGTACGTGCAATACGTCATGAATTGAAATTGTTTGCACTACCGGACTTGTCGCTGCTGCCGCTTCGTTTTGGGCCACAATTACTTCTTTCGATTGCGGTTTTCCCATTTTAGTTAGTTCAGCTTTTCTATTAGCTGTTTCTTCAAGCTTTTTTTTTTTTTTTGTTATTGAAATTGTTCTATAGTGCTCTGCTATCTGTTGGAGGAGCTTAATTGCTATACCGCCCCTTTTCTTCTTTTATGTGTATGGTTGATGTGTTTTCTTTTCTGAATTACTCGTTGGTTTGAGCTTTTCCTTGTACTGCGTTATTGATATTAGCTTTGGTCCGGCATCGGAGACTTTCTGCAATGCTTCTTTTCTAGATGGTATGTATGGTATACTGGAACACTTTCATTCTTTATTTCTGTGGGCGCGTATTTATTTTCTATTATAAGGCTTGGTGATTGCTTCTATTGTCTTTCTTCAAATGTAGTTTCAATAATCTTCTCTTTGTTTGTTTTATGCAATCTTCTTCTGTTGGTATTTGGCATTCTTTTTCTGTTGCCCTTTCTTGGTGCATATTAGACGCCTTGGTACTGTCTTCTTACGTACGGTGGGGTTGAAAATCTCCGCTGGTGGCTCGTTTCGCAGGGTCGCCATGTAACAAAGTAAAGATTTTTACGCAAGCATCTTCCCATGTTTTTTAGATGTCATGACTTGTATTAAGAAAAGGCAGAAGACTGCCGAACTTACTTTTGATGGCAGAATATGCCTCTCTTGTTATATTATTTAAGGCAGAATATGCCAATGTAATTTGTGTGGCAGAGTATGCCGCTTTATAATATTTTAGGCAGAATATGCCGCTTTATAATGTATGGCAGAGTATGCCGCTTTTATGGATGGATGGCAGAGTATGCCGATCTTGAATTTTGCTAAGGCAGAGTATGCCGCTGTAATAGCATGATGGCAGAGTATGCCGATGTTGAATTTTGCTAAGGCAGAGTATGCCGCTGTAATAGCATGATGGCAGAGTATGCCGATGTTGAATTTTGAGAAATAAAAAGACACCTTTCGATAGTCAGTTTAAGTCTAATTTTTATTGAACAGTAACAGCTTATTTATATAAAAATGATTACAAAGGAATCAACATTTCTTTACAATTCTAAAGGGGGGATTATTGCAGAATTGCAATATACAAAATTAATAATCAGAAATTGTAGTGTCAGCATTTCTGATCACACAATTTCTGAATGAGTCAAAATGTATCGATATGTATGTAAAGCAATGACCTCAGATGAGAATATTTTATTTATCTAGAAATATGCTTGTATAGCGGAATTTGCTTGCGTTGCAAATTCTTCTTGATGTCGTGTAAACTTTGTTTGTTTTGATTAATTTTTGGTTTGATTTTTTGTTTATTATTATTGACCGTGGTCATGGCTTTACAAAGGCCTTTTTAAAATAATTGGTAAGGTAATATTTGTTTATGTGGATGGGATTCATTTTAAGCTTAATTGAACTATAATGCGCCATCTATAGTTCAATTTGTGATTACAGTAGACAACTTCACGTTATACCCTCCCCACATATATATACTGAATTGAACTGTAGCCTCAGGTGTGAAGTTATTCATGGTAATTCTCTGGTTACGGAATTTATTTAGAAAACGATGCTGGTTAGGTGGTGGGAGCCATTATGTAACAGTTGATTGAACATAGTGTGTCTATAGGTTGGTGACCTTAACTCGTTTTTGTTATTTTGTTGCGACTTAGGAAATTTTTATTTATTTGTATTGTTCCGAGGTAATTAAGAAATATATATATTAATTTTTATATACCTATATCTTCTAAAAAAACAGAAGTTAAGATATCATGCAACGAAAGCCATATTTATTCATAAATTTCCTATGTTATGACAGCGTAGACAAATAAAGCAAGATTGTACGTCTAAGCATGCTTTATTTTTTTTTTTTATAATTCGTCTGAACGTTTTAGACGGAAGGGACATTCTTTCTTAAGAATCACACTACATTTAAGTAGGTTGGCTCTTATTTTTACCATATTATGATATGCATCTGATACTATAGCTGTGTTCTTTTGTGTGCCCTATTCTAGAACTCCAATAAACTGGACAGAACAAATTGTTCTGTCGATTGAAGCGAACTATTTGAACTGTTCGCTTCATTTCAATGTTCTATGAAAATATATGAAGGGTGAGAGTACGAAAAATCAATCTAGATAACCAATTTTTAACCCTTGCTGAAAAAAAAAATGTTCTGTGTTGGTGTACATTATAACACACAAATTTTTTCTGACGACTTTAAATTTATTCACTGAATTTCCTTTTCTGATTAATATAATTTATCAAATTAATCACCTAATACTACAAAAAAAAAAAAAAAAAAAAATTATTTTTACTAGCTTAACGCATTAGTATTTTTAATTAATTTCCAATATTTGGCAATTATAACTTACGTTTAAATGTAAAAAAAAAAAAAAATTTCGAAATTAAATTAACAAATTTCAAACAAAAACACAATAAAAGCAAAGGTTGCAATTATTAAAAATTTGAATATACTTATGTGTGATATTTCACTGCTGAAAGAAAAGAAAATTATTATTTATCCAATTAGGAACAACAGAGATTTTTGGACCAATCCTTGTGCTCATCACTATCCCAACACTACAACACCGCTATATTCTTTACTGTAAAATAGTAGATTCCCAATCACAACTTAATTAAAAAAATCGATACGAAGAAATGAAAATTTAACACGAATTTTCCGATGAATTTCTAAGCCGAAAAATACAGAAAAAAAACGTTTATCCAAGAATGTGCCAATAGAATGTTGCCGAGTCCAACTTGTCCAAAACGAAAAATACCGAAATGCAAAAAAAAAACGTGTTATTATTAGAATTACGAAATTATAAAGATAAAAAACTTAAAAATTACCATTACTTTGCTGCAACCATTTTTTATATCTCTGTATTATTCTTAAAATTAAGATATTATGAAGAATAAAGAATTATGAAAAAAGAAAAAAAAAATTATTGTTAATGGTTCTCGTAAAGAGTTTTTCCTTAAATATTATTAATGACACGCAGAAAGAATTGACAATAAACATCAGGATATAGTGAAGCAGTGGATAACTGGGCTATTAAATCATTCCGGATGTAATTTGGCTTGACGATGCCAAATCCCTAATCCAATTTATGTAGCTGAACTAAAAATGTTTAAAGTTCTTTGACTATTAAACATATTGGATAGCTTCGTTAATTTAACTCCGTCATGAGCAAGCTTGCCTATAGTCTGTCTAAAAGAGCTTACTGCTTAATGAATATTGATCTTACTCATAAACCTTGCTTATTATACAAATTTGATCTCCTTTGAATTCCTTATGGTACGTGTGTCTAGAGGATTGATATAGATTTATTAAAATGTACGAAACTTCCGGCAAGAGAACCTGGAAATTCTATATAAAATTAACAGAATGAAATAACTTCAAATGGAATTCCAGTTAAAACATTTTGACCAAGAGTTATTTAGATCGACGAACTTTCCGACGAGAAGAACTGGAAATCCAGTTGAGCAGCACTAGCCGAAATTCTATTTAAAATTTCCAGAATATATTAACTAGATTAAGATTAAGATTTAACTAGATTTTAAACTAGAAAAACTAGCGCATACTAGTGCATACTCTAACAAAATATGTATTTCTTAAATTCTACAAATATGGTATTCTTTACAGCTAATGGTACATAAACACAATTTTGTTTGTTCAACTCATATTTTTGTTATTAAACGATAAGTAAGAATATAAAAATGTAAAGTGAAGTGAAACCCCACAAGAGAATAATACATCGAAGCGCATAACTGAGTTTCTTTACTAATGTGCGGTACTGAAAACTCGCTAAGCACTTTTTTAACTTTAAAGCTCATACGATTTTCGGTACAGGAAGCACATTCGTTCATCCTCTTTAGGGCTCTTTTCTTAAGCAAATGTTTGCTTTTGGATATATGCAAAGTGCACCCACATCGCATCGTTTACTTATGGATTCAGCTGCAATTTGGAACGATGAGATGGAAAATGTTAATATGCCGGAAAATACTTGCAGCAATCTTCCGGGTGCTTGAAAATTATCATACGTAAATATTCACAGCTATTAGCCATCTTTTTAAATAAGCGCACAAGAAATGCAAAAATAGATTGCATGAATATTATTTCATTTTAATAATTCATAGCGCTTTTACGACTATGTGCATGGTGCTCATAAATATTTCTGTACATATGACATTTTGTCAGCGAATAGCAGTTTTTAATTAAATCCTCACACAGGCATGAAAGTAAAACTAGCTGACATGGGATTTATTGTAGCTTACTTGTTACTTTCTATTGCAAAGATGCAAAAAGTTGCGAACAGGTCTTCCATAGCTATTAAAAGTGATGAAGGGAATAATTCCCAAGAAGCCACAACGGTTGCTAACTGCTCTTATAAAAACATTATACTCAAATATTGTATAATTTCCAAGAATCTGATTACTGACCAGGGCACAAACTTCATAAGTGATCTTTTTAGACGAGTGTGCAAATTACTGAGAATAAAGAAAGTACAAAAGAAGGCTTACCATCCTCAGTCTCTAGTGGAATATTTACGAAGTGTAGTAGATGACAAGCCCACTAGCTGGGATGATTGGCTACCAGAAGCTACCGTTACATACGAGCAGTAAATACATACGGATTCCAAAACCATTTACCATCCAATTTAAATAAAGAACCAGAGCCTGTTTATAATTTCGATGACTATTACGAATACATTAAATGTAAAATGCAAAGAATCCATCGGAAAGCAAAAGAAAATCTATTTTCCAGTAAAAAGGCAGTGAAGAAATATTACGATCAGAGCCTAAGAGTAGAAAAATTTCACATAGGAGATAAAGTGTTATTGCGGAATGCCGCAAAGAAACACAAACTTTCCCCAATATGGACAGGACCATTTCAGGTGAAACGAGGAGACAGCGATGTCAACTGCACATTCACATAGGTTGACTGCTTGAAAAGTTTTAATTATTCCTTTTTCCTATTAATTTTTTTTTTATAACTTATTCTATATAATAACTCAAAAATCTCTATATATAATAATTTAGAAGTCTTCGTATTTTGAATAAATTCTCCCCTGAAATTTCTGGTAAAACGAGTACTCAGGAATGCTTGATTGTTCCGTTTTCAAAGTCCGCATTCTATATTATCTCATTGCGAAAAAATTTCCTCACATAAGGAAATTAATGGCAACGGAATATTACTATTAAAGCAAAATTGCAAATATACCCAGGAACTGCTGAAAACCCTTATGAAGGTAATGAGGAAATCACCTTACCCTTCATCAGCCGGAACCAATACCTATTGGGGATTCAAAACTTCTTCAAAAAATTCTCAACAACAAACTGTTCTCTAACAAGCCTATAGCCAAACATAATATGACCACACCATTGCTTAAGACGCACCACAGTTATGACAACGTCTTAAGAGCTAACAGGAAGACTTTAGAAGATTTCGAAGCAGAGCTGTCTCAAATAGAAGGATGTAGGCATGCCGAACTCAATAACACTCAAACCCATAAAAACAGTGGTGTTCTAGTATTACTAGGTGTACTATTAATAATTGTTTTTATATGTTCCCTTGTACGACACTTACGTTTTCAAACTAACCCATCTATTACAAATAAGGATTCCAAATACGCGAGTACCAACCCAGTACCCTTAGAAACCCCGAAAAATTCTGCATCAAGCTTCAAAGTAAAAGTGGAAGTTCCTACACCTAATTCAATCATTCCAATGTTGCTACCTTTACCACAAAACCTTATTAAATCCCAAAAGATTCTTAAAGAAGATACCGAAAAAAAGCTAGCAATATCACGCCATTAGAACACAGATTTAATTAATCATTCAGCATTAAAATTTAAAGAATAAAAGAAAAAACAACTGAGCAGAGCAGATTCAATAACTGCAAGCTGATTAGAACTAACTAAGTATATTTGCTTTTAAAGCTTGTTATATTTTAAAATTGCTGATATTGTAGAATATGACACCGAAAATTTATTCACATTTTTCACAGATAGCTTGAATATTATCTAAACTATTAATTTTTACTTTTGTGAGTTGTGATGTACGGCAGTATAATTATGCGTTGATGGCGGTAAATAATTTCCACCCATTATCAAAAAAAAAAAAAAAATATATATATATATATATGTATATAGATTTATAACCATCTTTTCTTAAATTCGAATATATCATCATGTTCTGTCCACATACTGAACTAGTAGCCCTCGATAATTCCTTGATTCGTCCCTAATATATGCTCCGAAAAAGATAAAGAACGAAAACACTAAGTATCTAATTCAAAAAGTTCAAAATAAAAAACACTTAACTAAAAGGTAATCCCTATTTGCAGCTTCCTTACACCTTCACGACTGGAACAACTTCACCCTTATACAATCGAACCTTTCAAGGCTCAAGTTGTACTTTTCTCTCTAAAAAATTATCAAAACATTAAAAATAAATAAATAAAATGCATAATTAGTAACAAACTTACCAAAATGTACCGCAGTATATTTACGTTTTTGTAATGTCATTCAAATGACATTACAGTCAGAGTTCAGTGAGTGAAATACAACTTTATTCCGATAATGGTCATACTATGACGTCACTTCGAGACGCCGCCTTCAAAGTTTAATCAAATGCAGCTTCGAGATCGAGCGTTGCCAGGCAACCAATTATGAAGCCGAAAAATAGCGGTTCACGGCGGCTATAAAATGGCGACGAGCTGCAGCAGAGTCACCATTCCCAATTCAGAATTTAATATGAACACATCAGAATTTACTCTGATTTTTCCTAATTATGTAAAATCCGATTTTGCTTCCATCTAAGTAGGAATCTACTCCTACTGCAGAAATTTACCTTTGCTTCACGTTTATCTCAGCACCTTCACCTTTATCTAAGCAGGAATTTATTCTTGCTGCAGACATTTGCTTCTGCTTCATTCTAATCTTTATTTAAGCAGGGACTTACTCCTGCTGCAGAAACATTCTTCTGCCAAATTAGTTATTTCTATTACTGTTACCGTGCTTATACGAGCAGCACAGAACTTCTATTTTATTATTTCATGAAGTTAATAGTGGATTTTCTTCTCTTTTTTTTGAGAAATAAAAGGAGCAATCCTCGGTGGCAGCATTTTTGAACTTTTTAATGAATTATTGAATTTACTTAGTTTTAGAAGTAAATATAAGTAAATGAATTACAGTAGTAGGTAAAGGAACTGAATTTTATGATATAGTTTGGAGCAATATATTAAAATAAAGAATTTTGTATTACAATTTATAAAAGTTGAGTTATCCTTTTTAAAACCGGCACCCCTCTTTGCTTGATCACAGATCTCACACATATAGATATAAAATATTTTTTAATTGGCGAAATGTAATAAGTATATATGTCATGATTAAGTATTTTAATCGAAGTATGCAACCTTGAAATGTAGCTTAAGCGGAGGTCATTAATAAATGTAGCACGGGAGTATAATGTAAAGTTTTATAAAAAAAAAAACTGTAAATGTCAATTAAAAACTTGAGATATAAGAGAATAAAACTACAAATATGTATAATTATGTATCGTATGAAAGTATACCATAATTTTCAATCCTAATTTTTCTGGTTTTTTTCCGTATTCGCATTTTTGTCGATGATAGTAAAACTTTTATTAATTTTATTATACTTAGCAATTCATCTTTTTAGTTGTAGAACATTATTATAATAAAATGGACAAACCTTTTTATATTTTTATAAAATTCCTTAATAAAAAAGGAGTAATATAGTACATACCTTGCGAAGGGGAAAGAAATGTTGTGAAGTCCAATATGGGGCCAATATAAGTTTAAGACTTCACAAGAATCCAACAACCCAAGCAAGCCCCATAAATTACCGTGATTGTTTTGCTTACTCAATAACTTTTACATATTTCCGTACTGCAGTAAATTGAGTTTAGGCGATCGATTTAATTAAGTAACTGGTTAGCTAGGTCAGTTAATTTGCTAATCGGAAGTGTGTGAAAATTATTGAAATGACAAGACACATAATTTTTGACGTCGATTTGACGATTGAAGAAAGTGGAAATATAAAATTAGGTAGTTGAGTTCGAGACGGATTACAATAAAGTTTAGTAGAAAAAAAACCTTTTTTCTTTTCACACCGAGAATTTTCAGTCCACCTACAAGTATATTATCCCTCGTAGAATCTCCCAGTCAAATCATAAATAACACCTCGATCCCTCGCTGTACTCCAAAACAATATCTCCTAAACTGATAAAAAAAACACAAAGAATCTTTTTTCCAAAAATTATAAAATATGAGGATACTTATCTAATACCGAACTATTACCACCTCCAATACCTCCTGTAAACATCTGGACATCATTCTTCCTAAAAATAAATAACCAAACCCGCTCTATAATAAATAAATATACAAAAATATTACAAACTCACCTATATTCCTTATATCCGTATATTTACATTTTCTGCAATGTCCTTAAATGACATTACGTCAAATCATTTGATTTCGCCTCAGTCATCAAATTAAACAAACGTTGCTAGGGCAACACCGAGAGGTGAGAGCTCATAACTGGTTGCGGCGGCTAAAGCCGACGAGCCGCAGCAGAAAATCATTCTTGGTCCAGAGGTCATCTGGTTTAGAGACTTATCTAAATACAAGAATATTCCCAACCTCATTATAGAAGATTAATTCTATATTTCAGAATTTAATCTGAAAACTCTTATTATTTCCAATAATCCATCCCACACCTAAGCAGAAGTTTAATTCTGCGCAGAGATTGATCTGCAATATTCCATCTCACACCTAAGCGGAAGATTAATTCTACGCAGAGATTAATCTGAAAACATCTCCTGCCCACGTATAAGCAGAAGAATAATTCTGCTGCAGAGACTAATCTGCATTCTTCATTATATTAGCATATTGTTACATTTCTGCGCATGCTCAGAATACTGTCAGAGACGAATCTGACTAGTTTTACTGACTATAGCACTTTATTTCCTTGTGCCCTCACGTACGAGCAGAGGTATTTTGCTACCTTTGTGCCCTCACGCACCGTAAAAAGGCTTCTACTTTATAGAAACATATTGTTACGACCTTTGATACAATAAATCTACACCAGGAGACTAATCTGAATTAGATTTTCTGTAGAAGCATTCTGCTGCCTTTGTGCCCTCACGCACCAACAAAGGAAGTTTGTCAATTAATATATACATATATTGAAATTTATTTTGGTGACAATTTCTTAACTCTTGTCTTCTTCTTCCTTTTCAGAAGTAACAACGAGCGAGGAGGCACAACATTTTTTATTTTGAATTTTAATTTGTTTATTTTTTATTTCGTTTGAATTTTTTTTTTATTGAATTTAATATTGAATTTTATAGTAGTTTGTAGGTTAGTTTTTAGTAAATGAATTTTGTGATATTGGGTTAAGCAAATGAATTTATAATACTTGAAGTATTAATAAAAATTTTATATTTGAATTGTAAAACTGAGTTGTCCTTTACAAACCGGCACTCCATCTCACGTCCGAGACTAGATCTCACATAGTATTTGAAATTTTAACAGAGGTAAGATAATTATCGATTGGTGGGTGATATGATTTAAATAAAAATGTTTTAATCTATTTTGTTTCCTTTGTAGGATCAGATACAATCGACAATAATAATTTGGGACTCAACTGAAAAAGAAAAATGAATATTACACACTTGGAGTCTTCAAATAACCTGCAGTCCTGGGACTATCTGCTTCCAGCCGAGATCTATAGGATGAATAAAAATAAAAACAAAAACTATTTGACCAACACTTATCCACCTGCTCTCGTGATAATTTAAGAGATGCGGCATTGAACTTCATATTAGATTTAGGAACAATGTAAAGTCAAAGTCGCAGATCGGCATGAGAATTAGATATACTAATGAACTCAACAAGTTCTTAACTACATCATTGCTCACTTTGGATCAAAATTTTCTTTTCGTCGTTGATGAGTTTAATACCATCTCCATTCTATATAGTTTGATGCTGGTGTACCTCATAGCATCTTCCCACGCTTTGTAAAGCACAACATAACATATTTACAATGGCTCTCAATAGCTGGTTAACGTTAAGGAAATTTCCCTATCTATGAAAAGAGGCGCTAATAATTGAAATCCAATGAATTTGCTCTCCGAATGGATTCAAAGATTTTAGAATAACATTCTGTTATTTTTTCTAGCTACGTAATCATGTTATGCGCTTAGTATTTCTCGGCTGCACGAATTATAGAATCAATCATGTGTTGGTTCTTAACAAGCTACTTAGCTTCTTTGGATTTAGTTTATCTGTTTTAAAATTAATAAATAGCATTTTAAAAGTATCTTAGATTGATAAGATACCACAGATAACATATAGAGTGTTAAAGGTCAAATTAACGAGGAGAGTCTACAATCTACAATTTTAGAAAAAAAAAAAATCTGTTTCTAATATAATAGAGGTAAAGTATAAAAAAGATGAAAATCCGAAATTTTAAGTTTAGACCACAATAACTCCTGAGATTAGAGGATCAGCGGGCGGGTTGAAAGGGCCATGAAGTTCTGCATACAATCAGTTCTTAACTATCACCTCCTGCTCTATTGACCACCATGGAGAAAACACCCTGTATAATGTTATTCCTTCCAGGCTTTTCTAGACTAGTGATGTACCCGAAAGCTCAATATTAGGACCGATACTTTTTAGAAATTTTATTAATAATTTGCTAATTTTAATCAAAAATAGTTCCGTTCACTTATATGCTGAGGATCTGCAACTCCATCTGCATACATAGATAATTCTATTGATCATTTACAGGAATAAATTAACAGAATTTATGAAGATCTCGAAATTAACTGCACTTATGCCCTCATTTAGATTCGATGTCTTCTCTTTTTTTTTATCTTTGGTTTGGTTTTTTTTTTTCAATTCTAGTGTTGTTGTTTATTCCTTTCCTACAGGTGCTGCGCCACATCACCTGTAATAAATAAATTTCTCACAATAGTTTGTTTTTAATTTGGGAGGGACTACGAGGGAGTAAAAATTGGATATGGAATGGGATCTTCTGGAAGTTAAATACTGGAAAGTTGCTATACTGGCAGTTTTTATCAGAGACATTCCCGGCTTCTTCAGGGGTTTATTTGGGATTACCCCCTGTAGTAATCCCCTTTAGTAAAATAGAAACTACTTATTCTACCTTTGTGGGGGTAGATGTTTTTATCATCTGGCTGAGCCAAGAGCAAGGGGAATAGGTATTTGAAATTTGACGGTATTAGAAGATCCGGCAAGTTGTTTCTGAGTGAATGGGTGGATAGGGATTTTCTCAACTTGTTTTTCCATTAGATCGAACAGATACTCCTTGATAGAAGTTATATTGGCTGCCTCGTACAATACGTCATTGCGCTTGTATTTTCCCTTTGGCTATTCTATGGAGTCCTGTGGAAGCTCTAAGAATGTTTCGTTAGAGTTTGCTATGACGATCCATAAGAGTGGAGGAAATTCTGTGCCATATAGGAAAGCAATAAGTAATCACAGGCCTTATTAGTTGCTTGTACATTAGTAGTTTTTTTTGGGTTGTATGTTTACGACATATATATATACATATATATACGTTCGCACACGTATTTATAATGTACGCTGGCATAGAAGGCGAGCTATGAGTTAAAAATATTCAGAAGAGATATCATTTTATACACCAAATTTGGCACTCTTGTGGCTTCAATTTGTGAATCATATCTTTTTTATTTCGAAAACCGCTTTTTTGCAAAATGGGTTCTTATTTTGTTTAGCAAAAGGATTTAATAACGCCTTTAAAGCTTAGTTATACCTATGTGTACTTTTAAAAGAAATTCGAAATTTCAAAAACAAAAATATACAAAAACTGCTTTTAAATGTTGCTTTTAATTTCTAATTTTGATAAAATCGAATACTTTTATTACAAGTAAATTAATTTTGAAGTAGTGTATATACATGGTCGTTGTTCAGTAAGCAAATCTATTACAGTTAGCAATTACTTATGACAAATTTCTATTGGTGCTAATGCAATACGGTAATACTGTCAGTACCGACAACAAAAGTAAATTTTTGACTGGCAGAACACAAAATACTTTTGATTTGTTTATTAAAATGGTGATGGTTACTGCCAGATTGAACAATTAGTATAACAAAAGAAAGTACCCGCATATTAGAAAAACTCTGAATTCTTCCACATTTGGTGAAGCAGTGGCATTGTTTTTATTATTATATTGAGACATATAAGGAAGAGAAGAAGCCATCGAATTTCTATGTTACAAAAATTGCAAAAACAAAGTAGGAGACAAGGGTTAAGAGTTCACTTCTTTCCTCAGTTCCTTTACGTAGAGCTGTAACGACTCATTTTGGTGCCCGAAGCAAAAATAAATATTTACGGCCTTAACCTATAAAAGTATCAACATAACCTAATTTAACTTTACTTATCCTGATGTGCTCTATCAGCTGCCTGAACAAAATTGAGCAACAATTCGCTATGATAATAAAACATCCGTACAAAATAATAGTAAATAACATTTATTGCGCACACAAATAATCGTTCATATTTACGAGTAACGTACATTTAAAAATATTGAGGTGAATCAATTCGATAGAAATGTTTGCAGGAATTTATGGATAGACTTTTCTAGCTTTTTTCGCCGCTAGGTAGTTTATAATATTCTAGAAAGTCGAAATGCCTGTAATTTATTTGGTTTTTCGGCATTCCAAAGCAGCCACATTCGACAATGTTTCTTGACTGATTATATACCGGACGTAATATTTTATTAACTTCAATATGCTGAAACTTTCTTCACATGAAGCTATCCTTTTTGGTAATGTCAGAAAAATTCGGAGCGCGATTTCAACATTTAGATAGGATTCTTGGAGACTATGGTCGACTCGTGAATTGATTGAAGCAGACTATCGGCATCCATTTTTCCAAGTAGATTACTGGAAAGAATCTAAAATCTTCGAAAACTTATTGTAATATTTCATACCTCCACGTCAGTTAGAATAAAGGAACATCAAACGATTCAAAAATTTGTGTGCGAAGCTTATGTTTTGTTGACAGAATGTATTTATATAAATTTCTTGCTTCCTCGTCTTTATTAAATCTTGCAAATTCTAGAAAAATTCCAATTAATCTGTTATCTATAATTAGTGTTTCAATATTTAGCATAGAAATCTAGCATCCGTTATTTGAAATGTAGCTTTATTTTTTCGTGATAAGACTTCTATTCGATTTAGAAACTAGTTTTGCTCGGTTCAGTGGGAAAGGTTCCATTTTAGCCATATGCATACCGAGTACAAAAATGGCTTGCGAAAAGAAAACGTTGCCCTTGTTCTGCTTGTGCTTGTTCAGTAAAGAAATTAGCCTAATTATTTGAGTTTTGTTCTCTGTCTGGCCATGTATATATGTAATAATAAGTATATTTATTTTAAAAAAGTTAATTACATATAGAATATTTATAATTCTAAGTGTCCAATGTAGCAAATCAATAATTTTACTTCTGATACCTACCTACATCCTCCTCAATTATGACAGTAACCAAGCAAATTTACTTTTAATTCTCAAAAGTCAAAAGAATATTTGAATAGAAAAATCCATCGCCCTTCCGTTATTTTACACATAATGAATTAAAAATTGTCAACAGTAATTGTTTTTAAATCTGCAGTAAAAAAAAACCTCAGACGTCATGCTACTTTATTCGCTAATCCTATGACCTAGTCGTCTCACATCTATGCACTGAATCAGCATTTTTATGATGATGTGACGTTTCTACATATGTATATTTCAATTAAGCTGGGGAAAGCTTCGACGATCGAACGTAGCTTGAGAGAATTTCTTGAGTGAAAAAGTGGACTTTTCTGCTTCTCGGAATTGTGCGGAATCAGTGTCTCGTTGAAAGTGACTTTCTACGAGAAAAATGTTCACAACAGAGTACTAATGGCCGTGAAAGAAACAACTGCAAAAATATTTGTGAAATGTATAATTGAGGTGTATGTGACGGAAGTGCATGAAAATGAGTTTTCCGACAACAAAAAACGTCCTGTCAACGTTTTCTGAATAAGGAAGAAGTACATCACGCAATAGTACTCGGCGAGACCTTTAGTTTGATATGCAACTTGCGGTATTGCACCACCTTAAAAAAATTATAGAAAAATTTTCTTCTACAAATTGTAGCTGGTAATGAGCTCAGATGGACAGTGAATCCCGTTTTCCGATCGGACGTAACCCTACCGAGTTAGAACTGTCTAAGGTGCGAAAAATAAGGTAGCTCAAAAACAGAGGGAAATACTAAAAAAGTAATTATTGGGATGGCTATAAATAGATATTTAAGCATCCGAATATAGGAGTGTGGGTACTCAAACTTTTTCTCATAACCTAAAGTATTCGATTCTGTACTAGTTTTACAAAATTTACTAGATTCAACTTGGACCCCTCCCCCATTGTTAATAAGATATGTTCGGAGTATCATAATGCATCATTTAAGACATCTCTGCCATTTGGATGTAACGGGTCTAAAATATACATTCCCCTTTTGGAGATCTTTCGATTTCCATACTCCATTTATATTACTTCGCTTTTTTCTATCCGCACTGAAGTACTAGATTTTTCGCACCTTAGATTGGCTCAAACTCGGTAGGATTATGTCTGCTTGGAAAATGTGGTTCGGGTTTCACTGTCCGCTTGAGCTAATCGCCAGCTACATTGTTTACCGAGGGCACTTTTAGAGAGGGGCAGGAGCCCCCGGTCGGGAGGTTGGCTCCAATACGGTATGTTACATATCAAATTAAACGTCTCGCCGATTAATATCCCCTCATATATCTTTTTTCATGCGATGATTTTTATACAAGTGTACAAATCTACCTCCACCCCATATCTCGGCTAAATACTTATTACCCGATTTGTGAGACTAACTTTAATTATTTTCGTGTAGTTTTTGTTTCCCCCACTCCCCTTATTATATTGCGAAAATTAATTTTCAACCGCCAAAATTTCTGTCCACGTATTATCGTTTAATCCAATTCCACATTTTTTTTTTTTGGATGCGAATAACATGAATTTTTATATATCGAAATAAATATCAAGAAAAGATCTGTAAAATATTTCAGGAAGATCGGATGTCATTTACCTATTCAAAAAAAGTTAAATCTATTTTAAATTTTGCTTGCCCATTTTTCGCCATCTAGCGGCGATCGATTGGTAGGAAGATTTCATGGTAAAGGGTTTTGTCAAAAAGCAAATTAATTTTACAACAAGATTCATTGGTTCAGAGAATCGGAAAAATTTCAGAGGTGTCGTATCTTTTGTCGCGGAATGTACATATGTATGTATTTTTTTCTTTTACACATTTCACAAATTGATTCTCTTCTGCAAAGATCGCGATCCGGTAAATGCTCCAGTGTATGTGTAATTTGTATCTGCATTATAATTTGAAATTTTTTTTTATATTGAAAATGGCCAAACGACATTTACAAGGAGAAATTATAAAGAATTGGAAAGTAGTAGTGAGGAATTTCATTTGGTCTCGTATGACAATGAAGAATTAGATTGCTATGCAATTAGTGGCAGAAAAGAATAAGAAGAAAATGGTATTAGCAATTAATAAAATAAGAAGAACAGTTCCATTACCAAGGAATCGAGCAGCAATGAAGAGGAGGATATAGCGCAGAGGTAATTTTGAGACATGGGAAGACGTCACCCTTCAGGACAATGTGCCATACAGAATCGATTTTACTTCAGGTGATAAAACTAAATGGCCACAAATTCCTGGTAACGGCACAAAGCTATGGATTGTTTAAACTTTTCATTTCTAACGAATTTCTTGAAAAAGTAATGGAAGAGACAAATAATTATGCTCGAAATAACAGGAGCCATACGTGGGTTAATGTTACCGTAGAAGAATTTAGGGCTTTTCTTGGAGTTATCCCAAATAAGGGCACAATCACTGTTAGTAATCTGCAGGAATATTGGTCCCAAAGAGTTCAAAGGAAAAATTCCTCTATTTGATAGTATATTTAGAAGCAAACGGCTTATTCTTCACTTTTATTATACAAATCCTAGTCACCAAAGTCTCCAGATGTGCCAAAACTTATTAGATGGCAATTTTGGGAGTAACTGATACCATATTTTTACAGATAGGTACTACATAAGCGTACCACTTGCGCATGAACTGCTAAAACTAAATATAGCTGTAACAGGAAGTATGAATACAAAATAATAGAAAGTTTATATCCAATTCAATAAATAAACCTAAGTTTGCTCGAAACAATACATATGCCTGCAGATCAGAAAATTTTCAATTGTTGACGTGGAAAGACAAACGAGCCGTTACTATACTTAGCAGCTGGGATGTTTCAGGTACTCAGCCAATAAATAGAAGAGTACATTTCGGAAATATGCAAGCAATCAATAAGTAAATAGTAACGTCTAATTACAATAAATATATGGGATATGTAGATCAGCCGATTTCTAATCTGCGTGATATTATTTTCTGAGAATATCATTGAAATGGAGCGGAAATTATTTTTATGAGGACTTGAATTATGTGGTGTAGATATATATTTTATATACAACATAACTCAACATCGGCAAAATGAACAACCGAAGACGCATTTGAAGTTTGTTCAAGAACTAGTCTATGAACTGACAGCACACTACCTACAGGAAACCAAAACTTGGAATGAAAACGGTAAAAACTAACCCTAATGCCCTCATCCCCACCTCATCCCAAAATGCCCACACCCCTAAAAATATTTCACCTCTTTTTTCTCCCTAATGGCATAAATACAACTAAAGAGCCCGCATTGCTGTACGACCCTTCCACGCAGAGTTATGCACTCGACAATAATGAGAAAAAAAAGGTTTACCGTTAAAGTCCGCCCAAGCTGTAAATTACCGTTAGTCGAAATAAAATATAGCATATACCAAGAACGCATAGGTATGCGTTAGGTAACGGAAAAAACAGTCTCTCAGTATTTCGATTGGACCTCTAAATTCTGTGCTTATCACTGAAGAGTTTGCCAACATCTGACAAAAAAATGTTTAATAAATTTTTCCTGTTTTTCCGTTTGCATTTTCTCTCCGCAACCACTCCATCACATCCGCCTCGAGTTCCTTTTTAATTTGCTACCCCACACGCGCCCCTCTACATTCATACCCCTTATTACGGAAAAACGTAACCCCGCCCCTACATCTCCCAATAAGTACTGTTAGAAAAAAAGAAATATCTTCAAGTTTTGAGGTAATAGATCCATATACCTTTTATATAAAAAAAATCCCAACCCGCTAAACCAAAATTTACTACACCTTATCACCCCCCGCGATTATCACGTTTTAACCATATCGTTTTTACAATATGAGAAGTGGAATATTATTGAGATTCCCACTGTTCAAGAGGGGGTGAGATGCAGGTTAAATTTGTGTATTTTTCTAATTTTTTCTCAAATATAAATACGAGTGCAAAGGGTTAAAAGCTCGAACTATCCTATATAAGGTTTGAAGAAGTACAAATCTTCTAGGTCATCTTCTATACACGTATATACAACCTCAACTCAAACATCTTATCGACATATTTCAACCCAAAGACCTTTTTCTTGAGTGAATAGATACTAAAATCCTAAAATTCCATGCTTGAATTTTGTTACCTCTCACCAGGGGATGGACGTGCTTATACATACCTACCCTTGAAAGGTCAATCTTCAGTTATCTATGTAGCCATAGTGAGCGCGCTCTGTATAGAGATTCTCTTCCTCGTCTGAATGAATCATTTTTATTGATGTTATAAAGTTGAAAGTATCAAGAATCTTATCATTCTTATCACGTTTCTTGTAAATATTTACTTAGTCTTAGAAGGAAAATATTTACCGTGTTGTGGTAAAGAATTGTTAGAATAATTTTGAAACTAAAATATAAAATTAAATAAAACTTCAATAGCTTAATCCATTGGCGTAGTTAGAGTTTTATAGCGTTGGTGAGGGGGGGGGGGTTTGTAGGGGCCAGCCTGACGTAAAATTGAAGAAGAATATTCTTCATTTCCTTACATAAAGCAAACTATTTTATTGATTACCGTTGTTTGATTTCGAGCAACGGATGCTTCTTTAATAAATATCCCCTATTTATTTGAGTAGATTTTATTTCGATCAATCACGGAAAGAATTCTTTACTAATATTAAATCTTCGATTTATTAAACACAATAAATAATTTTTTTTTAATATCAATTAAAAAAATGAACAATCTAATCCAAATTTTCTAAATATTAAAAAATGTTGTCTAATATCGAGAAAGATGAAGTTTTCAAAATTTATTCTAATTTACTAAAAACTATGAAATTCTTCTCGAATACACTTTAGAAAAAGTTTTCTGAATTTAATCAATGATTTATTAAATATCTCTTTCCGTATGAAAATGTGATAAAAATTTAAACTTAAATGCTTGAATCAATAATTATTTGCTAGAACTCAATAAACATCATACAAATAATTAGAATTTCGCAAACGGTTATTAAGTTTCAGGGATCATTTCCTTATTTTCAATAAATACATGATATAAGTTTTTCGCTGTTGGGATAAAATCAAGCGGCTAATTTACATGTATAATAACACTTTCAAAATATGCACGTGTCAGTGGAAACGGTCATCAGTATTTTACAAAACATTTAAGAATATTAAGACGAATACTAGTTGACTTGAAAAGAAATTGCCGTAAGTTGGTTCCTGAAAACGAATTTAATTATGCTCTTGTAGACTATTTAAACAACAACAAATCACAAGTACGTTTGTTTTCAGAATCTAACTGCATACATTTATTTTCATTTGGACGCTGGCTTTATGCAAGTAAAGAAGTTATAGAATTGAACCAAATTCATAAGTTATACTATTCTTCTTCGCACTAGTGGAATATATTGAAGTTATTTAAATTTTTTTTTTTAATTTGGTATTTTGTGTGTGGAGTGCAATCTATGCGCGTAATATATATATATTTTTTTAATATACTGCATAATATGATTGATTTATATGGAAACAATTGGTTTTTATTTTTAGATTTTCCCACGATTTTTTTTTCAGCAATAAGATTTTCTTCAGTTTCAAATTTACAGTTGACAGCTGTTGTTTTAAAAGATTCAATAATTAATAGCTTTGCTTCAGATAATCATACCTGCATGAAGCATAAAGGCTCTGTTATGAAAAGCTATGCTTTAGAAAAGCACACCTGCATAAAGCAAATACGATAAATTAAATCTATCATAAGTTTTCTTAATTTCTACGTTTCATGGTATACATTTTAGCAAAACTAAAATTCAATTTATTGGCAAAATAAGATATTTATAAACATTTCGTTTACTTATATTAATCTTTCAATGTTTAGTTCAAGTAAACAGGTCGCTTGAATCTGGCATAAAGGTTTTCTGAATATAGGAAAGATAACATCAATATGAACTTTCAACATTTCTAGATTTATTATTTTAATGCTAAACGTAAGAAAATATGACCACTTGAATTTAATATTATTTACTTGATAATGATACAACCAAACAAAAGTTGAATCAAGAATATGTTTTCTAGAAAATAATAAAAATTTATTTGGCGCAAAATCAATAGCCTTTTTACTCGATATTTATCAACATTATCTTAATATCAGTAAACTTTTCTTTCCGTGATTGCAAAATGCTTTTGATTTTTTTTAATCTATTCGCATTCGATTTCTACTGGAGTGAGAAAAGTTTTACAGAAAGAAGAAAAGTTCTTCTAACCACAGATCTAATAGATGCCAAATTTAATTTATATATGCAGAAACACTTCTGGTATTGAGAAAAATTCTTTTATGTTAAGTACAAATGTGGGCTTAGCACAAAAAGCGGCAAGTGCCGGTTTAAAAATGACAAGACAGGAGGTTTAAATGTCAGAGTTCAACAGTTTATTATCACAAAATAATTCTTAACCTAGGCAATTCAATACTCTTCCAACTATAGGAACTATTTCAACTCTAATAAATAAAAAATAAACGTACTAATTCAAATATGTCAAAAAAATAATTAAATCCAATTTTTGGTAATATAAGCCTCCAATGGCGCTCTTATTTCTTAATATGCAATAGAAAGAAATAGTTATTAGTTTTATAGAATTAACGAGTTTTGATTGGTAGAATGCGCGTCATGGAACTGTTCATATAGGCAATGGCTGGGGTCAAAAGAATGTCCCAGTTGAATGCTGAAAAATTAGAAATTTAAGTATTATTAAATTTGTAAAAATTAGGTTAGTACTATAGGGTGTAATACTCCCCTCAGATTTAGTTATGTACAGTGTTATGTACTTTATATCATACATTTTCGCATTTTTCACGACATAAAATCCTTAAAATTAATTATTAATTTTCATATTTTACGTAAAACGCATTTCCAAGTGCAAAGACGCACTTAAAGATCATTATGAAATAATCTAAATCTTCCATAGAAAATCTCCATAAACAGCTTTAGATAAACATTTCGTCAGAATCAAAAATCAAAATTTAAATGTTTTAAAATTCATATGAATTAATAAACAAATAACTAATCATTCAAATGCTTAAGTGATTCATAATGATACCATTAAGCGAAAATCCAAATGCAATAAACAATAAATATCAAATTTCAATTTAGCGCGAATATAAATACTTTTTGTATTGGTACAATAATATTTGAAATTAATATTGGAAGCTTAAAAGCTTTCTCGTAAACATAAACATGACTTAAAAGCATTAATGTAAATAAAAGTCTTGGATTAAAAAGCATAAACATAAACAAAAATATATGCGCCGTGCCATTTGTTCATGCCAATAGTTATTTGTTTGCGCGCATAGCTTTGTTCACGCGCTTATTCATCGATAATTGTAAACAAAGGACATGCTCCCTTGGATGAAATCATGATACGGATAAATAATAATATATATAAATAATAATGTATCATGTTACATATAATGCGAAAACATTTTCAAGGTTTTAATTGGGGATTGGTCAATTATTGACCGATTGAATAAAATTTTATATCTCATGACGATATAATTCTCCAATCAAATATGGGTTTCGATTTCATAATTGTCCCTACACTTGCAGTATTCTAGATCCTTGTAATTACGTGTTAAGTTTGTATAAAAACGGGAACTTTTGCACTGGGAATCGAGTTTGAAGTTTGGAGTTATCGAGTATCGAGTTTAGAGCTAGGAGCTGTGAGTCCAGTTACAATTAATCTAGGAAGTGACGTGCATTTTGCTTGCACATTTGGTCTTGAGTCTAATTGAAAATTTAAATTAGAAGTATCTTGTGTAAATAATAGAAAATAACAGGAAAACCGTGAGCTTTTTAGTTTATAAGTTTTATTATATATTTCAATTTTAAATTGTATTCCGCGACGGAATAACTTATGATAAAAAATTATGGCTTATGCAACAAAACTGACTTGCTACAATAAAGAACATTTTACATGAAGCCAACATAATATATTTCTACTAAAAATTATCCAATTTGGAACATTAAAAATAAAACTTTTTCTAGATTAACGAAAAGTAAGCAATACTTAAGTAATTCTATTCTTAGGATATATAACCTTTTCTCATTTTCTATTTATTAACTATTATTAATCTATTTTTTTTTTTAAGTTCCGTTTGAATACGATGAAGCAATTTGTTTTCTTACATGCAGGATATGTCCTCTAAGCTCAAAATCGCACCTAAGTTTCCTCAATACACATGTGCACAGTTTATTCTCAGTAAAAATTTCGCTCCGTGCATTATCGTTTATTTTGAATTCGTCACTATCCATCACTATCTTCTAAATTAATATCGTCATAATCATGCTGCTGGAAGGGCATACAACTATTATTTTATTAGGTTTCGTGTTAATTTAAATTAAAGTTACTT
Source organism: Dioctria rufipes (assembly GCA_963924295.1). Lineage (NCBI taxonomy): Eukaryota > Metazoa > Arthropoda > Insecta > Diptera > Asilidae > Dioctria > Dioctria rufipes. The sequence goes on from OZ002740.1 coordinate 54,689,773, forward strand.
GATGGTGTTATAATGTGGTCAACCGAAATCGCCAAAGACCAATTAAATAAGCTTTAATTTTCTATTTTTTTCTGCAAATCGGTTCAATACTTTTTCCGTTGTAATTTTTTTTTAATAGTGCATTCTCTTTTTGTCAGTGACATATAAAAGAATCGATAGAAGATGAGTCATTAGCTGTGTTCTTTTGTGTACCTTGTTCTAGAACTCCCATATACTGGAGAGAACAAATTGTTTTGTCGATTGAATCGAATTATTTGCACTGTTGGTTTCAATTATAAATTTTCTATTAAAATATATGAGGCGTGCTTTTGAGCATCTTTTATTCTGCTCTGTTCTTAATACACAAAAGAGCACAACAATTGTTTTCCTATGCCACGTTTTTTCCCCCTCATAGCAAAAAAGTATAAAATTTAAAAGGTTTATATACTATATGTATAGTGGGGTGGTTGCGATTTTTATATATGTTATTTAGTTCCGGGCCATGATGAAAAATCCAAGTTTAGACCCCTGGGGAGGCTCCGCGCGGTCCGCCATCTTGGATTAAAGGTATCTTGATTTTTGCACCAATATTCCTCAATGGTTGCTCCTACGACAAAAATGTGAAAAAATAAATTTAAAGAAAACAAAATTCTCGACATTTTTGGTAGAAACACTTTTTATACCCTAGATGAAATCTATAGGGTATACTAAGTTTGTCATTCCGTTTATAACACCTCGAAATAATGATGGTAGAGAAAATGGATTGGACACCCACGCATAATATTAAAAGTTATTTTGAATTTTGTATGTCCGTCCGTCCGTCCGTCCGTCCGTCTGTGCGCACGATAACTCGAGAACGCGTACACTTTGAGAGCTGAAATTTTGTATACGGACTTTAAAAAAAAAAGTAAAATTAAGTTCGAACATGAGACCATTCCGGCAACTCCTTCGTGGGGTTACCATACAAAACTTTCGTTTTCCACTATATACTATATTTGGACACTGCCTGAGAACACATCGATATAGAGAGCTGGAATTTGGTACATGGTGTTTTCATTGTACTAGCAAATAAAATTTCGAAAATGGACTAAATCGGGCAACTTATGTTGCCATATAAAAATTTATTTTTTTTACGTATAATTTGAAAACAATCAGCCCAAGACATTTTTATTGTACTAAAAACTTCTTCAGAATACGAAATCCTATAAAATTGGTTATAATCATTTTTTCTTTCCGACAAACCGTTCTATAAATATAAGCGAAAAACCACTTCAAAAATCAAACGTGCACAGAAGGGTGACAATACGAAATTTCATACGGGCATTCATCTAGGGTATCATAAGAATTGGTCTTCGACCAATTCTAGCTTTTTTTTTTTTTTTTTTTTTTTTTTTTTTGTTTGTAAGTCTGATGTGTAACGAGTTACAGCGGCGGAAACGTGAACATTGTTCCAAAAAAATGTATACATATAGTACCATTTATACAGGGTGTTTCGTCCATGGTGGTCGATAGGACAGGAGGTGATATTAGTCACCTAGTCAAACAAAAAATTAATTGCATGGCAGGGAAGGAGCGGCATATCAACCATTTCGTAGTTACAGTGTGATTAAGAAAATTTGCTAGTCTTTCACAAAATACCCCGTATTTTAAAAAGTACAGAGTGTACGGCCACTAGTCATTATACATATATACAGAACTTCATGACCTTTCCAACGACTGCTCGACCAGTCCCGTACTCCTCTCCTGTCAGGAGTTATGCAGGGCTAAACTAATAATTTCGGATTTTTTTACCTTTTTTTACTTTGACATTTTCTTTTTTGTTTACCAAAAGGTGGTTAACATAATTTTTTTTTATGAAATCTGTAAATTATGTGGATTCCCCTCTGTAATTTCACCTATTTTAACTTGTGCTCACTGTAGCCATTAAACATTTATTACCTCATAAGCTATTCAGGTCATACCGAAATTAGATGAAATTTTTTTTTAAATTACGTTTTTTCAGTCACTAAGGGAATAAATTATTTTTAGTTTAGACCATCATAACACCTGAGGAAAGAGGAGTACGGGCTGTTCGAGGAGTCGTTGTATAGGCCATGAAGCTCTGCATAAAATGAGCTCTGTAATTGACCATACACTCTGTACTTTTTAAAAGACAGGGTATTTTATGAAAGACTAGCAAATTTTCTTAATCACCCTGTAACTACGAAATGGTTGAGATACCGCTCCCCTCTTGCCGTACAATTTTTTGTTTAACTAGGTGACCACTGTCACCTCCTGTCCTATGGACCACCATGGCCGAAACACTATATAAATGGTACTATATGTATACATCCCCTAGTGAACATTTAATTATCATGAAATTAAAAAATTATACTATAAAATGCTCAAACTAAACCACGAAACTAAATCAGAACGAACTAAGTTCTGCTAAAATAAATGACAAATAGCACAATTGTCAAATAATTAACAATTGTAAACTGTCATGGCGAAATAGGAAGTGTTCTACAATTTGCATTTGAAATAAGTGGCCTAAATAAGTAACCTAATTATCAAGGATAAATTGGTCAAGTTGGTAGCAAAACATCAAAACACAACATGGTGAGCGACTGACCCCCTATATAAAGCTGAGCAAGCCAAATAAGCAGACACTTTTTAGTCTGGGCTATTACTTGTAAGATCGAGTGATTTGGGATATTACCAAAATATTTTATTGAAAAATATTCGGGCGTTCGGAGATTACCAATGCAAAAAGCGAAAATAATTATACAGACTTGTTGATATTTTGTGGGTTTAGTCGTATTTTCTGAGAGAAATATTCGGGTATTGGATTATTACCAATACAAAAATATTTCTTTGCAAGTTCTTCGAGTTCCAAATTTGGAAGGGCATTAATGCGTTGGGACATTACCAATGTAAAATTGTTTTTCTAAAAAATTGGAAACTAATCATTGCGTAATCATACCACATGCAAGCAATCGTGATATTGAGAAAGTGTTTCCAGAGATATATTCAGGTACTGGGTTATTTCCAATGCAAAAATACTCTAAAATTTCCAGAAGTAGAAGAGTTGTCATGCTTTGGGTTATTACCAAGGTAGAAATAGTTTTCTAAGTTTTTGGGAAAACTAACAACTTTGTGTCATTAACCATAGGGATTTGAACTGTTTTTTTTTTAACTGAGTTCACCTTGAACTCATGTAACTTGAATTCAAGTTGAAACATTGATTTTTTTATACTTTGAAGTTTACTTATTATTCCTTTTTGTTTCATTATAGACTAGAACGCCTATAATTTTAAGTATAGACTTAGTGTCCTTTAAAAATCTAGTAATGGTAGAAAACAAGTTATATAAGAAAAAAATATATATATACCTATCCTATAAATCAATAAACGTGTTTTAAGTAGACAAAGTCTTGTTATTTACCGGCGAGTTACATGAGCCTATAATAAGCCGGAACAATGTCCAATTTAAGAAATGCGTCCACAGTGCAAGTTAGCGGTAGATTTCCAAAGCGGCTTTTCACATTTACTGTGATATTATCTATTACTTGTAGTAAGTGTTGATCTTCCGGTATTCTTCTAGTTGTGCATCAGCTGGCAAATTTATTCGTCCACTGTCGACTCTGTGTATAATTCCTTTTTCTTTAACAGGTCTTAGCGAAATCTTGTGCTTTGTAGAAAACTGATCGATGAACTTTTTCAACTGATTCCTGCATGCTTCGAAAATATCTATAGTACTTGCTATGAGGTCACTATCCTGACCAAAAGCGGCATTTTGGTTCTGGAAAAATCTACTCAGTACATTTACTATAGAGAGAACTGAGTGAAATGTGTAAGGATACGGCGAACTTTCGTGGTGCAGTGGTACAGTGGTGCATAAGTCAACAACAACGAGACTAGAGTAAGTTTCTTTTGTAATTACCTGTAGACCTCTATTTTTACCAGACATGACGCTAGCGTCACATAAGATTGTGCAAGAATTGGAACATTAGCCAAATGGTGCTTATTCAAGGTATCCAAAATTAATTTTGCCAGTTCTTGCGCATCTCTGGAGGTGGAACAATTTATAAAACCTAGAAATCTTTCGATTATGTCGAGAGCTGTCGCATATCTTATGGTTATTGAAAGTTGTTCTTCCACTTTAAAGCACATGGCCTCGTCTACACTCAAACACAAAAGCCACATGCTATAGTTTCTTCAATAAATTGAGTGAGGTTCCATATCACTTCAATTATTTCATTCTGGATATCTGGGCTGCAGTAATTGTAGTATTTATCAAAGAGTAGTGAAAATTTGTCATCATTAGACATCGAATTATATGCATTATCAAAATGGTAAAATATGCATGTTAATATGCACCAGAAAAAATCCAATATATGTACTTTCAAAAAATAAGCAACTTCTCTAGTGATCATTTTTTTACTGTTTAAATCAACATACGAGTTAAATCTAGAAAACAATTTAAAACAACAGTAGTAATAATATTTAAAAATCAACAAAATATACAAGAATTTAAATTTAATTATACTTTTGATGATAGTATATTACAACACACTTTCTTAAATCTTCAATTTAAAATTTATGGCGCTTGTGACTTAACAATAATTTGTACACCGAAAATGAACATTCTACACCTACTGCCGTAAGCGGGCAAAATTTAAAATTTAGAGCTATATCGCAAGATATCACCTAAGGCAAGCTTTGACCTGTGCTATTAATATAATCATATATTAGCTTAATTTTTTTAAAACAAGAAATTTTGGCAAGAACAATACCTGACTTATTTTAGAGTTTTACCAAATATGAGTTCGGAAGTGCATGGATAAGATCCACCATTTTTTCTATGATTGCAGCAATTGAATTATAGGGAGGAAAGTTTTTGGTTTCTAGCTTTTCAAACACGTCGGGTATTTTACATCTTCCTCGCCTACTATCTAACGCATTTGAAATTGATATACTAAACCTGTTTTGCAGAATTATGCACTATAAACGAGAAACGTTACAAAAATGCAAATTCACGAAATTGCAAATGCATATAATCCGATGTCTAGTCATCATATTTACAAAAAAAATTGAGCAATTTTCAAGAAATTACATCTATTTTTAGAAGAATTTCCCAGTGTCCTCTCAATAGCAAACCCTAACGACCAAGTGTCCGTATTATATCAATAAGTTTAGTCAAGTATTCTCTGTTTTGAACAATTTCTTCCTCTTGCTGTTTTGTAAGTTGTTGATGAATATCTCCAAAGAAACATACCTACATTTAACTGCATTAGGAGTGATGCGATGATTCCGAATGTGTTTTTAAGACCTCTCCTAATCTTTTCCAAACATTTTTTCACAAATTTGGAACCAATTCCAGATGAAGCGGTGGCTCGCTATTAAATAATTTCGTTATGCTTTCAATGTACGTCCTAATCCTTGCTTGTTTGAAACTTACATAAAATTGATCGATTAATTGGATTTAAACATTTTGGATCGTATTTCTTATCATAAGATTTCACAAATATTTTACTGCAGATTCTTCTCTAAAGACATACTTACATAGCTCAGGTGGGAAAAGCCCTTTAGTTATTTAGTTGGGGGTGGGGCAGAGCTTGAGTTGCTAGCTGTCCTCCACAATATTTAGAGGATACAAAAGATATGCTACATATGGAAGTGAAATAATTGAGATCAATTTATTAATAGAGGGTAAAGCAACAACTGGAAAATAGTTACAACACATTAGGTATAAATTCCGAAACCACAACACTTTTTTGCTTCCATATGGCGAAAGATGTCATCACAAAATAATGTCGAAAATTGAAAAAAAAAAAAATATTATGTCAAACAATAGTTTGACATTTATATTGTGATGCTACACCATTTTTGATGGACAAAAGTTTGACAAGAAACTGTGAACACAGTGTGATAAAATTTCGATGTATGACTAATAAAATACGATTTCTTGCTCTCCGTTCTATTATTAATCAACTATTTGACATCAGAAAGTAAATTGATCGCGGAAAAAAAATAGGTAAGTTGATATATTTAATTACTGTATAATTCCACTCTCAATTGTTTTTTTCCTGCTTTCAGATATCGCAAAAGTATCCGCAAAGATATTGCTGAGGACGCTGCATTAGGGATAAATTTTTCAGAAATAAATAAAAAACTTTCAAAAATTCGTGTATGTTTTACAACTCAGTTTTAAATACTTTATATAATATGTAAAAACGAAAGAGAGACAGATAATGAGATGAGTACCTACAATGCGACACTAATTTACAAAGATTTAAAACGGTAAAGCATATGGAATTTATGAAAAGTTGAATACAATGAAATTAATGTATTTGTATGTAAGCAAAATTGAATGAATGATAAAGGGTGCCTCTATTATTTCAGAACAAGTTTAGATTTATAAAAATGTTTGCCAATTATTTACGTTGAGTAGAAGTCTCAACAAGAGGACCATCCATTAATTTCTCATTGAAAGAGATATTATAACCTGATTTGAATGAACCGTCAAATACTACTGGAATGTTTGTTGTTACTGCATTTTTGAATATTGCATGATGTGGCAAATATGAGCAACGTTCTGCATCTATTTTAATTCGATGTTCATATTTGCGCATGAATTTCACATACTATTCCTTAAAAATGAAACCCTTTTCAAACCGATGTTCTATACTTAGAGCCTCAATAATGCATTTCGCTTGGAGTCGCCGAGGGAAGGCAGTCTTGTTTAAAGCGAAGAGGAACGATGTATCTTTCTGATTCATCTCGAGAATAGCTTTCATTTAATTTTATTTCACACTGAGTTTCTTTAGCAGTCATGACTTTGTCAGCTGTTGAAAGTTCTTCTATTTCCCAGAAACGTGTCAGGGACTTGTCTAGGTCAACTGCTACTTTTGTAAGGCAATTCATGATAAAAGAGGGTGCTGCAGATGAGCTACCAAATAGAATCCATTCAAAGATAGTTTCTTGAGTAACTATACCCATTTGCTTCGCGTTCTTGACCACGTCGTAATGTGTCAAAGAAGTAATAAGATTCAAGAATCATGCCTATTGCTGATGGGTTATTAAACCCTTGTGTATAGAACTATATAGTGATTGCGAAAATGCTTCTTTGTTATACTGTCAGATGGTTCCACTTGTACCGTTTTGAACAGTTTTGCTAACAATTTTTATGAGCATAGACGCGTAGATGAGCAACAAATATTCATTTCTTCTTGAAAATTAGATGATAATGAAGTACACTAATGAAGTGTTTTCCTCCTTCATTATAGCTATAATGAGGTAAAATGTGCTAGATGGGGAGCTCCGCTGTGCATCTGCCGATTTGAAAATTAAGAAAAAGAAATGCAAACAAATGCAAACCACAAATTATATTATCAATATTCTTTTTAATATAATGTTTTTCTCATTTGTAAATTGTTAAATAGAAAAATGAAATAAATAAAAATAAACTTTATCGCGTTAATTCGATCCATATTGCTTTTTTAATGTGATAAATTTATGAAAGCCAGTTTGACAGAACAACTTAATTAAAGAAATGGCTGTGTGTCTGCAGTTTATAATGAATCATTATAGGCTAATGAGTCATTCTTCATTAAGAGCGCTGTGAATCTAGGGAATTACCATATGGTTACGTCGGTAGTAGTAGCGCCTCTACAATACAATAAGTAACTAAGTCAAATTTCCTTTCCCAATCACTATATAGTACTATACAAAAGCAGGATCAGCTATTTGTACCAGTTTCCCGATGACATATTGGTCCTTTCTGATGTAATTAACGAAGTTAACCAGTTCATTATTTCGTTATGCTTTTTCCAATGTGAAGAGGTCTTCAATTCCAACTTCTCTTTAGTTACTCTAGTCTGTGCCCAACTAGCATTTATACCTTAGAATATTAAAAAAATAGTTTTGTCACTAAAACTCAGTGCAAGTTTAGTGATAACCACTAAAATTTCCACCTGATGGTTAAAATTCGATGTCAATCGTTATATTCACTCATAAGAGTAAATCTTTATAAAGTGAATAATATGTACTGATGATAGCGACGTACCTATTCCTTATAAAAATCCGTACTAAGGGCCACAACAAATGTATTCTACATAGTGATATTTGTTAGTAATCAGCACGTTTTTATATCTCAAAAATTTCATGTGAAGGTAATTCCGCTATATAGTGCAAATTACATGGTGATAAACACTTAATTTTCAAAATCGAAAATCCTTATGGAATGAGAAAATTTTACAGTCATACATAGTGCTTTTATTAATGACTAAGACGTCCTCGCCAGCATCGTCGACAATCTAAACCGACAATCTCTAAAGTACTTAAGAGCATCATAACAAAGTGCGGGGGCCGGATTCTGTAACACGGAAAATTTGGAAATTTGGGAGATGAGAATTTCGTTTTCTTAGAGTTCCTAATTCCCTAATTTTCCATTTCAAATGATTGGAGAATTCGCGAAAACATAAGAAATGTGAAAAAGTGCGAATCGAATGGGACGATTAATGGTATCACTTTTTGTTATAGAAGGTTACACTTTTTTTCATATTTGAGGCACATCTGTCTATTACCTTCCAATGTCGAAATAAATTGAAATTTCTCTTTTCTAGGGGTAGTTTTTGAGGGATGTAGGAGGGTAGGTTTTCTCGACTTTTTTCGGGATAACGAGAGATTGGAGATGAGTTAAAATGTATGTGGTATAAAAAAAAACAATGGGAGCTCGGGGCGAACAAGATAGGTGGAGGAAATGGGGCGGGGACACTGCAGGGTAGAGAAGGGAGCTGATTAACGGAAATAAAAAAAAATAAAGACAATATCAGGAGCTGCAACAATTCGCAGGGGTAAGCTCAGGACCTGTAAGCCCAATAAAAAAAGAATAAGCAATCGTTTTAGTAATTAGGTATGCAAGGGTATTATAGGCTATATTTTATTTCGATCAACGGTAATTTGCAGATTTGAGGGGCCTCGGCGTTAAATTTTTTTGCCTTACTCTGTGTGGCAGGGCTGTAGAGTATTGGGGTTTTTTATGATGGATTAAGGGTTTAGAGTACAAAAAGATAGATGTAAAATCTTTTGGGTAGGGTGTTTTGGGGGTTGGGGTCGTATCACCCCTCACAGGGTGTTGTCTAAACTACTTCATGTTTGGTACCAAATTAAAGAGAGAGGACAGACTAATCGAGTGGTCTAGTTTGTTTTTGCTCGTTTTAACGTGATAGCTGAATTTTTACCGCCGAAAAAGGTTTTTTGCTCTAGGGTCATATACACCCCAGTTCCCATATTTTGCACATATTTCTTCAGTTCTTTGTTTCGCATCCATTAGTACTCATATCGTATCCCAAATTCCCAAATTCTCCGTGTTACAGAATACAGCCCCAGAGGAGGGTGAAATAGAGAACTATATGGTGTCTGTAAATATTTGTACGCAACTAAGGAGTACCTTAAACTACAGATTTGAAATCTAGAAGTAAAAAAAAATGATACTGTTGTAGATTGTCATTTAAATTGAATGGTAACAGATTGGCGTGTGAAAAGCTTATTGTTACATTATTATTTAGATTAAAAAAAAATTAGGTAAAACATATCAAAAAACTTTATCGTCATTTAACTAGGTACCTTTTATCGAAAAGTCTGATTAGCTTTTGCAATACAAAGGCCAATCGAAATATGCATCAAACTCTCGACACTGCACATTTATTCTTCACTAGGGACAACTCTAAAAGGCATTTTATTATTTATTTATTTCTATGGCTTTAAAAATACAATAATCGGTTGTATTCAACGCAATCTGTAATACGGTCAATAATCTTTCAAATTAAATGTCACTTAATAGGTACTTCCAAATTCATCATTCCAGAATAGAAGTCCAGATATGCCACCTAATTTTTGCCATATCCATCAATTTTCATGTCAGTCACTATATGGCGAAATTTGTAGCAAAAATCATGATGTTATCACTATAGTCGGAAAATAATATTTTGATTAGACGATTAGTCCGTTATTATAACTAAAATGAAGTCTGGAGCACTGCATAGTGAAATTCTTTCAAAATCGGCTATATTTTTGTTGAATCCTTGCCCCAATATTGGACACAAAAATTTGTTCGAAAATATATTTTTTTTTCATAATGTTACGCATTTATGACATTGAAAATAGCGAAGAAAAAGTTTTTGTAGGTAATTTTAAGATAATCCTAACATTACCTTGACTGAAAAAACGCAGAGATAAAAAACTCAAGTTTAAGAATTTCCCAGAAGTTTACTAATAATAACTTATTTTTGAGGCGCCTTGTTGTTTTTCGATTTAAAACATATTATTGTATCAGTAAAATTTTAAGCGTTTATAATTCATTTGGGTAAATATCGCATAATATTGAATTACAATTCCCTAGTGCTTATAATATATGTATACCTACATTACAGAAGATTAAAACCGAAGTCATGTTAATCTAGACGTTATAGTAAAATACCCGTATTGCCATGACATTTCTTGTATGTATTTTTAAAATGAAAATCACTATCTTTAAACGTAAAAATCACATCATTGTAACGTGATATCAACTAAAATTAGTCAGTTCTTGGTGATAATGCTAGTGAAAATAACGTTACTGTCATCAAAATGGAACGTTTCATTCACTCATAATCATTCCCCAAAATGGTGTATAGACCAAGATTGGGACGTGTTATGATAACAAAAGTGGTAGTTATAGCACTATAAAGGGACTATATTGAGTGTTTATTACGGTCCAATTACCATTTGTCACTATAAATTGCTAGTTAGGTGATGAAGATAGACCATTAATGAGTAATCGCGCATTTTGTCTTCTTAAGGCTAACCGGTGGACGCAGTTTCCAGAAACTAGTGAGACTTGTGACCCTGAGTAAAAAACTATCCTACATGATTACAAATGCCCATGATTATCTAGTACTTTGACGACTGCTGTTGGTAAAAGAGCACCCATATTAAGCAATGTAGTAGTCCTGATTGAATTCAAGTCAGGATTTTAAAGACAGGCATCAAGTGAAGAAATTGTTACAGGTTCATGGACAGGTGATATAGAAGTAGCCAGATGTTCTTGGTTGATTCCCGAACAAACGTGGGTGCAGTTAGTTGAAGTTTCCTTATAGTTAAATCTGTCATCTGGGGCAGGATTCACTAACTCGGAGGGTTGTGGAGTCGTGGAGATAAGAGTTCTTTTGACACTTTGCCTCCATTCGGAATTCTGTAACTCGGGGAGTTTGTATTGAGAATTATCAAGTTCTTTACTCCACTCGACAAAACTCTCGGCTGTTTTAGTTGTGGAGAAGTAAGAAAATCATTTCTCTACTGACACTATTGTCTGCTTTTATTTTCCTTTGTGAAGGTACCAATGTACCTAGGATTTTCAAATTGAATTATGGAGTCACTGCATATCCTGGCAATGTTTACAAAGACAAATTATGGACATCCTTGCAATACTTAAAGAGAAATAAGTATTGTGGTGTCTCAATGTACCCGCTAAAAATTGTAATTCATGCGAAAATGGTCAATTTGGTCGTATTCCAGTATAGAAGAGATGCTACAAAAATTTTAAATATGCACGTTAAGGCTTGTATGTGAGATGAAATCGCATCTACATTTTGTTTCCTAATTAGATGTGTCATTAGTTTTTGAGTCCGGTAAATAGTTTTGGAGATAACTGCAAAAGAAGTGAATTAGTCCTTCTTAAGATGAAAGAATGGACGTTTTTTAGTACAAACATGAACATATATTCAACTCATCATTATGAAGAACTGGCAAGTCGTGCAGTTCACTTTCCATCAAAAATAGGCACAACAGAGTACTAACGAATGTGAAACAAAGAATGGAAGAAATACCTATATGCAAAATATAGGAACTGGGGTGTATATGACCAAAGTGCAAAAAATCCATCTTTCGGCGGTAAAAAGTCAGTTATAAAGTAAAAATGATCAAAAAAAAAAACACCACTCGATTACCGGCTTCTCGCTCTTTAATTTGATACCAAACATGTCGAATTTTGTACAATCCCCGGGGGTGGTACGACCCTCCATCCGCTAAACCCAAGTATTTGCTACCCAAGCGAGGAACAAGTTGCCGGTTAAGAAATATATTTCAAACACTTGTTAGAACTTTAAATGTTCATGAAAATGGTAAGACTTTGCCGTACAAATTTAGTTATCAGTAAACATAGATTTTACGATCCCTTCAATCAATTGCCCTCTCCCCCAGTAAACCCTACGTGGCTGCTTACGCTGCTTAATTTGCACTTTATATAATTGAATTACTCCTTTATTGAGACTCGAACTGGGTAATGGCTGCGACATTTTATTTGTGATTTAATTAACTGGAAAAGTAATTGGCAAATCTTGAACTTTCTGTGTGAAAAAATTAAATCCATTTTTCTTTATGTACCTCAACCTCAGGTATAGAAAGAAAAAGCCTTTTCGATGAAATTTTTGAAAAGCTTAATGAGGATATTTTTCGGTTAAATGATTTTCTCCTCATATTTCATGCCTTTTTGGCTTCTCGTTTTAAGGAGCACTACGAATTTGGCAATTAATTTTTCCCCATTGTTAATCTTCATTGAATGCTAATTAGTAAGCATTAAGGCTCATTGACTATGAATAATGATATGCTGGCATAGTATTAAGGTTGTTATTATAAATTAGAGCGGAACTAAAAGGAAAGCATAAATGTGAGGAATAAGTGTATGGTGAAAAAGCTAAATAGGAACTAATAGAAGGATATATGCGACACTAAATAAAGTATAGACCAGTTATTTTGAAATCAAAAGATTCAAAGGGCCAAAGGTAGTGAATGAATTAAGTTGATAAAATATATAATATAGCATATGTATGTAGGTACATAGCATCTGTACTGAATACATAGAACTCTTGAATAAAATTTGAGCTTTTCACTATTAAATTCTATAATTATATGGGGCGGTCCATTTATTTTGATTAGTTCTTAGAAGTCCTTCTGAATGAATACTTCTCTGACTGTCTTGATGATTTTAATTCATATCCAGGTCTCTGGGGAAGAAAACTAATCATCAGTAATGACATGATAAAATTGCCTGAAGATTCATTCAAACCCTAAAAAATCTCCATGTAGAGATGGCGATTTTCTTGCCATATTAACTTGCATGTTTCTTCCAGGAATGTACAAAAAGGGGTTACACACAGAAACTGTCGCAAGAAGATAGGATGGATTTGATACCTAGCGCTGGCCAGGTAAACTGCTGGACCAAATAAGACATATCCACTGATAAGTTAAACCTCTTTGATGCTCAAGAAAATGGGAACTGAGAAGCTAGTATATTCTTTAGGGTAGGTTATTACACTATCGTTTTCAATGATATGGAAGATTGAGACTCTAAATAAAAATAGAGTAAACGAAGTTCATAAGCTCTGAATCCCACATATGTGAAGTAATATTAACGTATTTTTTAATTCAAGCGAAGAAAGCTGAAAGAAAAGAGTCCATAGGGATATTCCTCAAAGCAGCATCTTATCACCTTTATTATGAGTGTACATTCTAGATGATCCCTTTTTTACATCATGTGTTATAAAGTGGTTTGCTATGCTATGGGGATGAGTTGGTAATTTTAGTAATAGGTAGTCTCGAGACCTAGCTCAGCGCGACTGCTGCATAACAGAATCAGACTAGTTACCAAAACAACTGGGCTGCGGACCTAGGTCTGTAATCAATTCACTGAAAACTAAGTACTGCATTTTCAAATAAAAAGAAAAACAATCGGTTAAGAGCGAATCGGGTTCGCGTAATCGGGGTTCGATACCAGAACTTTATCATTGGGCAGTCGATCCACTTAATTTAAGAGTAAGAGTTCTCGTATAAGTTAACACAAGAACATTGTTTTCCAGCACATATTAGGTTGCCGAATAAGGGCCACTTGTCCTATAATCAATAACTAAATACCTCCTATGCCTGATAATATCAAAATTTTAGCCTTAGGACCCTAGAAGATCAAAGGGCGGTAGGCTTTGCACATTTTGGGTTATATCTTTATAACCAATTCACCAAACATTTTGATTTTCTTTATTTTTTTTATCCTTGATTATAGCCCTTTCAGACGATACATCACGCGATAGGAAAATAATACTTTTTTTCGGGGCTCCAATTCATTCCTATTAAAAATTAAAAATATACATATTTCATGATTTTTGATTGTCGAAATATGTGCACGTTGCAAAGACATTCTGTCAAATTTCAAATTCCAACGTCACGTTGCTTTTGATTAAAGTGTCTAAGACCGCCGATAGCACGAGCGTATTTATACAGGTTTCGTTTTTTTCCTTTTGTTGTACTGAACTCTTATAGGGAAATATCTTCGAATTGTACCGTACCGAAAAAAATTTGCTTTTAGAGGGTTCGTAATGTGCCGCGCGTCAAAGTGGGCACTAAAGCACCGGATGGTCTTCTGGATATTAACAAATGTCATCCGAACGATTTTTAACTACATAGAGCTAGAATACGGTGAAACCGAGTCAAGTGCGATCGAAAAAACTTAAAAAAAAGATATTTGTATACAAAAGCGGGCGTTTCGTAATAGCAAGAATCGTATTACTCATCAGTACGGCTTGGTTTTTGCCTGCCGTATACGCCACAATGCATAGCCAAACTGACCTCATATATGCACTTGAAATAATTTTTAAGTGTGAATATATACGAAGGGAAATACTTCGTATTTACTTGAATGCCTAGCAAGATTAACCCTATGTGGGACTAGCATTTCATAAAGAGTTTTGCCATAAAATAAACGCCCGCTTTTACATAAAAATTTCTTTTTTTTAAAGTTTTTTTTCGATTGCAAGATTTTTTTGCACTCAATTCTCCAGCTGCGGATTTGGCAGCAATCTCAGTCAATTTCATATTGACTAAATTCGGTATGAATTTATTTCATAGCAAAACTCCCAGAAAACGAGTCAACTGCGACTCTGATATGCATCACTGCATCCGATTTGGATTCACCCTGTAACGAGAATTCCAAATGAATCCATCTTTGCACTTGTGCAGCCAGTCTTTTTTGATGTTAATAGGGAAACCAATTACGTCCTTGAAATTGCACGACAATTTCAGGGCGAAGATCCCTTTCAAGGATGAATAGGAAGCAAACTCGGTACTTCAACCAGTGACATACCCTGTTTTTTTTTTATTTGGAAGGCTCCGCATCGAAGATAAATCCTAGATCGGATGCTCTTTGAGAGAATTTTTATGTTAAAACGGAAGTCCTTATTAAAAGAAAGTCCATCACTCAGATTCTTAATTACATTAGGACGTCGGGGTGGGATTTATGAGTGGAATATATAGTGGAATTAGTTCCATGGTGGAGGGGTTCCTGGAGACATTCAATATGAATAATGAAGAACGGAATAGAGTCGACCGTTAAACGATGCTAAGAAACTTTACAAACTGCAAACAATTATTACCGAGATTGAGACTGTTAGTTAATTCAATAGTTGGCTTTTATAACGGATGATTGTAGCCATATGTGACCATTAACTCCAGAAAATTTCCTTTGAGATATTCTGTAGAGCATGGTTTATAATAGACATACCTGTATTCCGTGTCTTTGGAAAATATACAAAATATATTTTGTTCTGAAAACGACAGACGTCATAGTATGTTCACCATCTAAAGGCTTTATTGAATGTTCATTTATTCATTGTCTGATTTCAGCCCTCCCCTTTCACATTTCTTTCACTCAAGCCCAATCAAATCCCACGACGAATTTAGGGCATTTCAAGGAAAAGAAGAAGAATAAGTTTCTTTTTTCACAATTTAAAATCTTTTTTTAATAAACGAACTAATTTCCTCTATTTTCTTTTTAAGTTTTACATATTATATTCCTGTATGCAAGCTATAATAATAATTTACACTCTTTTATCGAAGGATATACAAGTATATTTTCTAAAGTAAATGTCTTGCCTAATTCTTACGTTGAGTAGATCCACACATCTTTAAAGTCAACATGTCTAGTAGAGATGGTTTCAATGACAGGTCCTTAGACTCCTTCCCTCGAGCAAATATGTACGCGTTTATAATAATATGCAAAGTAACCACATCTTTGCGTTCACTTACAAGCTTCAGCTACAATTTGGAATGATGAGCTAGGAGATGTAAATATCCTGGAAAGTGCATATAGCAATTTTCCTGATGCCCAAGGAAGCTGCTACTGTGTCTATTTGAATCTAAGAAACGGATCTATTGTGAAAAGAAATTGCTTCATTTTCATAATGGCTTCTTTTATGGCTTGAAGCTTTCACATAAAGATACGACTAAAGAAGCCGAAAACTAGTTTTGTAAATTGGTAAAAATAAACTATTTATATTTAGTGTAGTTTAGATTTTATATAGAATTTTTTTAAATAAATTTCTGATTCGGCAATAAAACCCTTAATTTAACTACAATTAATAGGGTTAGTTATCCTATTGTATAATATTTGTAAATAATTCATTTTTTCGCATTTAATTAAGTATACAAGTATAAAGTTCAGAAAATTAAAAATTAAATAAAAACTAAGTAATATTTCAATAAGGTTAACCGGACGGTGTCTAGATGTACTCCACAAGGAGGTTTCACCTCGACTGTGATTATAGATGTCTAATGGTATTCTCATCTCTTTACAAAGATAGGGTATAAAAGCGGTATAATATCCTGAGAATTTATTCATCCTGGTCTCGGGAAAGTTTTTATCGATCAGTGAACTAACTTAAAGAGGATTGCAAAAGCTTCTTAACTGGGCTTTACATGGAGGAGAGTTATTCCAACTTAACTCTGTAATTCTGTAATATTGCTCTTGACTTAAATACTACAGCCAGGTACCTACACTAGACTCAATTATTGGAGCATAAATGTGAATAAGGCCATTGCACTGTATGTCTGCAAGGAAACTTCTGGTAATAGATGGGCTATATACCCTCGCATCGCTATTTTAAGAACTATCCTCATATATGGTCTTACTAAAATAATAGAGAGCTGCCTATCTAGTTAACAGGTGCTGTTCGAACCGCACCAACGGCAGCAATGGAGATTATTCTACGGCTCTTGCCCCTTTATATCCATGGGAAATGCATAGCTGTAAAAAGTGCAGAAAGACTTAGAGAGTTGTGTTGCTGAATACTGACATACTTTGGGAACAGTAGAATACTGAAGATCTGTCCTGGGGACTATATACGGGTAGCTACGGATTACATTATCCCTAGACAAAATTTTGAGAGAGCATTCTCAACTAGCATTCCTAGTAGATGGGAGTGGAGGGATGATAATCGCGTAGAAAATGACTCTGATATATGTGTGTCCATGGACGGTTCGAAAATGGATAGGAGAGTGTGAGCTGGGGCATACTCAGCATTCCCTCAAATGCAAGAATCGTACGCAGCAAGACTGCTGCTAACAACTTATGAGATACCTAGAGATTGAGTTATCAGCATTCATATTGACATCCAAGCTACAATCAAAGCTCTGGATTTGAGTACCATTCCATTGCAACTAGTGCAACTGTGTCAGTGTGAGCTCGGTAAGCGGTGCGTTATTCTCTGCTGGGTGTCTGGTTATAGCGACATACTTGAAAACGAGGCAGCTTATGCTCTAGCCAGGAGGGGTTCCTTTACAAATATATGTATGGTGGACGGTCGGCCCCTAGAATCAGAGAAGAGGATTCTAGATGTACAGGACTCTAACCTAACAAATTGCAGATGGAGAGAACAGACAACTTTGCTCTATTTCCGGAGATATGCCTTGGAAGACGTCAGCCCTACTGAGGAGGAACCGTAAGGATGTGCGTAATCTTACTGTAGTTGTCACGAGATATTGCTTCTTCGTCAAACATGCAGAATGTATACGAGCTCAATACAATGAATTCTGCAGAAACTGTATGGACCAGGAAGCGGTTGAGAGCTTTCAACACCTGGTGTGAGAATGTCTTTGATTTGCTAAGCGTAGGGAGAATCCGCTTGGTAGCTACTTTTTCTGTGAATTTGGGGTATTAGCAAACAAAGAGATGGGGAGCTGGTATGGTTCACTAATTCTTGTGGCTGGGTTCAGCGGTGTTGAAATACCACTCACAGGGTATATATCCAAACACTGCAGGTCTATATCCAAACTATCTTTTCTTTTCCATGAACTTTTATTTTATAATTAAAATTTCTTCACACAACTCTTTTTAAAACGTAAATGATATGCGACTCTTTGTGTATAAAACAATTTTCTTTTCAAACAACGGTCCAGAAACAGTTCGTACTGCTCCGTATGGAGTCAATAAATCACGCTCAGGTATCGCACATGGAAGGAAAACCAGGCCCTGATTTCACCGAGGCGACCACTAGATAAAAAGTTCTTTGTTTTTCTTTTACTTTACTGTAGTATCGTCGAATAATCACGTGAGTGTACGCCAATATCCTGTATTCACGACCCTCACTTAAAACAAACTGTTCTATACTCGCTTTTTTAAAACAATCAAGTCCCAAGTGCAGGGTAAAAAATTCTTATTATACACTTTCTACCCTGAGAATATTTTTCACGTTGGACATGTTTAAAGATATCCACAATTATCGCGACGATTGATGGCTTGAAGTGGTAATTTGAAACTTCGAAAATCATAGAGCCATCGTCTTGCTTTCTCAACACATTGTTGCACTTAAACAATATACCCATGCACAATTCCTGCTTTCTGCTTTTGATTCCCTCACTGGAAGGAATTTATTCGTTCGTGTGTAAAAATTGCTGATGCAATATTTGTGTGTTTCTCCCGGAGCCTACTCCACAACTCCCCCCACAAAGCAGAGAGGAGCTCGCTGGCAACCTCTTTTTCAAAACCATACATAATCCCAGATCACCATTCCGCCCACTAATCCTATACATCCTATCCAGAAACTGCACGTCGATTAGACGCACCTGCTCTGGCTTAATTCATGTGATAGCTAGCATCCCTTATTCGCTTAAAATCATTCCGTCTACCCTTGAACTCTTTAACCCAGTCGAGATGCTTTGCAGAGTACTGACAGGAAAAGTGCCAAAAAATCAACAGAGTTATATACATTTAGATAAAGATAGTAAAATCATATTACATATAGACCCATACAAACAAATCAACGCACACAGAAATATTTACACTGATGCCTCAAAATATGGTGGTGAGGTTGGTATCTCCAACTGGCCCACCAACGCAGGTGATGAGCTCTTACTTACAGCAGACTGGCTCGCTAAAAGCTTTGTCTAGTGGAATAGATAGTTTGGTAATTCTCAACCTACGAGTTTGTGAATCCGGCCTCTGGGGCTCTCTCTCGGCTGTGTTAGTTGTGCAGAAGTTAGAAAAATATTGTTCAACTGACAGTATTGTCCTTTGTGCAGGTACCAATGTACCTAAGACTTTCAAATTGAATTATGGATTCACTATATATCATGGCAATTCACGCGGAAATTGTCGTCTTCCAGTACAGACGAGATGCTATAAAAATTTTACATATGCACGTTAAAGCTTGTATGTAGGATTAAATCGCATCTACATTTTGTCCCCTAATTATATATGTAGTTAGTTTTTTCAGTCCCACAAATGGTTTTGGACATATTTTCAACTCATCATTATGAAGAACTGATAAGTCGTGGAAATTCACTTTCCATGAGAAAAATGTTCACAACAGAGTAGTAATGGATGAGAAATAAAGAATGGAACAAAAATATATGCAAAATATAGGAACTGGGGTGTATACGACACAAGTGCAAAAAACCCGTCTTTCGGAGGTAATTCGGTAATAAGTCAGTTATGAAGTTAAATCGATAAAAAAAAACTACACTACTCGATTACCGGCTTCTCCCTCTTTAATTTGATACAAAACAAGACGTATTTTGGACAAACCCCATCCCCAAAAGAACCACCCCCCCCCCTCAAGAAATTATTCACATATATTTTTGTACTCTAGGTCCTAAATCCGTAAAAAAAAACTCCAGTGCTCTACGACCCTCGCACACCGTCTTTCAATATTTCGATTCTTCTCACGATTTCCTTAACTACCCAAGTATATTAAATCTCGAATGGACAGTTAGTTAGTTTAAACCGGGGAAAACGAAAATTCTCATCTCCCAAACACCCGAAATCTCCGAGTTACAGAATCTGGCCGTAGGTCTTATTATGGAGCCATAGGCAGTATGGCCAAACAAACATTCTATATCTAGAAATTCTCCCACCAATTTTTTTATTTTTTTGTTTGTCCCAGTTTCGTAAACTAAAGATGTTCATAAAAGATTTTCGCAATGATGATTGGGACGTAGTTTATTGGACAAATAATCACTAGAACACTCCACTATATGCACATACCGTAATTCGTCCTTGTTCCATTGTTCAAGAATTCAATAATTCTTTTCCGTTTGATCACTAACTAATTTTTTTCAGCACTCTCCAAATTTTTTTCTAATGAAAGCTTTTCTAAATAATGTTGCCACGCGATCTTGATGAAATAAATCAATTACCATTGTTGCAGTGATTAATGGACGCTCCTAGCAGAGTCTTATTTTCCTGTCAATGACCTTCAATGAAGTGGAAACTTTTAGGAAATAGTTTAAAAAGAAGAAATAAATTTGCTCGTCCAGTTAAGTAATTAAATTAAGCGATTCACCATTAACTTTTTCGGGATCTCACAGGAAAATAAATGCTCGATCTATTTTGTGGGCTGTAGGGGTAAGAGTGAAAAGTTTGTGTGATTTATGGATATGCCTGTACCAGTTTTGATCCGCAGGCGGCAGGCCGAAAGTGGCATGGATTACATACATCTACATACAGATTATACGGTGTGCAACACTTTTTAATTATTGTCTTTCTGTAGTGTAAATGTGGCTTAAGCAATCCGGTCGTAGTAAATACGCGTAAACGTAGCCCTCAGCTGAAAACAGTTTTGGTAGATAACTTCGCTTGCCATGAAACTTTCATTCGATTCTTCCCTGATTGAGCTGTCATCTGTTTTCCTCGATCTTCGATGGCTGAGTTGGCTCCTTAGTAATATTGTAGTAATCTAAGCATCCTTTGAAATAAATGCTTGATTTCGGCTTAGGAGTACATTTTATAACATTGGCGACGAGGAAAAAGAAAGTTTAAAGTATGTAAAACATATTCGAGTTAATTTGTTTTCAATTGCGTGGTATAAAATAAGGCAAAAAATGCCGGGAAACGGAGAACAAAGAGATGGGGCGCAGCCAGCTCGAAAGTCTCTAATTGGTACAGTGGACGAATTTGATTATGTGTCAATAAACTGGAGTATACATTTGAAGAGATTATCGCACTATTTTGAGGCAAATGATATCACCAGTGCGAACAGAAAAAGGGCACTTTTATTGACGATGGTAACTGAGAACACATATCAGCTTTTTAGTAATTTAGTTTTCCCAGATGAACCAAAGTCCACGGACTATGAAAACCTAATCAAGCAGATGAGCACCCATTTTAAACCAGCAAAATCGACTTTTGTAGAAAGGGAATTATTTTACAACGCTAGCATATTAGAAAGAGAAATGGTACAGGAATGGGAAAGGCGAGTAAAAAAGTTGGCGGTAACGTGTTCATTTGGAGACTACTTAAATCATGTACTGAGGGATAAATTTGTTTTGGGGCTGAATAAAGGACCTATGAAGGAGAAATTATTTTCACAAAATATGGAAGAATTGATATCCCAGAAAGCGGTTCATATAGCATCTGAATCGGAAGCGGCACACCATTGTAACATAATTAAGGAAGAACCGATTTGCAAGTTGAAAACTATGAACAATAAAAAAAGTATAACAAATCACAACATAGGAATAAAAGTAAATTTTAAGAACTTTTGTTTTTAACGATTCTAAATCAAATCATAACCACAAGAAGAAGAAACAACCGGCCGGAAAAAATAAAATAAAATTTGAATTTAGAAATTTATTTGTGCGCTTTCATCGTTACTGGTTAATGCCAGCTGAAAGCAAAACGTGGCATAGCAGGCTAAGTCCAAATTAAGAAATGCAAGAGGGAAAATCATCTGTCTCGTTAGCTCAGTGGTAAGAGCAATCGCCCGGCAAGCGGAAGATCCCGGTTTCGAACCCCGGATGAGGCGGTTGTTTTTGCCTCTTGTATTTATGATTGGATTTGGAACCGTTAAAAATAAACGTTCTTAGAATTCTTCTATTATCTGTTCTGTTGTGTTGTCAATCGGCCTTGAGAAGGCGTTCGACAGAATACTTAAGCACTCCGTTCTTTCGAAGCTTGTACAATGCAACACGAGGAAGAGATTCGTGAACACAACTAGTTCATTCCTAACAAAGAATCATAATCACCAATATGAGCTCCCATCAAGATCTCCGCTCCCGGTGCCACTGTTTAATATTTACGTCCACTCTCTTTCCGAAAATCTGGAAAAAGTCCTGAATCTCCTCTTCCACATATGCGGACACCATCATCTGTTTCGCTTCAGGCGAGGTCTCATTCCTAAACACGTGCTCAACAGAGCAAAAAGAGCCATTTCGGTTTGAACGGGGTCAAAATCGTTATAGGGAAAATTGACTACTATTTGAGTACCTACAATTTTACTAACAAAAAGAATACTTGAAAAATCTAAACAACTCTAAATGCTATAACTAAGGTTTCTCCCGGAGCCTACTCCACAACTCCCCCCACAAAGCAGAGAGGAGCTCGCTGGCAACCTCTTTTTCAAAACCATACATAATCCCAGATCACCAATCCGCCCACTAATCCTATACATCCTATCCAGAAACTGCACGTCGATTAGACGCACCTGCTCTGGCTTAGTTCATGTGATAGCTAGCATCCCTTATTCGCTTAAAATCATTCCGTCTACCCTTGAACTCTTTAACCCAGTCGAGATGCCTTGCAGAGTACTGACAGGAAAAGTGCCAAAAAATCAACAGAGTTATATACATTTAGATAAAGATAGTAAAATCATATTACATATAGACCCATACAAACAAATCAACGCACACAGAAATATTTACACTGATGCCTCAAAATATGGTGGTGAGGTTGGTATCTCCAACTGGCCCACCAAATAGTTGGCGGTAACGTGTTCATTTGGAGACTACTTAAATCATGTACTGAGGGATAAATTTGTTTTGGGGCAGAATAAAGGAACTATGAAGGAGAAATTATTTTCACAAAATGTGGAAGAGTTGATATCCCAGAAAGCGGTTTATATAGCATCTGAATCGGAAGCGGCACACCATTGTAACATAATTAAGGAAGAACGGATTTGCAAGTGAAAACTATGAACAATAAAAAAGTATAACAAATCACAACATAGGAATAAAAGTAAATTTTTTAAATATTGTAACTATTGTGGGTGAAGATTGTAAATTTAAAAATTTTACATGCAATCAATGTGGTATTAACGGACATCTAAGAAAAGTTTGCAAAAATAAGCCAAAAGGGCAGAAATGTCACTATACAACTGAAACATCAAGAATGTGGTTACGTCCAAATAATTATTCGTTCTACGACAAAATGGTAATAGTAAACCAATTTTATTTGATATTGTAGTAAATAATAAACTTTTGAGAGCTGAATTAGACACTGGGGCTACTATTTCGTGCATTAATTCAGATACATATTATAAATTTGGGAAAATGTGGTTTTAAGGCCAGCATCGGTCGCGTTGTTAAGTAACAACAATGAGCATATTGAACCATTAGGTAAATGTTCTTTACAAGTACGTTTTAATAATAAAATAAATCCAGTGATATTTTACGTGGTGTAAAATGGACGTCCGCCACTACTAGGTCGTGATTTCTTGAATAATTTTAATATGTCTTTTAATGTAAATAGAATAGAGCTTCATAAAGAAATTGGAAGTATCCTATCAAAATTTCCCAGTGTATTTACTGAGAATTAAGGGAAACTAAGGTATGGAAAAACCAAATTATATTTAAACCCAAACACGGTACCAAAATTGTATACCCCTAAGCCATTAGCATTCAACATCAAACAAATGGTTGAGTAACAGATTACTAAACTAATTCAAAGTTGTATTTTGAAACCGGTGCAGTTTTCTGATTGGGGTATACCAATCGCACCGATAATTAAATCCGACGGTTCAGTAAAGATCTGCGGTGAAAGACACATATTACCCCAAATTGAAGATATTTTTGAGAAATTAAGGAAAGCATCAATTTTTTCTAAAATTGATTTAGTGAATGCCTATCAGCAAATCGAACTGCAGGAAGTAGGCCAACCGTTGACCACGATATCAACACATATTGGTTTATTTCAATACACCAGATGTTCCTATGGAATTAAAACGATGCCTGCCAAATTTCAAAAGATAACTGAAATGGTTTTAAAGGAAATTCAAGGTGTCGTAGTATTCCTAGATGACGTCATTGTCACGTGTAAGGATGCCAAAGAGCCTTTAATGTGATTACAAAAGATATTATCACGTTTAGGTGAGGCGGGTCTTACAGTCAATGGAAGCAAATGTGAGTTTTACAAAAGCTCAGTTACATATTTGGGGTACGTTATAGATAAAGAGGGGTTACGACCATGTACTAATAAAGTGCAAACTATTTCTGAAGCAAGACATCCTTAGAACGTCACAGAGTTAAAAGCCTTCCTGGGAATGATAAATTATTATCGAAAATTTCTTCCTAACCTATCGCAAATCCTTCAGCCACTCTATATTCTAGCCTACCATTGCAGCATATAGACGATGCGAGTAGTGTTGGTATCGGTGCTTCTCGCGTCTTACAACCCGCCGAGAGAAATTAGAGTCAAGTTGATAAAGAGGCACTTGTCATCTATTATGTGGTCAAGTATTTTCAGCAATATTTATATGGCCGGAAGTTTTTACTACTAACGGACTGTAAGCCACTTTTGTCAATATTTGGGGATAAAAGGGGAATACCCAAATGGCCGCTAGTAGATTGCAACGCTATACGTTGTTCTTATCTGGGTATGATTTTGAAATACTGTATGTCAAAAGTGAACGTAATGAGGCAGATTTTTTATCCAGAAAACCCGTGGGTATGTCTCAAGGAGATAAGATTGAGATAGAAATAGAAAATGCAAATAAATGGAAATTATTTACAAGAAAACAAAGACCTAGTGATTGACCTCGCAAAAATGAAACTAGAAACGAGTAAAGATATAGAACTACAAACGATAATAGGTAATATTGGGAAAGGTTGGCCAAAGGAAAGAAAAGATTTGACAGAATCCGATCTGAGGTATTATAACATTAAAGATCAGTTAAGAATAGGAAAAGATTGTGTACTATGGGGTCATAGATTAGTGATTCCATCTGTATTATGAAAGGAAATTTTGGAACGTGGTAACAAATTGCGGAACGTGTGCTGAGAATCAGAGAAATCCTGCCCAAGAGACGCTAAGACCGTGGGCTTTTCCAGATGGTCCTTGGCAAATAATACATATTGATTTTTTTGGGGCCATATAAATAAAAAAGGTCATAGTTATTGTAGACAGTTATGCCAAGTGGCCTGAGGTTTTTGAAATGGTTAACGTTAATACCACTGAGACAATACAGAAATTAAAGGAAATTTTCAGCCGATTTGGAACACCGAAAATGATTATGTCAGATAACGGTACGGCTTTTATGTCCAAACAGTTTGAATTCTTCTGTAAGAGTTATAGCATAGAGCATGTGACTAGTGCAACGTACCATCCGTAATCCAATTGGCAAGCTGAAAACTTTGTTAAAACCATCAAACAATTTTTGTCTAGAGTTCCTAAACAATCCGGAAAAGCACCTAATGGATTTAACGATTTTTGTTGCCGTATCGGATTACACTACTTATAACAACAGGCGAGTCCTCAGCTAAATTAATGTTTAATAGGGAATTACGAAGTAAATTTTATTTGTTTATGCCACTAGAGCGTGAAGTCTTAATTAATGAGAAAGTAAAAGAGAGAGTAGAGAATTATCGAAAAAAAAAACAGATAAAGTATTATAAAGGTAATAGGTCGAAGCACTTTGAATAGGGGGAAAAAGCATGATTAAAAAATTATATGGGCAATAGGATGTCGTGGATAGCTGGGTACGTATTGAAATCAGTTGGACATATAAAGTTCTTAGTACAAACGGAAGTTGGACAAGTTTTAAAAAGGCATGTAGATCAGTTGGTACACCGGGGCTATGGGGGACAGTATTCACGAGATCATGGTTTTCAAAAAGAAGTAGAAAAGCTACAATTCCTTTATTGTCACCCGAAAGTTAAAGCGGTCAGAATCATTCGACAACCTGTCAAGAGCATTTATCTGATCAACGAAAAGAATTCCAAGGAAACGATAACGACTTAGTGCAAAACCGGCAAACCTTTGTACGAAATAGTAAGCCTTCGATAAGTAGTGAGCCAACAAGAATGCACCGCCCAAGAGAAGCAAAAAGAATACCTAGTAATAATAGTAATAATTAAAACAAGAGATGTACATACGGATGTTTTTTGACATCCAGCTTTTATTTTTATTTGCGTCACTTATGATTATGAATTTATGATTATTAAGCCTCAACAGCCCTACTAAAATAAAATGAATCTAGTTAGTAAAGGAGGATTGTAGTGTGAATGTGGCTTAAGCAATCCGCTCATAGTAAATAAGCGTAAACGTAGACCTCAGCTAATAAGAGCTTTGGTAGATAACTTCGCTTGCGATGAAAATGTCATTCGAATCTTCCCTGATTGAGCTGTCATCTGTTTCCTCGCTCTTCGATGGCTGAGTTAGCTCCTTAGTAATCTTGTAGTAGTCTAAGCATCCTTTGAAATAAATACTTGAGTCACAGAAAACGAAGTAATCAAATAATGTCGATATCCATCATGAAATTCATCAGTTCTATTTTTAATCGATAGTGGAGTTCTATTTAATGGTGAATGAATTATACATTCAATTTGGTTCACCTAATTTGCTCTGTGGCACATGAATATGTAGCTTATTTGCCACTTACTCCAGAATTTGATTGTAACTCTTATTTAGAGAGTACTTTGATGATAAAATCGAGAATTTGCATGAACACTTGAATAGAATTAAGCCACCTTCAAAGTAATAACATTCATTGAAATTTTAAAAAGTATACATATAGCAGGACTTACAGCAATTTTCTTGCTTGCTTTGTATTAACATCAAAGTAAAGTGTCGATAGGAAATTGATTGAGACTTTGAGCACAGAGGAATGTTACATTACGCATGAATGGTATTTGCATTGATTTGCTTTGCTAGTAGTAAATATAAGTTTTAGGGATAGAAATTTTATCAGAAATTCAAGTTTATGTTGTTTTTAATAATTTTAGAACGCAAAAAGAATTGTTTTCTTTCGATAGCTAATAATTTTGGATAGTCGTGTGTCTTAAATTATAGTTGCGGCCATTGTGTCCAAAAATAAAGGGGGTTGAAACCATTTCGAATCAAAAGAGTTCGTGTCAAAATTGGAGAAATTGGGAAATTTTATTTATTTATACTTAGTAAGGGCATCCAACTCCTACAGACTAGAAAATTGTCTACCAAGATTGAAAAGTTCATTTAGAGATAACATTAGCGACAGCTAATATCATATAATCTTCATAGAAAACTAGGGAGGATGATGGGGATGACGCTGTTTATTTGATATTTATTAGCTCACCTACACGTTTCAGCTCCACACCGTATAGTTACAAAGCGCATGCGATACTGTTTTATGGATATCAGCCTTGCTCATATATTTTTTATAGCTCATGTCATAGGATTTTCGTGTCCATTATAGGAAGTTAATTATTATATTTTTAACTGTCATAAACTTTTCTAAAATTTCGGGTACAATACGGTACTGCTGTCAGTATTGATAAAAGTTACTGTCCGGGTGATAGCTTAGCATAACATACTAATAATACTAGAGATTACTCGTTAAGATTTTTTATCGGGGCAAACTTATATTTGTTCAAGAAGCTAAAAAAAATTTGTTATTTGTTATTTCATCACATAACCCATTTTAGTTTTGGTGACAAGTTTTAAGTGTTGGTTTTGACTCATCAACAAGTTCCAAATAGCAAAATTTGGTGACTTGAAAAACAAATGAAAAAATAGAACAAAAGAAAAGAAATAAAAAGAGAAAATTGAGAAAAATAGAAACAAAAACCAAGACCTGAAACTTGTCACAAAAAAAAAAAAAAATGGGTTATGTGAAGAAATAACAAATAAACATTTTTTTGTCCAGTTATTTTATTGAATTTCAGCTTATCTATGAGATTTGGTATTTATTGCCAAACATTTTTTATTGGGCTTTATAGCAAACCTACGTCCCCTGTGTCAATACAACCGTCGAATCACGGTCTGAACGTTCTTTCCTTCTTTCGCTATTTGGGATCTGTTGATGAGTCAAACCAAGACTTGAAACTTGTCACCAAAAGGGTTGTGTGATGAAATAACAAATTAGAACATTTTTTAGCTTTTTACCGGAGAATCCCAAAAAATTATTTCTTGAACAAAATTACAGAATAAGAAGGAACCCCCACCGCTGCAACACTTAATATACGACTGTCAAAAGAAATTAAAGGATTAGTTAACCATTGATTACGTTGAGAAAAGTGTTTCGTCTTTTCATACACTATTTTTTTTTCGAAGCGTTCTTCTTGCAAAGCGCATATAGGTACCTATATAAGTACCCGCGTTCCAAGATAAGTAGTGGCACGCAAGAATTCACGCCTTCATGTACTGCTCTAGTTTAGCAACAAAGTACACGAAAGTGAAAAGAATCTAAATTACCACCAAATCGCACGAATGAAAGATTACTTAGGCTGTGTTCACATCGGCGACTGCAGTCGACTGCAGTCAAATTAACTCTGCCTGGAGAATGTGTGAGTAAACGTCAAAGAGGTAAAAAGGGATATGGATGCCAAACGAGAAACTTGTGCTCCGATAATTAATTATTCATTAAAGCTTCCTCGTAATTTGCAAATAAAAAAGCGCCAAAATTAAAATCTTTTATGACATTTGTTACATTTTTAGTTCTTATCTGATTCATCAATCAATATAAAATTTGTATCACCCATTCCTATTTTTAAAAACTTTACTACTAGTTCCCGCGCAAGTTAACTTACTTCCACCTCAGGAGCATGAACTTAAATGACTCAAGTCGACTGCAGTCAAATTGACTTAACGACGTGAACACAATTTGGTGTATAAGAACACTCCCTAAAATGCCCCGTCCGCCTACACATAAAATTAAAAGGGCCGTGGCCATGTACACTTCTGAGTACGACCAGAACGAAATTTTCTGATTCCAAAGGTCTAAAGTCGACTGCAGTCGCCGACGTGAACACAGCCTTAGTAGTATTCGCTAATTATTTTGGCTAAAAATAGCAGATACAGAACGCATTTAGAGACTCGACTGTGGAAAGAGAGGGAAGGTTTTGTCTATACATACATACCTGCAACTATCGACTAGTCTCCGATTCGTTGCCAGCCACAAACTCCAAATCCCGTCGGTAAAGCTGCTTCTGTGTACTTTCTTGTATTTGAGTAGAAAAGTTATCATAACCTTAAAGCCGTAGCTACAACGGTGTGCTAGAACCAGCCCTTACTTCTACGAACATTAATCCAGAGTGACTTCAGGTAATGTACAAGAGGGCTGAAGCACTGAATACTAGATTTTCCCTTGATAAGATCAGCTTTTCGAGTGTCCTGCCCAAGTTCGGGGCTTCATTTTTCTAAACTAACCTAGACCGAGAGGTAAACAAATTTCAAGTGTCAACAGTTGGCTATATCAGCTGGCACATTCGCTCCACAGTTGCCGATACACGGGGTTTCTTGCTGGATTCAACACGATTCCTTTCATCAATTTCTGAGACTCTAGTTCACTTTTTATTCGCAATTTGTCTCCAAAATAACTACTGGAAAACTTTATGCGCACCCGCCGTATTCTAGGACATTTCATATAATTTTAGCAAATTCAATTACATGGTAAGCTTTCGTTCTTCCTGTACGCCCAGGAACTTCTAGTGAAGACACGAACAGGAATATCCCACGATAATTGCGCGAGGGCTTTGATCCGCATCTTATCCGTGGTGGAAATAAACCACAGACACGATCGAATCGACAAACGACGGACAAAGCTGTGGTATTGGAAAGGCGATGTGTATAGGAATACACGATTAGGATTGCACCCTCGTTACCGCTCGGCCGGAGTAATATTCTATTATTAGAACTATAAAACAATCGTTACAATATGAATATGCACATTACATATTGCAACTTTTTCTGACATAATGTTGTGCAGTAATTGCCATTATAGTAAAGAATATATATACTAAAGGCACTTTCATATCAAAAACAAGAACAGAAAAATGTAAACCGAAAAACTCAATTTATTCCACTTTAAAATAAGATTTATATTCCAATGATTAATAAAATCCAAGGAAATAGGATAAACTAAGAATTTTACTGAGAAAATAGTTATATTTATTTCAGATTTTGAAGAAAAACACAACTTTTATGTTTTATCGGCCGAAAAACTTTTTCGGCGGAAAGATTCGGCCGATAAAACATCAAAGTTGTGTTTATCTTAAAAATCTGAAATACATATACTATTTTATTAGTAAAACTATTAGCTTATCTTATTTCCCATGATTTTATTAATCATTGGAGCAAAAATCTTGTTTCAAAGTGGAATAAATTGAGTTTTTCGGTTTACATTTTTTCTATTCTTGTGTTTGATGTGAAAGTGCCTTTACATAAAAACGAAAGACTACTTATGTTTAAATTTATATATCTCGATAATTTTCCCCGTGTCAGGTAAATAATTTGCATATTTGTTTGACGAAAAATAAAGCTTAGTTTTGGTATATGTATGCATAGACAAGGAAGGATACAGCGTGCAGCGATCGCCTCCCCTAGAGCTGTAATAAATCAAACTTTATATTCTAATCCAATGAAATAGGAAATACCGGCATTAAAAAATAGACACCCTTATTATCGTTGTCACTTTAAGTGAGAAATGGCGTTACGACACAAAAGTGGTATTATGGTTGTCGTTTAAAGTGACATTTGTCGAAAACATACGACTTTGGACGCATTACTGTTGTCGTATTAAGTAGACAAATGTCGATGTAAGTGACAATTTTACTCACTTGGTTTTCCTAAGTGACAGATGTTAGCTTTGTGTAAGAAAAAGGAAAATGCAAGCAGAAAATGATAAATTTTATAATGGCTTCCTAAGTTGTTCATTAAAACATAAAATTCTATAAATTAAATTATTTTTTTTTGCAATTGTAGTGTAAAGATTACAACAAAAAAACAATTTGAAGTCATGATAGATTTTATGGTGAAGCATCCTGTTATAGCTAAAGGGCTAAAATACATCGCGTTTATACATATTTTTTTTTTTTTTAAATAACAACAATACCACGAAATAAGACAAACCTGTCTTTTATCTACACCCTGACGCATGCCCTGATGCTACCTGTCCCTTTAAGTGACAACTATAATACGGCTTTGAAGAAAAATGTCACGTCACACCGTTCAACAACGATAATACGAAAAGTGAAGTGAAGTGAGAGTGACTGCGAAGCTTGTCACTTTGGTGAGTCGACAACTGTAATAAGGGTGAGAAAATAATTTCTCCCTTCACTTAATGAATACATCACAACAGTGCTCTAGAGTTTCCCTTCATTTTGCATTTAATTAAGTTTTTAAATTATATTACATTCATACATAAATTTTAAAATTTTCAAGGTGTACAGAGAAAACAAGAACTGGACAGCTCAAATTTAAATACTACAGTGAATAACCATTTCCCGAAATTGAAATTTGGAACTTCTAATGTTTATCAAAATACTTAATTAAATTACTTTGCTTTGAATATGCTTTCTTTGGTACCATGAAAATTTTAAAATTTATGCAAATGTAATTTAATTAAATGGAAAACCCTAGATAGTTATTTGTTATATTTGTTATTTTTTCCTCTTTAGCCATAAATTACTCTCAAAAAATTTAAATTTATATCACTAAGGAATTTTCAGTACAAGCAAAATTGTTGCACTTTTTTTGTGATCGAAAGCTCACAAAACACGGGTAATTTGATAAAAAGTAATATGTTGGGAAAATTATCATTGCCGGGGTAATCAATCTCAGATTCACTTGTCTTGCAAATATATAATTCAAGGCAAATAGGATTATACGAGTATATATACTAACCCTACCTAATTAGCATTCCTCGAAAATTTCTTCCACCATTTAAGTTGCAAGAAATTGCAGTCCAGCCCAGGAAATTATGGTTTTTGAACGAAATGTAAGCGACCTTTATATGAAAACCTCCAGCAGTAAGGCAAGAAAGAAGTGTATAATGTCTATTTTATATGGGATTAAATTTTGCTATACTTACGGGATCAAAAACTTATATTATATAGATAAAAGAACTCTGGCGATATTTGAATGCTAATGAAATTTTCATGCCAACACGAAATGAGAAAGCTATATAGAGCGGTCCACAACTGATGGCAAATGCTGTTATAGGGGGCGATGGGGGCGATCAAATATCTGGATCTGCCCTTGTGCATAGATAGTTCTCTTCACTAATTTATATATATATGATTATTACCAACTTCTAATTCTTTTCTATGTTCATTCAATTATGGGAATATATTTGTAAATATGAGTTTTTTCAATACAGCAAAGACAGTTCTTTCTGATAGGCCCTTGGGGTTTTTATTGAATTCTGCTCCATCGACATATTTCCTAATTATTTTTTCCGTCTCTAAACAAATGTTACTGATATCGCTGTTGGGGCAATTAGTCCACCCCAGTTTTTTTTCTTTTGTAATAAAATTATTAACGCGAGGTGCGGCACCAGATTTTTCAGGAAGTAAAGCGTCAGTGCATTCATATCCGCTTATGTACCCAACAGCATTAATCTGGAATTCAGAGAGCATAATTCCTTCAAACAGGAAATCAATGTTGTTTTCAGTTTGAATCTAACAACATAGTCATTTTATTTTTACGGACATAAATACATAGTAGTTGATGATAATTTCAATTTGCTACAAGTCTGTAACTATTGAATATTACCTTTGGAGCTTTTGATTTGAGCATAAGTTTACAAACATTTGAATACTGCAATAAATTGTCTAGCTGTGGGGCTATTATTTCACCTCGATTTACATCTCATTGCGCAGAAATAACTTCCAGGAAATCTTGACATATGTTTTCGATAAAATAAATTTCAAGTATTGCTTGGCACATAAATCTTAATAAAAATATTTAATTACCTCAAATCCAATATATATACCTTGAAAGCCAGTACAAATTTTGGTCCTATGTATTGGTTTATTTTCACTACACTTCAGGTGCAGAATATATTTTTGAATATTTTTAATTGTCTGTGAAATAGGTGCCCAATTTTGGTGAAGTATGGCTGCTTTTAATCCTTTTGCAAAAGGATTCCTAGAGATGTTGAACATTTTCATGAACTCTACTGTGGCCTCCCTTCCAATAAATTGTGGGAGATTTAAATAATTGTTGCAAAAATATATTGCGGTTGTAATGCTTTCACTCAAGTTTTCATGACAAATCTGACCTTAATTTATTGCTTTCACATTGAAGACGCAATTTGAAAAGCTTATTGCCCAATTTTAAACATTGTTTTTCTTGCAGAGAGTGCAATGCCCTGATATGACTCCAAGATATTTCGCACTTTTCGGAAATTAGCTTATCACATGTAGCGCAGTGATTACGTATAGTATAAGCACTGTGCGAATAATTTCCTTCGGTTTTTTCTTCATACAAAAGTATGATGTCTTACTCGGCAACTCAATCATACTACGCAGCAAGCGGAACATAGCTTTATTATAGCTAGGCCCATCACATGTTAAACAAATAACTTGAACGCCTACCATTTGTAGACGTTTCATTGCCTCCAGTACTAAATTTTTACGCTCTTCGGCTGTTAACGAATGTATGAAAAAATATTCAATTGGAAGAGTCCAATGATTATTATTATTTACATAGACTAAATCGAAATCGAAATCTTCATAGCCTCTAATTTTATTGTGAATGAACTTTTTGATTGACACTTCATCGACAACAAATATACAATAGCAGGATTGATCTTCAGATTTCATCGTACTTAATTTCGACTACAATGTATTGTTACGCACAACAAAGTGACACAGGCGACATCTGTTGGAATTGGAAACAACTTTAAGTTAGCGACATCTTAGTAGAATTTACGGGAAGGATCTAGGATCTAGGATAATTTGTACCAAATAACAAATAATTATTTGCGAATAATTCACCAAATAACGAATAATATTTGTAATCAAATAAATTTTTATTCGATTTTTCATTTTATTCGGTTTTTTATCTTTTATTTTTATTCGAATAAAAATGCCCATCTCTGTTGTCAATATGCGTATACTTCCCCTGTTTGATATTCTCTACATGATATAACGGTTTCTTAATATTTTCTCATCGACATGAGTTAACAATTTGTTGTAGTTTTATGGTGGAAATCTTTACCTTTTCTGAAAGTTATTACTAATGCATTTCTTCTCTTTTCTTAGACCTCGATGCAACGTATTCTTAGTATTTTCTTATGGAGATTCTTAATGTATTCCTTTCCCTTTCTTGACGTCAACATTTATCTTTTTCCTAACAAATAGTTTCAAAAATATGGAAATAGTAGGCATATTGTTTCATAATATAATTTTTTTATTGTAATTAATGAACGAGTTTTCGGTAGCTAAGCTACCATAATCAGGGTTATATCTTATGTACAAACTCAGTTTGTATGATATTCCTCCTTCATTAGTTATAATAGAATATGTATATTATGAAACAATAATTTGGTTGTATCTTGCCTACTATTTCGATGTTTAGAAACTATTTGCTAAGAAAACGATAAATGTGTACTTGTTCAGTCCTCACACAGGGATGTTACTATTAAAGATCGCACGATGAATTCCAACTATGGGTTAGTTTCTCGATTAAATAATTAATTCAGCAAGCTGAAAAATATTCGCTCGATTCTTAATCTACATGAAATACAAAAGAGGGCAGACATAAAGTATCAATCAAGGATACTAAATAAAAGGTAGAATACTTATCTAAACAAATTATCCTGATGCGTAGAGGTTATATCTGCTCTTATTTTATTTAATATGCTCATAATTATTTGCTACATAAAAAACTGCTGCTCATCCTCTAACATTTATTTAGGAAATATATAAAAATCTTTAATTAATAACCAAAAACTTATCCATATATACTTACATCCGTATACTTACAACTTTATAATGACGGCAGAGCAAATTCAAACTGTCGCAAGGGCAACACCAAGAAGCGAGCCAAGCATAACTGGTTACAGCGGCTGTATAAAGCCGACAAATTTCAGTAGATTGCCTCATTCTTTTCACAGAGTTGATCTGTATCATAGTTGATCTGAGTGTTAAGCAATCATGTGTCTTAGCTTTTTACAGAAGATAATTC
Organism: Dioctria rufipes; assembly: GCA_963924295.1. Taxonomy (NCBI): domain Eukaryota; kingdom Metazoa; phylum Arthropoda; class Insecta; order Diptera; family Asilidae; genus Dioctria; species Dioctria rufipes. Next base: position 54,725,194 of record OZ002740.1, read on the forward strand.
TGATCAGAGATAATCTGAGTTTCCTACATCCTTTCATTCAGAAGATAATTCTGCTCAGAGGTAATCTGAATGTCCTAGTCTTTTCAAGGAGCATTTTGCTACCCTTCTGATCTCATAAAGTAGCAAGAAGCATTTTGCTACCCTTCTGCTGTCACGCACTAGCAAAGAGCAATTTGCTACCCTTCTGCTCTCAGGCACTAGCAAGGAGATTTTTGCTACTCTTCTCATTTCACGCAATAGCTAACAGCATTTTGCCACCCCTCTGCTCTGAAGCACTAGCTAGGAGCAGTTTGCTACCCTTCCGTTTTCACGCAGTAGCATTGTCACTTATACCATTGAAGTTTATTCTGTTAACAGATAATTAATTCTGTTTTTCTTCTTTTTATTTCAGAATTGACATCAACAATTACAGTGACGTCGGACATTACTTGAACTACTGAATTTATTTTGGGGTTTTTTTTTTTTTTTTTTGTTTTGTAAACTGAATTAGCTACATAGGGTCAAGTTAGGCTAAGGCTTTGAATAATATTGCTATTTTTTTAAATTAGTGTAAGCTATTTTAATATTGAAACAAATTTCATATTTGAGTTATTAGAAAGACTAAGTTGTCCTTTACACCGGCTCTCCTCTCATAAGTTCGGGACTAGATTTCACATTGGGTTTTTAAAGCCGGATAACTCAGTCAAGTCAAAAACAAAGTTGGATTTCTTAACACTATCAAGCCCCTCCACACAAAATTCCTAAAAGTGACGAATCAATTTAATCTGATGATGGTGACGAAATCATCGATTCTATGTCAGAGTTGGTTAAGTCCCAACTTGAGGTTAAAGACCTAATGGAAGGCTTATATAAAAGCATTCCAGAGAGGGGGAAAAAGAAGACTCTCAAATTGACAGAATAACGTTTACAAGCGTCTACCGAGTATTGGCAAGAATTCAAAACTCGACATATACAAAGGAGAGTAACAAAAGAAGATCTCCAGCTAGAACATTTCACCAAAGAAATAATTAGTGATGTGCAGGAATATTACATTGAAAAGGCAGCAGGCATGGAAGATAATTTGGACAGACTATCACCTGTCAGCAATTCTCCCCATACACAGACATCACCTGCTAGCATAATGTCAATAGCGAATGACTTCCTAGAATCAAGCTGCCGACATTCAATGGATCTTTTTTCATGATTTGCTCAATACCGTAATTCATAACAACAATAATTTGAAAGAAGTAGACAAATTATATTTTCTAAAAACAAATCTATTAGGACAAGCTGAAAAATTGCTTAGGCATTACGAAGTATGCGATGAAAATTACTAGCCAGCTTGGAAACTCCTAAAAGAATGCTATTAAAATAAGCGAATATTAGTCAACATACAATTAAGGAAATTTCTGTCTCTTCCATCCACATATCATGATACCGCCGAAAGTATTAACAGATAATATAACAGAAGCACTATTAGCACTACAAAATTTAGGAGTAAAAACTAAGAATTAGGATCTTATAATTATTTACTTGAATGTACAAAAGTTACACACAGTCACACAGCAATTATGGGAGCAGAGCCTCCACCGTAGCACAGAACTACTCCAATTAAATACTCTAACAATATTCCTAGAGTCTCGCTTTAGAACTCTAGAAATGTCAGAAAACAAAAATACGTCGTCAAATACGACACCGAGAAAACCTATGGTCCATGTAATCTTTCACTGTCCAAAATTCCGAATTCTGACCACCCAACAGCGAGACGAAGTTGTCTCAAATAAGCATTTATGCAAGAATTGTTTATCACCTAACCATACAACATCAAATTACACAAGCAAAAAAATATGTTATCATTGTAACAGAAATCACGATACACTCCTCCACTATGAGCAACATTTCATAAATAAATTACCTAATCAACTCACCCAAAATTCGAATATAGAAGCAAAGCATTGCTTACCCGCCGATAGCAATAATGAACAATAAGTGCAAAATTTTCTACCCTCAAATTTTAAAAGAGCCCTCCTCTCTACAGCCGGAATAAACGTCACCTTACCATCACAATTATCCGAAAAGAACTTCAAACTATTACAGTTTAAGGGTCTGAAACTACCCAAGAATAAATTAGACTTGGCATAACTCCGACTAATACAGCCGTTCAGCAAGCCAAAGTGACAATTACTGATCTACACAACAATAGCAAGCAACATGCTCGTGATCAGAAAAATCACAGATTTGCTTCCAACTAGTACAACCAAAGTTTCAAACTGGAGATACATTAAAAACCTCCCGTTAGCAGATCTAACCTTTTCAATTCTAGGAGAAGTTGTGATTTTGCTTGGGCAGAAGTTTACGCCGCCATCATTAAAAATGGAATTAGAAAAGGATTTGGCAATACATCCCCGGCCAAAAACACCGAAGTGGGCTGGAAATAAAGAGCAGGACTACCACTGTGCTATCAACCTATACTACAACAAAGCCCAAGTTGGATAAAAAATTAACACACTATTACGCCAACATTTTCACCGAAAGATCAACTCTGCAAGGGATGAAGACAACGCTTACTTCCCGAAAAATATGAATATGCATTTATCAAGAAGCGTGATACACCTCAACACCACATTCTCATAGAAAAATCTAGAGAGATACACCAAGTGAAGCAATGAAACACTACACCTTAACCACAAAATGGAGAAATAAGACAAAACTATCGCCATCCCGATCGATGGGTAGTGCTACCCCCTCCCCGTATAGGGGTTGACTAAAATGGGCATGTGAGGTATCAAAGTAAAGGGAGTGGAGAGTATAAGCGAGTGCCGGGTTATTATTTTGTTCTTGTAAACTTCATACGGACGTTTTTACCGTTAAAAAATGTTTTTTTGGCACTTGGGTCAAATACACCCGCATCCTTCATTTTGCATATAGTTTTCCCGTTCTTTCTGTCATATGTATCAGCTGTGAAGGTGTTTGAAAAGGTGTCAAATTTCCCGGTCGTAACGGTTGTTCGCAAACATCACATTTTTTCACTAAAAAACTGCCATTTGCCAGTTTGGTTCATTTCTATTCAACGTATCTCCGAAATTAATTATCAACTTGAAAAACTGATTAGATTTGTGATTAGGGAACAAAATGTATATGGGATTTCATTCTGCAATGCCTCAACGTTTATATTTAAAAATTTTATAGCGTCCTTCTGCCAGTTTTTTTAAAAATTAAAATGTAAAGAAATTTACATTCCCATTGGAAGTCACCTGTTGGCGGCCAATAAGACCCCACGGACCGGGCATTTCCAGAAACAGCATTCCACATGTTTGTTTTATCGTACAAAATTTATATCAGCCAATTCCATTACTATCTTCATACATATGCGTATGCGCCTAAGTTCGAGCGCATATATGCGACCGTAGGCCACAATTTCCATATTTTTCTGAGTGCATATATGTGCCCGTAGTACCGAAAGGGTTAAAATACCTCAATACTAAGATTGACACAATCAGCTGCCATACGAACTGCATCTCTACTAAGTCTTATACAGTATCTTCAATTTATGTAGTCTTAATCGAAGTACATGCTACACAAAAATTGGGCTTTAAGTCTTACAACATCGTTAAGGCCAAAACACCGTGAGGACGACACAACAAAGTCGCCGTAAATTGGTTGCTGTCAAAGGTGCGAATATATGGAAGTCCCATTTACTTAACACAATGAAGGCGACGCGATAAGTTGCCAACAAAAAGTTTGGCAAAATCTCTAAATTAGTCGCCAACATAATTGACATTTCTGTGCGGACAGTGAATAATTGACATTCATGTTATGTGGATTTAGTTATTTTTTTGACGCAAAGAGAATTAAGAGGTAATAATAAATAAAGTGGTTGTTAAAAACTTGTATAAAATTAATTTATTTAATTAGTTCGAGAAATTATGGGTTTTGAGGAGGAATTAATCGAAAAAATCAGGGAAAAAGTTATGCTGTACGACAAGCGTCATCCCATGTACAGAAATCAGCAGAAGAAGGATCGAATGTGGAAGGAACTCAGCATGGAGTTAAAAGTATATGGTATTTCCTTCAATAAATTATCTTGATGCATTTTTAATAAACCGAAAACTTTAGAAATGAAATGCATTAATAGGTGGAAATGTATTCGGGACCAGTACATGAGAGAGCTGCGTAAGCAAAAAGGACCTTCTGGAAGTGGCGCACCTGACAGGAAGCAGTGGAAATACCTCGAGATGCTGCATTTTCTACGGGTTTCGATAGCTCCAAGAGAGTAAGTGTAAACATTCAACATAATATATATGTGAATCAGTTTGTAAATAAATTTATTTCTAGACATCCCAGTAATTATGATCAACAATTCGAAGATGACGATGATATGTTTGCAGAGCTTACACCACAAGATTCTTTCATCCCGATTTCGGAGGAATCCATGGAAAATTCCAGTTTTTTAAGAGAGTTCACCCAATTAGGAGAACCTGAGTCTAGTAGGAGTGCGGAGCCAGTTGCTTCTACACCGATTGCAGACAGTCGTTCGCAAAAGACCAGGGACTCTGACAGTAGGGAGGATTTTCAAAGATTTCTCCATGGCTGAGAAGTTCAACGAAAAGGAAGAAGAAGAAGACCGCATGGGTATATTTTTCAAGTCGTTGGCGAAATCCATAAAAAGTCTGCAATTGTCGCCTTTCCAAATAATGGACCTGCAGTGTAAAATTATGAATGTAGTAAAACATGAGATGTCGAAATATAATCAAGACAATTAATTTTTTTAAGAATTTACATTTAATTTTAATAAAGATATATAAATAACACAAAAAAATCTTAATTTATTTTGTTTTGAAATAAATATGTGTACAGAGTATCTCGAATTCGAAATGCTTCCCGAGAAGCATTGTTGCATGTGAAAACTCGTGCGCTAATTAGGCTTTGAGCTTCATTCCGCCATGCTCCGGGTACAACTTCTCCATTAACAATGCGATCCGCATAACTTTCTTCACAATATCGCGAAGAGTTGAAGGTTAGGTAATTGTGAAGGATGCAGACAGCCTTTACAATTTTGTCCACATTTTTGGGGATGCAATGGATGTCATTTCGAATAACTCGCCATCTGGATGCCATTATTCCAAATGTATTCTCTATCGTCATCCGAGCTCGAGATATTCGTTTGTTGTAGTGTTCGTGTTCACTTGACAGATTTTTACCTAAAACAAATACATGCTGTTAAATTCAAAGTACACAATCGATAATTATTAATTGATTTTTACCTGGATAAGGGCGCATTAGATTGCGTTTTAGAGGAAAAGCAGCATCTTCCACGAAAAAGAATGGAAAGTTCATACTGGAGTTCGGCAATTCACATGAATTTGGGATAGGCAGCTGCCCTTTCAGAAGCATTTGCCCGAAGGTGCTTTCCTGGAAGATTCCACCATCACTGTGACCTCCATAGGAACTTATATCCACCATCGTAAAGCAATAGTTCGCGTCACATGCAGCAAGCAGAAGAAGACTATGGCGTCCCTTATAATTAAAATATTTGGAACCACCTCTAGGTGGACAGACAATATTAATGTGCTTGCCGTCAATAGCGCCGATGCAGTGAGGAAGTTGCCATTTGCAACTGTATGCTTCCGATATCTTATCCCATTCTGTTGCATTTGGAGGTGCTAAGTATATCCGTTATAATTCATCCCATAAAGCCTCACAAGTTCCTAACGTTATTTTGGCAAATGTGGACAATCCCATCTTAAATTTCCAGGCGTAAATGCTCCTGGGACCACCATGTGCAAGGTATCTATAAAATTAAAAGCTGGTAGTTTATACCACTTATAATTAGTAAATCTTACTTACATTAATGGTGCGGATAAACTGCAATCTGCTGAGATTGGTTTTCGGATTGAGTGCTTTTCTAAACGCTCACGCAGCATTGCTAAGAGGGCATCAAATTGCTGTACTGACGTGCGTGTGGCTTTAAAAAACATTTCGGGATCCTTTTCTCGCATCAATTTGAAAGAAGTTTCAAAAAATCCCAGCCTGTCCCGATCCTTATTGATTTCACGGACCCACCACTTTCTTTTCCGTCTATTGTTTATGCTTTGCAGTTTTAAGTAAGCCGCATAAGCTATAATGCTATACTTAATGGCTTTTCTAAATTTTTTCCTCATTTCCATTTCTTTAAAAGTAAATAAAACAGTGACAGCTGTCAAATACACTGGTCGCGTCGCATTCACTGTGTTTTAGATGCGACTTTGCTGGCAACTAAGTTGCCAACAATGTTGTGTGGTCTTCATTGTGTTTTGGCCTTTATACTCGATATATACACAATCACAAAATATCTTTCATTAGTTCTGATTGCACGGGAATCCAAATTATGAATTGGAAATTTCTATTTTTTAAACAACTTTTATCAACTCACAAACCCCTTGACTAAAACCTTTGTCGCCTGAGCGCCTGAATACCTGAGAGTGCCTTTCGTGAGGAAAAAGTTTAACGGTAGTAAACGTGGATGGATTTACATGGGGTTTTCGATTTAGAATGAGTGAATGGAGGAGCTTGTCTATGGGGTGGGGGTGGTAGCTTCCAATCTTGGGTTGTCGAATGTCCAATTTGGGCAGTGTGCTATGTGTCGAGAGTCGAGAGTGGTGAGCCGAGAGTGGTAAGGCGAGATTTGAGAGTCGAGAGTTGAGATTCGAGATTCCACAGTCGACAGTCGAGTTAAGAAAAGTTAAAAGAGTTAGAAAAAGTTAGAAAAATTAAACATAGTTAAAAAAGTTAAAAAAAAGTAAAAAAGGTAAAATAAAATTTAAAATTCAGTTAAAAAAAAATAAGAAAAAGATTAATTTAAAAAAGTGAAAAGAATTTAAAATAGTTAAAAAAGTTACAATAAAAGGTAAAGATAAGTTAAATCGTAATTCGAGAGTCGAGATGAGAGTGAAGAGAATGTATAGAACTTATGATTAAAAAGTTGAAAGTAAAATATATGGAAAAAGCTTTAAAAATAAATAACTCTCATAAATAAATTACACTAAAAAGTATAAAATAGTAAGTGGAAAGTGATAATGAGTTTTTTACTCTATCGAGACCCGTACAAAATACGAGTCTACAGGCAATATTTGCTTTCTCAGTGATACACACAAGAAAAGTTTCGTTGCAAAATAAAAAATGCTACAACTCAGATTATTTCTTAAAAGTTTGCATTTGCAGTTAGACAATTGTGATTATATATGTAGTTATGGATGGCGAAAATTTTAAGATTTAATCTGAGTTGTAGCTTGTAGCTTGTAGCTTGTATTTTGCAACAAAACTTTTCTTGAGTCTGAGAGAAAGAAGAAATTATTTTTTACTTTTTAATGAAATTTATTTACGAAAGTTATTCTTTAAAAAGTTTTTTTTTTTCATATATTTTATAATTTTTCAATTCCATTAGCCACAAAAGCGCTGCGAGCTTTTAGTACGCAAGAAAATTTATCCGCTTTACCCAAAGATGACCATAGGCTTCCATCTATGACAAGTAGGTACTTTCATGCCGAAGAGATTTTTAATAACAGACTTTTTTGTATAATTCCATACTTCACGTAAAATCTGAAAATATTCTTACAAGATTCCCAGCAACGCAATGATCACAAGGAAAATTATTAAGAAATTCAAATTTTCCGCGAAATTCTTTTTCCCTGTTTGTACCTCTGTAGCATGACATCACATCCGAGATAACGGGAATTCAAGATAATAAAAATACAGTATTCGGAATCCTTTCTCTGTCCCACATACCCACCTTTATTGACAGGCAGGCAAAAATTGCTTAATTTTTTTTCTTTAATAATAAAGTTTAAAAAATATTTTATGTTGTAGGAGATAAACTTCCAAGAATAGAAATAATTTCGAATGCATCTGAAATTTGTTGAGCTTTTAATATGAATATTAAAGCGAAAGTAAATCTAGAAATTAAGATAATTGCCACACCCCTGCCAACAAAAGTTGACCCATAAGAATTAGTCGCCCTAAGCTACATCGAATGGACGCAAAATCGACCTGAAAAATAAGGGTCGTACTGTGGACCACATATCTTACTTGGTCCGGTAGAGTGTTATAACTCGAAATAACGCAATTTCGACAAAATCGCGTTACTATGTTCAACGGTATTTTAAACACCACTATATTCTCAGAAGGACATATTTTTATAAAAATAACGGTATTTCAACGGTAAAATGTGAAATACTTCTGTATTGCTGATAAAATATTGCAATATTTCCCATCTATTGAGCGGCATAGTTTGTAACCCAAAATTTCTTATTTACGACACTGTACGAAACCAAGTGCGATATGTAAAATTAATTTTGTTAAAAAGTTAATTTTTTTTTTTTTTTATATTATGAAGAGAAGATTTTTTCGTTTTACTTCCTGTGTGAATTTCTTGAGCTGGAAGCTATAACTCACTAAAATTTTATCATACCAACTACATTCAAATTCAGTGCAATTATGCTGACACTTAACTCTTATGAAATAGAACTAAGGTCGCTTAAGTAATCAATTAGGTTTTCGAACAGAGCCGCAAACATAAATTTAAAAGTAAAATCTAATTTTATATTGTGAACACGAAATCATTCAAGAAATTAATAATGGATGTGTGCCATCCGCTTCACAAAATGTTTGCAATGTTAACTGGCTCTCGGAAAATGTTCACCATTAAAAACGAATTTCCCTCTAGTAATAACGAAATATAATTATTTCACAGAACATTGTTCCATTCACCTCCTTTAATCAGGACTATTATAATCTGCTTTCGCATGGGGCTTTTAATAAAAGCAGCACGTGCAAAATAAACGAACATATTCATGTGAAAATTGATTCGCTGCTGTTCCAGCGTAAAAAAAAATACCAACCCAAAGAGAAAATCTCGAAATTTGCTAAAAACGTGTGAACACGCGCCGAATGTTTCCTTTCAAAAGGCACTCACTATGGTAATCCTGATTACTTTTTAAGTACCTATCGTTGAATAAAATATTTTTGTAAGCATGAAAGAATGTCGGAATAATAAGTATTCGTTTTCAGCATTTCCCTATAATTTTTTTAAGTATATACTCGTAACGGAATGGGGAAAAATCTCCTACAAAATAAAGTTCATGTTTCATTTATATACCAAACTGCGACATAAGGAAGAGAGATCACGTTTGCGATTGAATCTCTTAAGAAGATGATCAAATAAAGTAATTATATGCACTCGCAAGAAATTTTCCTTCATTATCGATTAAATTAAAATATTGTGTTGAACATTAGAACCCTGAAAGCGCTGCGTCATATTTCCTTTGACTTTGTTTAGTTGAAAATATGAGAGGAATAATCCGGTTCCCCTGGTCCTATATCTATGAATAAACATAGAAAAGTTAGCACAGGTTGGAAACAGGAAGCTTCAAAAATACTATATTTAATATTCAAAAGATTTCTTTAGTCTTTCTTGGAAAACTCCGGTTAAACAAAAACAAAACAAAAACAAAGAATTAAAACACGATGTCTCCTTTTTATGTTTTTTTGTCTTTTGTCTTTATTTCTGATGTGAAAGGGCAACGTTTCGGACCTAGGTTTGGTCCATCATCAGGCCCTATGGAACAATTATAAATAAAATAAAAATAATAAAAATAATAATAAGAATGAAAGGTTTTTTTAAAGGTCTTTAAAATTTTAAATGATAGGAATTAAGAAAAATTGTTCTCTAGAAGTATAAATAATTTTAAGAATGGTAGAAGTTTAAAGTTAAATGAAAAGCTCTATTCTTAAAGATAAAAAAATTTTTAGAAGAAATTTTATGTAAAGACTTATTTAAAGATTATAAGAATATAAGTGGTAGAGACAAAGATCAAAGTATCAACGTTCAGGTCACTTACATGAATCAAAAATCAAAAAACAAAAACATTGCAGACACTAAGTACGTTAAAAATAAATAAATAAATAAACAGATAAAATCACAAATTATTAGTCCAAAAATGAGTGGTGAAAAGATTTTTTAACAATTAACAATTTAATTTTTTTTTTTTTATCATCTTTTTTTATCATCTTTTGTTATAATTGTTAAAAATTCTTTTGACCACTCATTTTTGGACTAATAATTTGTGATTTTATCTGTTTATTTATTTATTTATTTTTAACGTACTTAGTGTCTGCAATGTTTTTGTTTTTTGATTTTTGATTCATGTAAGTGACCTGCACGTTGATACTTTGATCTTTGTCTCTACCACTTATATGTATTCTTATAATCTTTAAATAAGTCTTTACATAAAATTTCTTCTAAAAATTTTTTTATCTTTAAGAATAGAGCTTTTCATTTAACTTTAAACTTCTACCATTCTTAAAATTATTTATACTTCTAGAGAACAATTTTTCTTAATTCCTATCATTTAAAATTTTAAAGACCTTTAAAAAAACCTTTCATTCTTATTATTATTTTTATTATTTTTATTTTATTTATAATTGTTCCATAGGGCCTGATGATGGACCAAACCTAGGTCCGAAACGTTGCCCTTTCACATCAGAAATAAAGACAAAAGACAAAAAAACATAAAAAGGAGACATCGTGTTTTAATTCTTTGTTTTTGTTTTGTTTTTGTTTAACCGGAGTTTTCCAAGAAAGACTAAAGAAATCTTTTGAAACAACACACCCGGAAAGAAACGACCAATTACTATATTTAATATTCTCCAAAATGATTGGAATTACCTGCATATTTGAATTTCTAGAAAGTCATCATAATTGAAGAAGTTTGTGCTATCATTCCATGGAAAAAATAACTATAACTATAATTACGAGAAAAGTGGGACCTATGTCCTCTAGGTAACAACAGTTTCCTACACATGAGATGAGCTGATGGTAGTCTTGTTTTCTGCATCAACATTGGTTTTTTTCCTTATGCAATAGTGGCAAACAATAACATCTACCTCGATATAGTACAGAAACTATCAGTTAGATCCTATAATGGTCTTCCAATAACAGTTAATCATAGTTGCTTATTTTTCTAAAGATGGAAGAATTTACAATATAGAGATTACACTAAAAATTTCGAAATTCATGTTTGGCCGGTTTATATAGAACACTTCGTGTACCAGTATATGACATGAAAGCAGCAATATCGGCTCTCAGATCGAACCGTTTTGAATCAAAGCTAGTGTGCGACTTGTCACAGATAGCTGGGCATAGCAACATTACATGTAACAACAGAGCATAACTGATGACCAAGAAGGATCAACCTTAAACCTGACGAGCCCAGGCATCGTTGATCACAAAATTCGACGTCAGTGATTTGGATCGCTAATTTCAACACGTCAAGTGTCGATTAGAGATAGTTAAGTTCATTGAAATAGCTGGCACAATCTGTCAAACGGCAGTAATTGCTACACAAATATTGCTTAAAAATATTCGGTTCTGTACGCTTTTACTACTTGGAAAACTCAGAAGAAGATCTTATGTATCCCGTAACGACTGTATTGGTTGTTAAGCCATAGATACAATGAGAGCCACACGTTTTTGTTATGGCACCTGTTTCCGGCGTTTATGATACAATTATAGGCATGCGTTTTTTAAATAAATTTTATCAACTCACAAATTCTGGCTTTATGTCTGAGCGCCTGAGCGCATGAACATCTGAAAGTGCCGTTCGTGATGAAAACGCTTTAGGGTAGTAAACGTGGATGGAATTACGTGGGGATTTTGATTTAGAATGAGTGAATGGGAAGCTTTCTGATGGAGTGAAATTAGCTTAAGTTTTGGGGGTTTTCGGGTGTGGGTAGTAATCCCACCCTTGTGGTTGTCCAATTTGGACTGTGTGTGATATGAGTCGAGAATCGAGAGTGGTGAGTCGAGAGACGAGAGTCGAAAGACAAGATTCGGGAGTCTAGATTCAAGAGTCGAGAGTCGAGTTAAAACTGTTAAAAAAGTTAAAAAAGAAGTTAGAAAGAATTAAAAAAAAAATTTAAAAATTTAAAAAAGTTGAAATAATTACGAAAGTTAGAAAAGTTAAAAAAAGTTAAAAAACGTTAAAAAAGTTCAAGAAGTTACAAGAAAAGGTAAAGATAAATTAAATCGTGATTCAAGACGCTAGAGTCTATAACCGAGAGCGCAGAGTCGAGGCTGGCGAGTGGAGAGAGTGTATAGATATTATGACTAAAAAGTAGAAAGTAAAACACATGAAAAAGCTTTTAAAATAAAGATTTTACGTAAATAAATTGCACTAAAATGTAAAAAATTATTTTTTCTTTCCACCAGAAAAGTTTTCTTCCAACTCAGATTAAATCCTAAAAGTTTGCATTTGCAGTTATACAATTGTTATTATAGTTATGGATGCCCAAACTTTTAAGATTTAATCAGACTTTTAGCATTTTTTATTTTGCAACGAGAATTTTCTAGTGTAAATAAATGAAAAAGAAAAAAATGTTGTTTTCCTTTTTAGTGAAATTTGATTACGAAAGTTTTTTTTTAATATATTTTATTTTACACTTAACAGCTGAGGTGTACTAATCACTTTCGTGACACTCTAAAGTGTTTAAAATGAAAAAAACAAATTAAAACTGAAAAGAGAAATAGAAAAAAAGGAAGTGTTGGGATCGTAAATTTTACCAAGGAAGGAAAACATTGGAATTTTATGAGATATAATAAAAACCGCTTATTTCAAAATCGGGGGCTTATTTTTTAAAGCTACAGGGATAAGAGAGGGCACTAAAAAAAATACATAGATATGGACGGGGACTATAAATAAGAACGCCGGTGAATATTTAAAGTTAGTGGTTTATTGCATACACACCTCTAGATTAAGACCACAATTCCAACCTTGACTAGACCTACATTTAATAGATTTCAACTACACTTATATTACGTAAAATACATACTTCGATAATGTCACTCAACAACTGGATTTCACTTATGTATGTATTTTCAAGTAAGTCACTTACTAACTAGATTTCCCTCATGTATACAAGTTCAGTTTATATAAGAAAATATAATAATAAATGGGATACGTGATTTAAGAAATGATCAATTCAAAAATGTACTCACCAGTTCAAAATTTGGAATCGACTTTATGGCGTTGATATACGAATAAGTATCTTTATCTCAGTTGATATCCAAGATAAAGGTTTGGATTAAGATAGATAAAGGTTTGAGTTAGAAAAATTTATTCCAGTTGAGACCCAGAATAAATATCTTTATCTCAGTCAGTACCAAAGATAAAGCTATTGAGTTCGTAAAATTTATTCCAGTCGAGACCCAGAATAAATATCTTTATCTCAGTCGGTACCCAAGATAAAATTATTGAGTTAGTCAAATTTATTCCAGTCGTGATCCAGAATAAATATCTTTATCTAAGTCAGTACCAAAGATAAAGCTATTGAGTTCGTAAAATTTATTCCAGTCGAGACCCAGAATAAATATCTTTATCTCAGTCGTTAGTATTCTTTATTCTAGTGGTTACCCAGAATAAAAGAAATTGTTAATAATTTTAAGGTATTACCCCTAGCTAAGTCGATTCCAAATGACACACATTCTATGAGACCTGGATGCGAAAAGAGAGCGATTCATGTTGGGCTGCGACTTAAGTAGGTAAGTAATGGCGGTTCGGGCGCAAAATCCCATGTTATTACTCATGGTGATCCTAGTTCACTTTTGCAGCTCTGGAGATCCGGGCGCAAAACCCCAAGTATTTTTAAATGGGAGATCTAAATTCACTTTTGCAGCTCTGGAGGTCCGGGAGCAAACCCCATGCATTTGAACGCTTATTTTGTAGTTTAATAAAAATGTCAACTACTTGCGTCGGCAGCGAAAAGCAAAAGTGAATAATGCATAATAATTAAACCGTAAAGCGGGTTTTGCGCCATATATGCTGAGTAAAGTTTACGAATGCCTATAATAGTTTCTGATTACCTGGAATATCGGTTTTGCGTTTAGCTTGTTTATAGGACATATTTCTAATCTATTTTCATCTCTGCTTTAAAAATACATGGGATTTGTGTCCGGAACTCTAGAGCTGCAAAACTGAATTTAGATCTCCCCTTTAAAAATACATGGGGTTTTGCGGCCGGATCTCCAGAGCTGCAAAAGTGAAGTAGGACCTCCATTAGAAATAACATGGGATTTTGCGTCCGAACCGGCATTACTTACCTACTGACTTATATTGCTTCTGAAATGCGCAGCTGTGCGTAGGTAGAAAAGTCCGTTGACCTTAACAGCTGTGCGTAGATCAGACCCGTACATTGACCCCAGCAGCTGTGCTCAGCAGTAAAAAGTACGATCACATATTGAGGCGAAAAATTCTTCATATCTGTGGCCATTCCTAAATAGTTTTTTAGTATTGAAAGCTTTTTATGTTATTTCTTGCTAAATTATGATCTGGTAACAATAACAATAAAAATATATGAAAGTCGATGTGGAGTTCATTAAATTCTGTTTAACGAGTCTCCAGTTTGTAAAGAGTAGATCTTCTTGCACTATGCTGTTGGCTGGAATTGCTGATGGAATTCCTGTCCGGAAATAAACATTAAGGAAATTTCAATTTTGAATTTATTTAAAAGGCATGATTCTTTGTGGGTGTTTGTTTTTTTTTTTAGCGTACACGAAAAGAGAGGAAGTAATACCACACAGAGAATTGGCAGCAATTTGGGAAGTGATATTTCGAGCTCGAACAATTATTAAATTTATTGAAGCATCGGTATGAAAATTCTATTTGAAAACCAATTTCCGCAGAATGTAGACTTTTTTTTACTTTAATGTAAGTATTGTAATTAATAATATACACTTTACTGCCCTGCAAACATCATCGTAATCTCTGGCTTAAACTTCGAGAACGAACTCGATATCGAACGGAAAACAGACTACCAACGTAGTAAAAGGAGCATGATTAACGACATATCAACTCGAGATACTCTGTCAATAGCGAATTGCTTTAGATCCTAAGACGAACCGAGATTGATGTTAAAACGAAGTTAAATTCGCGCAATGTGTGTGTGTTAGTGGTGTTATATATTTCTTATATATTAAGAAAAGCGAAATACTCTCGTCATTCGACGTTATTTTTATAATAGCAAAAGTCATTAATTTTTTTTCACATCCACAGGGTTATGTTTGATCAGCGGAAGAAGTTTCACCAAGAACTTCTGCAATTTTCCGTTTTTGGCACCGGGTCAAACTTCGTGCCATGAAATCGTTGCCGTAACCATCCGTCAGACAGCTTACGCGATATTTTTTTTACAAATAACCGAGGAGATACGGATCTTTTGTTATTATTAATTGTCTTATTCATATAAATAGAATAGGAATTGATTACAGCCATGTTCAGCATACCCAAAAAGTAACAAAGGGGCCATCATTACGTTTTTCTGCTGCAGGGCATACTTACACACGTTTGATCAAATGTGTACACTGTACCTTTCGTCGTATTATATCATTAGATTACATCGGGCTTGCCAGAAGAAGCAATTGCGCCTTGGTCATACGTAGTCGAAATCAGTAAAACATTACTATTATACTCTAGATGAAATAAGGTATACTAAGTTTGTCCTTTCGTTTGTAACGCCCAGAAATAATGCTTGTAGAGGAAAATGGGTTGCATACCCACGCATAATATTTAAAGTTATTTTGATTTTTACATGTCTGTCCGTCAGTCCGTCCTCAAGATAACTAGATAGCACGTGTCCTCAGAGAGCGAAAATTTTGCAAACGGGCTTCTAAAGAACATTGGTTCGAAAATGACACAAATTGGGTAACTCTTTCGTAGGATTGAACACAACAACTTCGTTTTTCACTATATAGTATATTTGAATAATGCCTGAGAACGAGTCGACATAGAGAGCTGATATTTTGTACACTGTATTTTCATAGTAATAGTGAATAAAATTTTATAAATGGAATAAATCGGGCAACCCCGTCTTGATGTTGCCATATAAAAATGTAGGTTTTTTGCCATATACTGTAAAAACGATCAGTCCTAGACCTTTGTACTGCAAAGTGCTTCGACGGTCAAACTTGCACAGACGGGTGACCATACGAAATTGCATACGTGCATTCATTTAAGGTATCATAGGAATTGGTGAAAGATCAATTCCAGCGTTTTCATTTGTTTTTCTTAGATTTATAGCAAACCCACATGCATTGATGGTCATACCAAAACATGGAGGAACCTATTGGTCTTTTCTTGATCTCGAGCAACTCTGCTGGAATCTTTCTTTATTTTTTCTTATTGTTCCAACTATAGAGTAAGGCTCCTTTAATAATTCATTAACTAAAGGAAGAGAACTTAACTAATTGTCCATCGCCGCATAGGAACTTCAATTGTAACTGACTCAACAAGTCTGAATAAAAGATTCCTACAAGTCCCTGCAAGGTGGAAACTCATCCTGTAATCTATGTTCATCTATAGTAGATCTGTCAACGAAACGGAAGCAATTAAGTAAAACATAGAATCTTTCTCGGGATATTACCGATACATACAGACTCCCGCTAAATATTGCATCATGTAGTTCCACAGATGTTAGACGAATGCCAGTTTTCATAGCTGATAACTGCAATAACTCCAATAAAGACCGAATCTCTTCTTCACATGTAGGCGAAAACGTGGCAGTTGGATTTTTGTACTTAAAAGTTTTTCATTTATATTTCTTTTTTCGTATGGGTAACGATTTTACTGGTACTGTCGTTAGTAATGAAAAGCCAGAAATAGTCAATGGGCTCTGTAACATCCTTTGTCGTACCTGTTAGTCCCTGAACGATGCGAGCTGCATTTCTCGCCTGTGTTTGGGTATTTGTAGACCAAGCCATGGTAGAAGACCACAAGTGATAATTTTTACCTCTCAAATTGAGGGTAGATGGAAACATAATACGATGTGCTGAATGTTTAGCAGGACCCTCCAATGTCTCTTTAGTCTCAGAATCTACTTCGGTGCCAACCTACTGGTCTTATCGATTGTTCCTCCTCTTCATGTCACTGAGATCAGAGGATTTTGTTTTCCGTCTTCATCATCTGAATAATCATTATTCAAGAGCGCTCATATCTGTTGGTTGGACAGTGACGATGTACCCACCCTAAAAAATAAACAAAATATTTTTAAAATTATAGTAAGAAAAAAACATAGTTACCCCGTGTACAAAAAATAGTCTAGAAACGAATAATTAGTTCATATTTACCTTGAATAACACGTAAAAATTACGATTTCTATTATTGCTATTCATGAACATTCGTCTATGGGACGATTCACTGTAACTCTATTAACATAAGTGAACTGTGACATACGACAGGAGCAATACTGATTATTGAACGATCTAGGAAGGTACTTAGAATTTCATTTTTCTATCTTCTTACTTTAAGCGTTACAATTTTATGTATTTTGTGGCGTCTGTTAATGAATCAAGTTATTTTGAATTTTAAATCTAAAAATTGCAAGCTGGTCAGGCTTTCTCTTTAAACAATTTTTGAAAGAGACTTCAAATATAAATCTAGTTCAGTGTCCTCATTGTCTTTTTGTACTTCTTTAATTAAATCGTAGTAGAAATGTTGTAATGCATGCGATCCAAATGTTTCTCTTCTATTCCTTCTACTTGAAAAGTAAGATGAGCTGCCACAAATTGTGGCAGCTATGTATATTCGTGTTGTCCACAAATGAGTACAAATCCATAGATTCATTATTAATGTTGTTTGATTAACAAAAATTATAATGCATCACTTTCTGGCTTCAATAGTTTTCTATAGAAAAGTCATAATACTTCCACTCCTATCTGTTGAAAGCAGGACTTCACATTAATTTCTCTTAAGCCTCGGTTTCCAAGAGATTTTGCCAGCGCAAGTGCGCGGACGATAATGCGCCAGCGCAAGTGCGCTGTTATCAAACACAAAGGAAATGCCGACGCTAATACGTCGGAATCAAAATGGTTTGAATTCGTCGCATTATGGGTAATCTAGAATGCATGGTAAGACCACGACGTCAAAACGACATGGATTTTTTTGTTTGCTTCCCACTCTTGCATTTGAAAATTCATGCTTGCAAAAATGTTTCTTCTCTTTCATTCATTTGATGACATGCGCACGAGCTTATGTGTAGTAGTTAATCAGAAAAAAAGATGTAGTAAAACCTCAGGTGTATTCAGCATAATTTAGAATATGTAGGGGAATTTAGAACAAAACAGCTGTAAACTGGAACTTGTACTTTTAGTCTTGAATGCAATATTTATATTAATCGACTTGTCCCAAACGATTTCTTAGTTTACTATACTATAGTATAAATTATTGATACCAAATACTTCTTTTGATATAATTCTGTAATGAAATTGATGATAATTGATAGGTCAACAGATGTTTAAGTTGGCGACTTACCACTACTTACATATTACGTGTATTTATATGCATTCTTCAGCAAACGATATCGTAGTGACGACGTGGTTTTACCATATATTGTTCATTAGGCATTCGCGTTGGCATGTTCAGTCGACGTTTGCACTTCATTTTCCGCAGTTGTGGCGAAAAGGCTAAATTTTACAAAGGATGAGGATGATGAACTCGTTGATTTAGTAAAATCCCATCCTTCACTAATATAAAATTAAAAAGATATAAAAACCGTGCAATTAAAGACAACATATGGTAAATTATTTGAAAAAAAAAAAAATTGAATAAAACAATTTGAATTTTCATATATTTAATATTATATTTAATTAACTTCACTTAATTTCGTAACATATTTAATTTGCAACGATAAAAAGCCTTTACTACTACTAAAATACGTTTTAAGAGTTTCACGCATTTGTTTTGACAAATAATTTGTTTGTCGATGTTGAGCTGCCTTAAATGTTATTACATTTTTTTCTGGTAGAGATGGTATTGTTTTATTAAATATTTGTTCTCCGGGAAATGGTTTTTTTAAATTCCTCATCAAATTGTGAAGTATGCAAGCTGCAGTCACTAATTTGCCAACCACATTAGGTTCCAAGGCAATGGGCGTATGAAAGAAACGGAAATATTGAGCCATAATCCCAAAAGCATTTCTGTTGTCTGTCTTGGTAAATCAGATGAAGACTGTTTGTGGGGATATGGTTTCATCATAGCCTCCGTTAAAATAAACGTTTCATTTCCGATTTAACATATAAGGCAATATATCTGGAATAGCGGTGAGAGCAGGGAATGGAAATTCATTTCTTGATATAAGTTTTCCAAAATCAGATTTTGTAAAAATCCTAGTAACACTTTCACGATCATATGATTCAATACCAACAGCGATAAATCGGTATTGGCAAAACCCTCGAGAATACTTCACAAGCCATGAAACAGACTCCCTCCCTACCACATGCGAGGCCCAACGTAGTCCTTACATTCTAAAATATTTGCAGTGTTCTTATGTAAAAGTGACAAAAGTTTGATTTGAATAGCTCCTCCGCCCTAAACTATTATTAATACAAAAAAATGGTGTTCTGATAATCTTAAGCTTGCTTTCTTATCTTCCGAACCGTAGTAAAATTGTCATACCTTTCCTAACAAAATTATTTAAAAAAATTTATCTTAACCAAATGACTACGATTTCTCAAACAAAAATGCTCAGCTGAGTAATCATTGTAATGTCGCTGTGCCGTCATGGCATGCCGTGGGTTGATGATGTCGAATGTAGCTGCCTACAGATTCGGACTACGGCTGCACATACACACATGCAATTATCACTCAGCTGAGAGGTATTGAGCGTAAAATGGTAAGGTTACTTTGTAATCAAAACTATTTTATTATTTTGTTAAGTAAGGTATACAGGGAGTGTAACCTTTGGGAAGGTAAGAAACCAAGCTTTAAATTACTAGAAGACTATTTTCCTGTATGGATAGTAGTTTAGGCTCTGTGGCATACATAAAGTCAATGTTTGTCACTTTTCCATAAGTATCAATATAGTACATTTTAGAAAACGGACTAAGCACGCACACATATAGATTTCTGTTTCATGGCTTGGGAAGTATTCTCGAGGGTTTTGGTATTGGGCATCTGTAATTGCAAGCAATACAATAGAAAAATAATACTTGTAGTTGAAAAATGACGAGCCGGAATTCTTTCAACCTATTTTCAATTTCAGAGATTTTGATTGTAAGATCTACTGGATCTGTGACGTCCTCCTCAAAAGTAGATCATCGATATGAGAGCCTTTTATATTTACATTCTATGACGGAGGAGAGACAGTAAAATTATTGTGATATTATGTATTAATATACAAAGTATATATGTATATTTCAGAACAATTAGAAGTGCTCCAATAGAAATTTCGGATCCTAATATCTCCATTGAGATAAATCAAACCTCTGAACACAATTAAGAAGAAGAAGAATGTTTCGAATTCGACGAAAATGAAGAGCTAGAGTATGACCATTCTCAATGTCAATTCAATCTGGAAGATACTGGGAAAATAGTTAAAAGTAAGGCCAAAAAGATAGAAAAGTCAACATCTAAACAGAAACGTGACATATATAAAGAGATAATAAAAGGAAGAGATGAGAAACTTGGCTTGATGAAAGAAATGATCAGCAAAAATGAAACAGTGCCTTATTTTTTGAAAGCATCGCTTCAACAGTAAAGACATTTCCCGTTATGCAAATTGCAAAGGCAAAATTAGTAGTTCTGAATGTCATTACTAGAATGGAATTAGTAGTTTTAAGCAATAAATCATCCACTTCCTCTTCTCCAACTCCTGCTACATATTCCGATTTTGAAAGAGCATTTGATTGTATTTCTATTCCATCTATTTTGCAATCAGTTCCATCTCAAATTGACCATAGAAAAACGATACAGAAATTTTTGACGACAATTCCATCACTCAGTGAATAACAATGGCGATTTTTATTTATTTATTATTAATTTTTTTTTTTTTTTATTTTGTATGTATAGTTAAAAGTTCAAACGCGGTTATAAATGAAAAAAAAAAGAATAACAAGTAAAATTCAAAGCAATGAAACACTCAGAAATGCACTTGACACAATTTATTTTAGTTAATTCCAATTTAATTTTATTGCAAAAATACTATCTACGAACTACTGAAAGAATTACATTTATCGCCGACGAAATTGAAAGAAAGACTGCCTCTCTGGCTTTACATAAGCTTTGATCAAGCTTTTTCTGCATTTAGGGAAACGTGATCGTGCAGCGTGAGTTTTAGGAATTTTTGTCGAGAATCTGGGTACTTCCCGTGCTGCGGTGCGATGCCAGCTAACTTTATGCTAAGGTAAGTGTAGTTTTTGTGGGAATATTTTTATAAGTTGGGAATAATGAAGTTTTATGCCGAGATATGCTGTTTTCTGTGGGAATATTGAGGATTTTAGCTGAACGGCGAAGGGTTTTCGTGTGGTGATATAACTGTATATTAAATTTGAAATTTTAGTTGTTATACGAATAGAATTGTTCATATACCTTTTAATAAATGTAAGTACCGTAAAGTAATGCTTAATTTTTCTGCTAGAGTAATAGGACTTCTATTTCTATTGCATGGAAGTTTCGCAATATCACTATTTATATGATTTAACACTCTTTGAAACAACGCTGGTGATAAACGGAAGTATTTCGTGAACTTTGTATCGTCATCAATTAAATTTCTTTTAATTAAAATTTCAAAGGCTCCTTCTTCTCTTCTTTTCTGAAATATTTCATTTACGGAATTTCATTAGACTCAACAATAACAGATCCTTTTCATCTATATCTTCTTTTTGCAACAAAAAAATTCAACTTTCAAAGCTTATTCTACTATTAAAATTTATATTTTGGTTGTATCTACATGACTGTATTATTATTTGAAAAACACACGGGACGGCGTTGAACGCTGGCGCGTTTGCGTTACATTTTTGCATCGGCGGAATCTCTTGGAAACCGTAACTTTACAAAAGAATCTCGAAAACTCTTCCATTTGCTTTTACATTTGGCTGATGTATAAATGTTATGAAGGTTGAAAATATAATTCTACACAAGCATTATAATGATTGTTTTCTTTAATATGTATTAAATATATTTACCATCTATTCCAAATTTGTTTGTAATCTTCTTCCATATTTTTTCTTCTATATCCTGTTTCTCCTCATTTTTCACAAGTTCAATTAATTTTTCTATTCTATATGATCTCAGCATCCAGGGTATCTACTCGAATAATGACTTGTTTTTAGCTCCGCTCAGTTTCATGAGTACAAAAGTGAATAAATTTGATCCGATTTAATTAATTGTAATATATAATCGATTGAAAAATGCTCAGGTAATAAACTGTGAAATCATGAATCACAACTGAGCTGAATCTTCCATTATGATTTCGATTGAAAATTTAATCGATTATAATTTTAGGTAGTTAGAATAAAAATAAAAAGTCAATTGGCAGTCCCAATTTAAAATATAATGAATTAACATATCAGTCGATTATCACGTTAATATATTTTTAATTAATTTTAATTAATTTTCTAATCGATTAACGTATTACTAAGGTCCAACTTTTTTATGTCGATATTTTGGTCAATTACAGGAGTTGGCAATTAGGTTCTTGAATATGCTGTGTAGCATTGAGGATCGGATGAGATTCATGCTTCTTTAAACCCTTCATATACAAATAAATACAGGCATAAAACTCAGGCATTTTCATTTATGCAAATTCTGTCTATATTTCATCGTTTCACGAATTCAAAATGTTTGTTAGGATTGATAATTACAAATTAGTAACCTGGCAACTCATTTCCACTTTTTCTATAAAATCTTATTGTTATGCGCAACAAAGTTGCAAAGCGACATCTGTTGGAAATGGAAACAATTTTAGGTTAGGACATCTTAGTAAACTTTAGGTTATAGGATAATTTGTCGACGATAAATACGGCGCTTCTCACATCCAGGAGGCGAGTCTTATTTCAGGCAATGAAGTGAACAAAGTGAACTGTTTGAATTGTGATGATTAGAATTACAGTACTATCGATAACTAAAGAGTTAATTTGAGAATTGTTTCTGAATTGTGAGAGTAAAAGAAAAAACTTTTGAATTATATGCGAAATATTGTCTTTTAAATAACTAAGGCCACGCAAGTAGCATTATTAATAAAACACTCAGAAGGTAGCCCCAAAAATGGTATTTCATGAGTTAGGACCTTTCAAGATTTTTTACTCAATTTCGACTCTTCAACACTTACCTTACCATGATGATCCTCATGTGTCGTGCCTATGTACTTGTCATTTCATTCATACTAAAACTTTATCTGCTTTTGTAAATTGCTGAGGTGCGAAGTGGAAAGACCTTTAAGCCATTCATATGGAGCATGTTTTTAACATAAGATAAGTTCCGGATAACATTCCGAACACGAGTTATGCTTTTGCCCAGTGAATTTCATTACGTGAGGATGCAACTAAATCGTGAATAATTTAAATACCTCCTAAGATTGTATTGTTGGGGAACTTATATAATGCTGTTCTCACAGTTTAGTGTAATCCGCACAAGAGCATCTATCTAGCAATGTATGTTCTTTTAAACAATAACACGCCTCGGGGGGTTGAAGTAAGATAAACAGCTTGAAATACCATAGAATTTCCAATATTTGATTCGGAGTATGTAATTAAGGTCCTTTGGGCAAATTATTTCTCGAGTTCTTAAACGGAATGGCTTTAGTGGAAGTTTTTGATTTTATACTGTTTCGGATGCTGAAACTTAAGCAAGGTGCATAAAATAATTGTAACCATTCGTCAAATTAAAATGTTCATTTTTGAAGCAACATTTTGTATGGATGTGTATAAAATCAATCCAAGAAGTGAGAACTTCTTTTAAAAAGAAAAACGTTGCGACCTATAAGATACTCATCATTCAGATTGTATTCATCATTTTACTGAAAAGTACGTACAGGCTATTGTC
This sequence comes from Dioctria rufipes, assembly GCA_963924295.1. Taxonomy (NCBI): domain Eukaryota; kingdom Metazoa; phylum Arthropoda; class Insecta; order Diptera; family Asilidae; genus Dioctria; species Dioctria rufipes. Next base: position 54,749,013 of record OZ002740.1, read on the forward strand.
TCGAATTTTGTTCTGTCCTCTATTCAGGACTTTTAATTATGGAATGGAAAATGAAGACTCTGGAGGGTATAAAAGATGTGGTAGAACCTTCCTACAAAAGGCTTGGATGAATAGGCATTAATGGAAGTATTTTAGGATGATGTGATAATTTTATCTCAAGGAGCAAATAAGCATTGCATTGAAGTTTTTAAGAAAAGAAAGAAAACAAAAATCAATGACAACATTTTTTAAAGAAAATGAACGGCATCTGCTATGTTTTAATTTTCAAAGATTTGTTTGAGATGATGGCTAGATGTTGTCTACTTAGTGATCTGGTTCATTTCAGTTAACAGAAGAAAATACTCATTTGAGGAATTTGTGCTCGGCAATGATATACTCTCATTGAAGAATATAAAGAGAATATACTAAGGACATCGTTTTGTTAATGCGAGTTCTGGTTATAGGTCGAGGCGACTAGCTATTGCGGTTTTAATGGGTGTTTTAACCCTTATCTTGTACTTCATTCACAACTTTGGCAATTATTACAGCTTATTTCTATCTGTTGTATTTCGTTGAATATTTGAATATTTTGTGCTATTAGAAAGATTTGGGCACAAAAAGCAGCGTGATCGTTTCAAGTTTTGGGTCATTTTTGGGTTTTGCTCCCTTTATACGTCGAAAGCAACACGTTTAGCCCCGCTACCTTGCGGCATTCTCGATCGACGTGATATTTCTTCCTGCAGTAGTGATGATCCAAGGTCTTCAGGGAAAAGTAGTTTAAATTTCTTCGTATAATTCCATTGTGAGTTTACTGTTTTCGAGATGACAAAGGCAGTTTATCCTGATATATCCAATATATTGTAAAATAGCGATTGAGGTCACCTATTTTTTTTGCGCTTACAAGTATACGTTCGTATAAGTTGATCTAACGTATCAACCCCTCCCTTTGTTTCATTATAAAACTTTATTATTTCAGGCTTTTTAGCCTCGCGTTCACAGATTTTCCTCTCGTGATGCAGTGTGCTAAGAAGTAAAACACACCGGTTTTTCTTAGAAACGCATGCCACAAGTGTCATTTTATTGATGTTGTCAAACAGAAAATTTGAAAAATAAAAAATAATTCGTCTCATATTCAGAATCTGTTGCGGTAGACACGTTTTGTTTTTGCGCAAAGTTCCAACCATAGTTAGCTTTCTTTTTAGCAGCTCAATTCCCAATTCGTGTGATGTAAAAAAATTATCGCGTGGTATATTTCGCCCCTTTAGGCTCTTTATTAAGTCACGTACAACACGCTGACCTTGATTTTGCTCAGGCCTTCAATTTCGATCTTTATCAGTATATACTTGCAAGGACCACGCATAACTGGTACCAACATCACAAAGCGCCCATATTTTCATTCCATATTTTCCAGGTTTTGATTGTATATACTGCTTAAAGGGGCAACGACCACGATATGTAACTAATTGATTGATCATCAACAGTAACATTTTCATTTGGGTTTAACATCTTCTGCAGGTTTATTTCAAATTTTTCTCAAACATCTCCAATTGGGGCTAGTTTGTTTCGCGCATGCCTTTCAATTCTGTCCGCTCTTTTATCGAAACGTAAATTCGAGATATATTTTGGAATCGTCTGAGACTCATTGTTGCTTTAAATATGGGTCTACCTTTCATATCGTCCAAACTTTCCAAAGCTTCACCATGAGATCAATAAATTCCAGCTAGTAACAGAATACCAAATTATGCCTGAATTGACGTTTGATCAACCGATATCCAATTATCACCAAACACTTTTGAGTCTATAGAGAAAAGTGATATTAGAAAATACTGTTGCAATTTTTCACAAAAATATGTTAGCTTACCTTCTATGCTAGACATATCAATCATAATTTTTTCAATTTCTGATGGAATAAACAACTCAAATTTAGACTTTATATTGGTAATGCTGGAAATAGCGTATTGAGTTGATCCAGGTGTAGTGCTTATAGTATTTTCAGTAGAATAACGACCCGCACTTGAACGATCCGGTTACCAGAAATATTTCTTGCATTTCGAATAACAAATTTGTTGACCACAACCTTCGTTAGCTGTAGTTTCCTCTACATCGGAAGCTAAATTTTCGCCATCGGTAATATTTAGTTGGTATACCGATTCTTTGTCGGACAGCAATTCATCTTCCTCTGAGTCGTTGTCATTATTTTCAGGATAGCTTTCTTCACTAACACTACATTCCTGGAGCACACAATTTGGCCATCTAAGAAATAAATTTTATTTATCGACATATGTATATTAGTATCAGAACAAATTCACGCTTACCTTCAATTCCTGTATAATACTGGAAAAAATAACGATACACACCTTTTCTTTACACTTTGAATTACACCTAACAGTGGATAACTTGATAGACCAAATGAAATGAATCAAAAATGCAGTTATAACCGAAATTTATAGAAAAATTTCTTCCCAACTCGCTAACATAGTTTGCTTGTGTGCGGGAAATAATTTTCCAAGAAGTAGAAAACAATTGAAAATCGGACCATCCGACACGAGTAATTACTTTGCTTCTTTTATCTCTTCCCTAGAAAACCGGTTTGCATACTGCATCAAGAATATTCGTGTGGGATGGCCTATTAGGCTATTTACACACTGGATACACTGAATTAGCCAAAAACTCCGTTTTTTCATGCAAATTCCTACTTTTGGTATACCTATTTATGTGCTATTTTCATAAATATAATACTAACGCATTTTCCATGTCTGTTTAAAATTTAAAAATAATTCATTGGGCAAAATTGACCCACTAATACCACTTGGGTTACTTTTGTCATAGCGGCCATATATGAAATATTTTTTTTTATGTTTTCAGTATTAATCTACCAATAAATAATTGTCATTAAATTTTGCCGGGAAGTATTTCTTGAAATGGGCTTTGGGCAATTTAGACCCATTTGTGTAGGATAAGGGTTAATAAATGCCCAAATCGAATTCGACAATTTGGTCTTGAAGGCATCAGTACAAGTCGTGGTAATCACTTTATTGCCTTTGTCAATTTATTTTATGTGCTACCTACATATTTCAACCATAAAACTATGCATAAAGTAACGAGGGTATCATTGGATGGTTAAGTCTGAAAGCTCACATTGATATTAGTCTCAAGCAGGCATGTGCAATCTCGTTACTTTTGTTACCCGCTAATCATTCGTTACTCTATGAAAAATAGTCGTTACTTTTGATTCGTTACTTTCTAATTCGGTACCAGCATACTTGTCCCTATTAATTAAACAATGCGTGCAACTCATCCTGGGGTCTCTGATAGTTTTGGGAAGAGTGAGAATTTGATTTTAAAGAAATTGTATACTCCTTGCAGAATGTTGGCCAAAGCGAAATTTTACTTTTTCTAAAACAATTGAGGTAGGGTGACCAGATGTACGAAACATCTTTTATTATAAATAATTGAAAGGTTATTGAAGTTATTCAAGAATACTTTGTTCTCTAAATTTTTCCTTTTATGCATTTTTCATTCATGCAAAAATTGCTTGTTTTGTGTGCTGTTTCCTAAAGTCTAGTATCAAGTTCGAGTAAAAAGTCTCATTTACATACACATTTTAGCACCGGTAAAATCATAAGCAAAAGTTCTACTGTGGGTTTTACTAGTGCAGATCAGAATTCCCAGGTAAAAACTAAAGGTTCGCTATATATAAAATAATAATAAATGGCACTATAAATTCTCCACACATTTTGAAAGGCATTTTAATGCAAAAAATCTAGTATCGAGTTCAGGAAAAATAAAATTGAACGCGTTCTCCAAATATTTCACACGAAAAACGCTACGTTACGGAGGACTTCGCTTCTTTCGTGCAAAAATCGTCAACTTCTTTAGGCTTTCCTGCTGCTGCCTTTATGTTAATTTGGAGAAAACAAAATAATTCATATTTACAATTTGATAAAACAATTATAACTCTTAGAAATAGAAAACGTTAAAATTTTACCAGTCATTTAAGGCTTCGAGCATTAAAATACTTGGTAAAATGAATGGAGTTTTTATAGTGCCATCTACTTTATAAAAAGGAAACCTTCAGTTTTAACCGGTGAACTCCGTATTGCCCAAGTAAAATCTTCATTAAAATTTGTGCTTGCGATTTTACCAGCTCTAGAATTTGTATGGAAATGTCACTTTACTCGAATTCGATACTAGGCTCAAAGCATTAAATGACTGGTAAAATTTTGACATTTCCTATGTCTATGGCAATTTGCATTTTAAATTTTCTTTTTATTGATTGAAGAGTTAAAATTGTTTTATCAAAATGTAAAATTGAATTACTGTTTTCTCCAAATAATCATGCGTCAAAATTTTACCACCGATTTTAATGTGAAATATTTGGAGATCGCGTTAAATTTTACTTTGCCCGAACTCGATACTAGGATTAGCTTCTTATTAGATTAACTTTGGCACCGCCATTGCAGCTTATTGCTCACTTCTCACCGCCACTGTCGTACTAGTGATGAAGAAAGAGAAAAAAAGATTCGATACCTACTTACGTGAACAACTGGGAAAAAAGTGTGATTAATCTTGTTGGTAATCGTATAGATACAATATTCAAAGGCTTGAAATATTATCGAAAACTTTAAACGGGTACCTACGTAGAACGAATTGTAGTTATTTGATTTCCGTCGTTACATGGTATTCGTAATAGAATACCGAATTTACTATGAAATCAAAACTTTGACCTGAATATGAATACAACTAACGAATAATTATTTGGGTATGTAATCGGTACCCAGTTTTTAGAGAAACAACGAATACTCTTGTACCGAATGATTATTACCCGCACATCTCTAGTCTCAAGTGGAGAAGTATAATGGAAGATGTCAGACGTTGATTGAAAGATAATGTAAAGTCAAACACTATCACTGTTGGGCACATTAAATGAAACGCTATAGGCGCATAAGATTTAATTTAGAATGTTTTGTAGTTACAGAAAATTTCCGCGAGAATATTACGTGCTCCATACGACGTAGATTCATATAACCGCGATATGGAGTGCGAGTGCCAGCTATGGATAAGAAAATGTCTTGGTAAGAAATCGAACGCAGGATAGTATCAGCGATCCATATGAAACAGTGCCAATAGCAGAACGCTTAACTAAATTACATATCTGTGAGGAAAGCATTCCGGAAAAAAAGAATGCAATAAACACTGAGGATAGAAGATTGTAAAGTTAGTATAAGCAGCTGAAGGTGTGGGTAACACTTCCTGAAAGTTCAAACCAGGATTATTTTAAATGACCCTTAAAGAAGAAAGATAATAAAGAAAATAATTACGAAAATGTGCAATCTTTATCGGGTGATATCTTTATCTATTAAAATGCCATTAAAAGCAAGCTTACACTTATCAGTGGAGTAAATTGACTTTACATGGAGAATCTTATCGTTGAGCTTTTAAAAAAAGAGGTCCTGTAATAAGTGGAGAGGTACGAGGGTTGGTTGATTAGTCAGAGAATTTGAGCATCTTTTCTTTTTATTAAAATTCAATTTATTTTTCGACAGTGTAGTCTCTTTTTACTTCAGGGTACCTTACCCAGCAGTTTTTCAACTCCTTTAAGCTTTCCGAAAAAAAAAAAGATTATTATGCAAAATTTGTGTTCATTTAATGCGAAATTTTCTTCGCCCGCGGCATTTATTTATGGTGGATAACGAAGATTGTGTTTACCGAGCAAGGGGTCAAATCTGTGGAAAAGAGTGGATGGGGGAGCAGTTCGTACGTAGCGCATATGTGTATATAGGAGTTGGTGAATTGTAGAGGTTAAAGGGAGTATTTTCTTCGCAAATTGGGTCCACTTTTCCAACAATTTAACGTAAAATCGATCCAACAAATATGCATAATACTGACTTGTGATTATTTGTGGCTGTGATCTTTCCAGCTTTCCTTCGGAATAGGTACCTTTGCTTGGGATAATTCACTGTTTTAACTGGTTTTTCATTTCTAGAAAAAAAAAAAAAAGAACGAGCTTATGAACGAACGCTGTTAAAAATTTGACAGATTTACTTAAAATATTGTATTTTTACTTTACTCGTACTATTTGTAAAACAATGTGACACAATAGGAAGCGACAAGCTGAGTATAGGAAAGATTGCTCGCGGGTAGCTCATATTACCAGCAGTTCATGAGATGCTCTCTAACATCTGGCAAGTCATATAAATTTATTTTGACAACAAGTGATGGTGATAGATTTGGAAAAAAATTGATACATATCCCAGTCAAATAAGGCCAAAAAAGTGGCAGACCTCGGAATGAAAGCGAACAAGCTGTGAATTGGTATAAACCTTTGTTGGCGCATTCTAAAGGCGTCACCAGGTCAAAGGTCGCGAAAATCGGCTTTTTCCAATTATTTAGTTTTCTGTGGAAAATACGTCATTCAAGGTCATTAAGAAACTCGTAGATTGTAAAATTACCTACAATTTTCATGTCAAGCATTTTTTGTATCTACACAACCGTTTTCGAGGTACAGCGTGGAGAGAGCAAGCGCGCATCCGTATACAAGCATATATAGCGTATAATGCTATGTTAACGCGGGGCCCTAATTCCACAGTTTGTGGCCAGGATAACGGCCAAGCATTCCTCAATGCCTCATAAATACCAAATGATTCGGTTGGAGATAGCGTGCATGAAGTCCTTGAGCTGAGCGAAACAACGGTAACGGATATCGAGGACGATGATAATGATGTCGGCATTGACCTTGGGTAACCTCATGACGAAGACGACGACGAACAAGAATAATTTTAAATACGTTATTTTGTATTTGGTCTTAATAATAAATAAATAAAAAACAAAATTCTTGGCCCCACCTTCACATAGCGTTATACGCTATACTATACGCCTGTATACGGATGCGCGCTTGCTTTCTCCACGCTGTACCTCGAAACCGGTTGTAGATACAGAAAAATGCTTAACAAGAAAATTGTAGGTAATTTTATAATCTACGAGTTTCATAATTACCTTGAATGACGTATTTTCCACAGCAAACTATATAATTGCAAAAAGCCAATTTTCGCGATCTTTGACGCAGAAAAGAGATTATATGAAACTTTTTTCCCAGTCTTCGGAATACCCAAACAAAGGCTCATACCAATTTGCAACTTGTTCACCTCCATTCCGAGGTTCGATGCTTATTTTACTGGGGTAACAGTTTAGCAGCAAATTCTCATTAAAAAATTTAAGCAATGCTTGGAATAACTGGAATCGTTTTCTCATTTGAGTCATCTTTAGATGGATTAATACATAAACTGTAAGTAAACTTCTATGAATATGTTGTAAAGTACCATAAAGGACAGTTGTGAGACCTTGTTATTTTCATTCTTAACTATTTTATTACATTATTATCTATGTTGAAGATGAGATGACTGTATTCTTCTCAAAGAAGATCTGCTCCGTTATATAAATAATAACGAATTCTGCATTTACGCTGTTTAAAAAACAACAAACTAACTTTAAGTATTGATCAAAAGCTATGTAAACTTTAATTATAGCTTAAATAAATTAGGAGTAAATCTACTACAATTAAATTACGCTATTTGGATATTCAAATTAGAAAAAGATAAACAAATTTCGCAATGCTGTAAAAAATTAAGAAAGAGCTATTACAAAATAAATCTTTCAAAAAATATTTTAATAGTAAGCCTACTATTAATATTAATATTTTAATAGTAGGCTTAATTAGAATGGTGAACTTTTCTGTTGTTCTGCATAGCGTTATATTAGGTGGAGAACTTACACATAAGTAGTCAAACTGTGTGTTATGAAACCTTCGAAGTAAAGTTGTTAAAACGTTCTGAATTAAATTCAACAAAGCAAAAATGAAACATAATTACGAAATTTTAGTTATAATATTTAAAATAAGTAATTGAACTGAAAACATGAATTCGCGCTTGGTACTTGGGCAAGAGATGGCGCCAACTGTATCAAAGAAGCGTTGATTTTCATAAATACTATCCTTCAAATATATTCTGTAAAATTTTCCGCCAGCTTCGTCATTTAGTTTGTATATGATATTCATTGAAAGCGGACCGGAAAACTTTTCTATTTTTACAAAAATGAATAAACTAGACTATCGTGCAGTGATTAGATATTTGTGTTTGAGAAGGAAAATGAATGATGAGATCTACAAACACCGAATGGAATGAAATTCATAATAATAATAAAATATTGGACAGGTCGTATGATCATTTCTGATGATTAACGAACAGATCCAAAACAGGTCACCATACTAAGAATGGTATGATATTAATGATCGGCGAGTAAAGGTGCGCGAGAATACAGAGAGAGATTGTGGGTATTTCACGTGGAATAGCGGAAAATATATTGCATGAATATTTGGGAATGAGCAAGTTTACTACCAAATGAGTGTCGCATTCTCTATCTGTTAAGAACAGTAAACAAGCAATTTCAAATGAGTGTTCCACCGCGACAAAGCTACTTTTTGGGCCGTTTCGTTTCAAAAACATTGATTAATCAAAATACCGCAGAGACCAGCAGTGTAAACAGTGGCGTATTCCAAGCGAATTGAATCCAAAGGAGATAAAGGTGGGTCTGCCGACTGGTTTTTGGATGCATAGATGAATATCTTGAAAAGGACAAAAAAGACCACCGGCGTATATTATTCAGAGCTGTTGGACCGACTCTATTAAATACCGAAAACAGTTATACCCAGTAATAGGTGCAGCTGGCTCAGGGAAATGAGGCATTCTCAGACTTGAAATAAACTCAGTGGGGCAATAATAAACTAGGGCGCCACGTGATTTTATTCCTCTCTTGGATGAATCACGAAACGTAAAGAACAAAATCTATGTAACCTAAATTGTAACTCAAAATAATATAATATATTATTTAATGTATCCCAATATTGTATGTATGTTAGTAGGCGATCACTTAATGCAAAGATGGATCGCTATGTTTCGTGAACTTCCTGTTTCACATAGCAATAGACTCTGCTTTTGGAAACCCACGAAATCACTGTAGTTTACCTAACCTAGTCACAGGCTATTCTGTCGAGAGTTCGATATTACCACCAAACAAAGTACTTAATAGCTAAGCGATGGTACACCTTGAGTGGCGAAACGCTTTGAATATTCACTTATTTGCGGGTGTGTTATAAAAAGCAAACTCTTGCGAAAGTAAATGCTGAATAGCTATATGAACCGCTTTGTACATCATAAATAAAATATAAAATACGGTATGGTAACAATTCTATATAGTTTATGAGGTACTCTTCTGGCTCAGTAAAGTTCATAAAAAAAATAATGTCAATACCGCTAATGAACTACATGCGAAACTTCAGTCGGGAAGCAATATTACATCCGCATTACACTCCCCTTGATTGACCAACAGTAAGGTTTTAAAAAATACAATTACTGACTTTATGCACACAATTTTTCTCTCTTATCTTTGTTTCTTACAATTTACATAGTTCTTTTACAGTCTTCTTATTAGAATCTCATTTTATTATGCATTGTTAATATTGTCCAGTTATCCAAAATTGATTGTTTGAATCGTACGTGGAAGTCAATCTAATAATAATGATAATATTAGGTTTGTTGTTTTGTATTTAGATTTTACTTACCAGTCGATAATCGTTCAGTAGTTTATATTGTGGAAAGCTTCCGCCATTGAGGTTGAATGACATGCTAATTCTACCTTTGATGGCTGGCTTGTACAGTTCTAAAAAAATTAAAGGTAAAAAAAAAATGTTTAAAATACATTAAAAGAAATATAAAATTTCATTTACCTTAAATTATGACTTACAGAAATACGCGCACCATTGTATGACTCCTTTACAGATTCGCTACACACTGGACATAGGCAAAGAAACCTTCGCACTGCTTGATTATTCAGCACGAAATAAATACTTTTACGAACGAAAGCAGAATCCTTCCTACGATCAATGTAAAAAGTCATTAAATCATAGAAGGATTTCATTGACAGAAAAGCACATGTTCAAGAAATGAAAAAAAACTACATAAGTGGAATCAATGAAAAGTTGTTTTGTTTGATGCAAAAGCCCATGAAAATGAAAAGTTCATAGAATTAACAAATAATATTCATGAAAGTAACGAAAATGTTATTATTATTATACCTAATGAAATCAATAATTAGAGTTTCATAGTATTACTTAAGATGTTTATAGCAAGTGAAAAAATGTTTATTAATATTTTATTGAGTCAATTAATGTTTCATTGAATCAATGAAAAATAATTTAATGAACTGCGTTTATTGATATTACGGAAAATTTTATTTTCAGTGTTTAATATAGTGAGCAACTAGTTTTACTTTTTTTTTTAATCGTAATAAGATTTTAAAGAAATTAAATTGAAAATGATAGACCTAACTTTCTGGATTTTCTTGTTTTCCTTTCATTTGCCTACTTCCCGAGGCGTCGAAGATTATTTCCAAACTAAATTATACTCTGGAGTCCTGGTTACTCACGAGTCCTGTCGCCATTCTAGGATAAAACGCACCATGGTGCACTCGCTTCAGTTCAGTCGTTCGGACAAGAAAATTATCAGTATATTTTTTTTTTCACTATGGCCCCTCTCCGGACGTCGGCTAAGATTCTTACGTGAACCGTGTTCTGATCTGTGATTGGTGCAAAACCAGAAAATCAAAGTAGTATATATTCTAGGCCAATTAAGAGAAATAAATACAATAATTGCATTAAGCTCGGGAATTAAAACCGCGTTACGTAATTGGTTTTGCCATTAATATGTTAGATTTCACGAAAAACTCGCAACAAATTCCGTGTGACAGATGACGGTTTTGTTTCAATTTTTACGGTTGGTAATAGATTTCATACGAGTGATATGGCCGCTGAAAATGGTTTGCTTGTCGTGAATCAAAATCTGAAGTGGTGACAGTAATGCAGTGATAATGTTCCCTGCCCTTACAATAACTTTCCTAACCCTTGTGCGTTCGTTTAACACACTCAACCTTAAAAGTTCAATATACCTAACCTGAAAAGTTCAACCTACTTAATTAATACTTGTTCTCAGTTCCTGTGATACTCCCAACGTAGCGTTGAAGTCTTCCTGGTCTCCTGATGTGCTCTGAGTGTGGTGGCCAATGTTGTGCTCTACGGTTACTGCTCCATTTGGCGGTACCCCATTCTCTGGCATCTACTTAAACTTGTCCAAATCTCCTAGATGTACAGATGTCAGTCGTACTCTGGATCGCTAGACTGGCCTGGAAGATAAAAATACAGGAGTAAATACATTTTTGTGGAGGAAAAAATGACCGCAACATAACGAACAACACAATATAATCATGTCAGACACGTATTTCGGCGTTGGAAGGAAACGATTCTTTGTTTAAGTATTCTCCTTTTATTTATAGTGACACCTATTCTGGACCCAACATACCGGCCAGCATAATTATAATATAAGAATGGCGCCAAGGATCATATCTATGTCGGGAGTAGTACATGTGGCAGCATGAGTGTGTTCCCGAGACAAGCAGTTGGTAAGACTCTTTTCACTACTTTACTTCAGTTTATATGTTAGCGACCCCATGGCCTACGATTATGCAAAACTTGACACCTTTATTATATCCTTTGTATAAAAATTGAATATATGTAGCGTAAGACAAGGCCAACTTAGTCGTGGTTACGCTTAAGGTTAGTTATTTATACTTATTTCCTGGTCGCGTCATTGGATATTTGTAAGGGGAGATACGTGTTATATCGGTGGTATATATAGATTGGTTTTAATTATCAGAAGCTCTCCTTGAACAATTAGTACCTATTAATAGTTCACTTTTATCACCTCTTTTTATAGGTATACGTATATATATAGTATATATATATTATGGTGGCCCAAAAATGTAAAGTGTTAATATGTTTTTAAATGTTGTTAAAAATTGTTTCAAGTTTTTTGTTTTTAGAGATAAATGATAAACTTCAAGATAATTTTCATGACTATTACAAGTAAAATATTTCGATTCGTTTACTTTTTTATTTCACACTTTGGATTGATCTTAAAGTTTTTTTAGAGTTAGGACTAAGCTGGTCGAGTGGCCCTTGCACTGCAGCCATATCGTGTACCGGTTTCCTTACAGTTTATCCAACAATCCCACTCCTCCTGGGATGAAAAATATTTTTTTGGATGAAGTGTCCTCAAGGTCGGCAGGCTTTAAGAAATATGTGCCAAAGGTCTGGAATCCACATTGTGGAATAGCCTCGCATTTGCATAACATGTGCTTCGATGTTTCAACCTCTTCGAGATACAGCCTACAGGTACTGGTGATATACCTATCCGATGGATGTGTATGTTTAGTTTACAGTGTCCGGTTAGGACTGCTGTGATAATTCTTATTTGATTCCTACATAGCCTTAAAAGATTATTATCCTTCTTTGATGATGGTCCTTTAATGAACCTTTTGGCTTGTCTGAAGCCTATCATTGAGTCCATCTTTTGACTATTTGGTTCTGGATCTAGTTTTGGAAGGTTCGCTTCACAATGTTGTAAGAAATACCGCAAAATGGTTCCTGCCCTATGAGGTTCATGAATGGTCCTTTTTTGGCCAGTATATATGTTTTATCATTCCCATCAATTCCCGAGTGTGCTGGCAATCACTAAGTGTTAGATGGTTCTTTGTAAAAAGGTTTGTTAATGCATGAATGGGTACCCACATTAAATTCATTTGGATCACTTCATTCTCTAGATTGGATTGATCGTATTTCTTCTGGTAAAACATGTAAGCTATGAACTACTGAATTTCTAAATTACTCAATAGGAAAATGTGAAGGCAAACTCACAATCATGGGTATCGAACTTATAGGCTAGGTACATTTACATCTGCAGGATTTAAAACTTGATCTGCCACTGAAATCACAGTTTAATTTTTTATAACTTCGCGGGAGAAATTTAGGGAAATGTGTTCTCTTTTGATCCGTAAACCGAACAACAATCCACACCCAATATGACATGTGTTATAACAATGCACATAAATTAAATTCGAAAATTCATATATAAACAAGTAAAAAAGCTTGAATTGGTTTAAGATCAATTCTTATGATACCTTAGATGAATGCCCGTATGAAATTTCGTATTGTCAGCCTTCTGTGCAAGTTTGATTTTTGAAGTGGTTTTTTTTGATCGATTTCACAGTATACATAAAAAGCCTAAATTTGTATATAGCAACACCAAGAAGAAGTTGCCCGATTTAGTCCATTTTTGAAATTTTATTTGCTAGTACATTGAAAATACCATGTACCAAATTTCAGCTCTCTATATCGATGTGTTCTCAGGCAGTGTCCTAATATATAGTGGAAGACGAAAGTTTTTTATGGCAACCCCACGAAGGAGTTGCCCGATTTGTCTTATTTTCGAACTTAAGTTTACCTTTTTTTTTTAAAGTCCGTGTACAAAATTTCAGCCCTCTAAATATACGGGTTCTTGAGTTATCGTGCGCACAGACGGACGGACGGACGGACATGCAAAAATCAAAATAACTTTTAATATTATGTGTGGGTGTCCAATCCATCTTGCTCTACCATCATTATTTCGAGGTGTTACAAACGGAATGACAAACTTAGTATACCCTATAGATTTCATCTAGCCTAACGGCATCGATTTTTTTTTTTGTTGATAGATAGATAAGGCTTCTTGCTTTAGAATGAAAACACAAAAAGTGTTAGAGATCCCTGCTAGAGCACCAAAACAGTGGCTTTTTATCGACTACGAGTCACTACTAAAAAGTTATTTTGCATTCACGCCTCCATATTTTGACCGTTAACGAATACAATTGATTACTCACAATCGTTCACTCCGTACTTTGAAGGTAACAAATAGTCGACTATATTTGACTACAACATTCTTATCATAACCTTTGCAATAAAATTGACTATTTGCTCTTTACGATACGTGCAAAATTTGTACTCGTTTGTTGAGTCTAAAATATCTTCCATTCTTTAAAAATATTAGTTTCATGCTTATTTTGACTATACCTTTATTGAATTCTTCATAAATATTTTCAGTAAGGCGCACTAATTCCATTTTACAAATTACCATATATCGAGTTACTTCTACTGTTTCGTCTTTGCTTGACGGAAGCAGTAATGTTTACAAGCAAACAATTATAAGAATTTATTCTTTTATTTACTACATATCCTGCAAAGTAAACTACTACATTACTAGCTAATGAAGGTATTTTGGTAATTTCTTCGGCCTTACAAACATTTCTTCCTTGTCATCACTAATACGCGATGCACTGTTTCCAGTTTAGATCAAGACCTCTAACCATAAATAATAGAACTGAAGACACTACTGAATCGTTACGATCTCTATTATCAAAATCTGTGAACCCATAAATAATGTCTTGTCGGGAATTCTACTCCAGCCATTTCATCGAATAATAGAATTCATTTTTTTCTAGCGACCTCCAATTCTCGCATTTATATTTTAATAATAGTTCGATTAATTCCTTTAGACCAAATTATCTTCGTTTGCCAAAAGACCGACTTTGTGAAACAATTGTGGACACAAAATGTTTTAACCTCATTCGTTTTAATTTCAAGCAGCTCTCTTATACATTGATTGGCGGTTGATTTATTTTCGCTCTTACTCCGATTTTGAAAAGAAAAATGGGAGCGGAGACTTCCTTATACTTCGCTCTAAGAACTGAAATAGGATGGAATATTTGTATATATATCCTGCCGCACGTTATCAATTCGGTTAACTACTAAATCTGGTGAATGATGTGAGTAAGACGATAGACGGCACAAGAACTAGATATCGCATGGTATACCAGAGCAGAGTATACAGATTGTGAATTAGGTGTTACATTCAGGATTGGACCACAACATATTTAAAGCGTGAAAAGAACATATGTTGATTTAAAGCAGCAGTTTTGTATTCATTTTATTGACCTCCTCAAAGTAATGTGTACAAGAAGATATGAATCACTTGACATATCCATCATTTCATATGTTGTGCTCCATTCCAGAATGTCCCACCAGCCCTATAAAATTTATATATTCTGCTCCGGTTTTGCAAGCGACATCTAGTTCTTGTGCTGTCAATGATAAGACCCCTCTATATATAGAACTATAGGTATAGTGATTGGGAAAATGCTTCCTTGTTCCAATATTAGATGGCTCCATTTGTACCATTTTGATCAGTTTTGCTCGCGCTGTCGCTAAAAGTTCTGCAACTGAAGTATGGACAAGGGATTCAAGGGATAAGCCGTAAGAGCATAGTCAAGCTAATAGCATACAAAGAAAAGTGGAACAACCAGTAATGCGTCGTTAGAATGTAAAATCTACAATGTCGTTACAAGCCAGCAATGCTTCGCTTCAATATTAAATCAACGATGCCTCGATCTGATGAAGGCCGCAATTTTTACTTAGAAATTTGCTAGAAAATGTTTCCTTAAAATTATTATGCATTATTAGAGGCCGACAACGGGTGCTTGGGCTACTCAAATTTTTTATTAGCATAGACGCGTAGATGAATAATAAGCATTCATTTCTTCTTAAATATTTACAAAAAATGTTTCGGCAGAATTACTATTTAGTCTGGTGGCCAACTGTAGTTATTTTCAGATACAATGTGTGCCGTTGTCAGCCTCCAAAATGCATATGCATTCTGAAGTTAAAATTTCAGTAAATTTTTCAGAAAAAATATAGGGCCTCCCTACATCAAGTGGAGACATCGTTGATTTTATATTGGAGCGAGACATTGCTGGCTTACCCTTTGGTTACGTCTGCAGTAGTCGCGCCTCTACAATATAGTACAACAAGTAACTAAGTCAAACTTCGTTTCGAAATCACTACATACTTCCATACACAAAGATATGACTCAGTTGCATCAGCCATTGTACCTACCTACAGTTATAGGATATAATTTTTTAAGTGGTATCCTAACCCACATTTGGCCTATATAACGTATCCCATCAATACTATATTGATCCACTGACTTATAACAATGGACTGAGCGTATTGCCATTTTCCTATAGGAAATAATGGCACAAGTTTTACAGTTCTCTCTTTCATCCTATGGCAGAGTTGGAGCTACCAATACAAAATATTTCTTACTAAGCATTTTCTTATGCCATTTGATGTTTTTATGTTGGCTGCAGATGAAATCACGGCAGAAAGAATAAGGTAAAGATATTGTTTACCATCCGCCGTCTCTCTTGCCCATACGCAGGATTCAGTTAAGAATAACTTTTGAAAATAAAAGTCAGAATTAGTTTAATTTCTTATAAGAGTGCTTATAAGCGATTAAAATATCATTGGACACAAGAAAATAATTTTTTTTAATTTAATTCGATTTACGGGTGTAAAATTTCATTTGATTGGTTGAGTTTTACATATTTTTATGTAGTAAACGTTTTAAACGGTGCTCTAACGGTGATATACAGAAACACAAATTTTTTTGTGCCACATGAAAGAGCAAATCGCTCAGTCCATTGTTATAAGTCAGTGATATTGATCACATTTACAGAAAGATAAATCATACAGCAAACCCAAGTAACAATTTAAATGCTATTTAGTTTTACTCAGGTTTTATAATTGTTTTATTAAGCTTTTGAACTTGCTAAATCGTTTTATGGTGATTATATGTCATGCCAATTGGTCTTCTGGAGAGTAGTAATAAAATTATGTAGCATTTAAGTCCATTAGTACTTATAGAAGTTTTATTGTTTTTATCAATTCAACTGGGATAAAACCACTAAGCAGCCAAATAGGAATTAAATACCGCTTGATTATATAATGGTTTTATGGTATCCTCTACTACTTTAAATCCAATTTGACGGACAATTTTGTCTAGAGAGCTACTGGGCTATGTAGGCATCTATCACTAAAATGCTATACGCAGAAGTTTGAAGAATGCATTTCAAAATTCTTTCACAAAACCATTCTAAGATTAAGTGGCTTAGTCAAATGCCGCATAAACCTAGTACGACTTTCCAAGTGTCTTTGTCATGTGACATGCAAGAATATTATATTCCATTCTGGGTCTGATGTAAGACCTGTAGCGCTATATTTGACGGGTCGAAATATTTCTTACACCTTTTAAGAAATCCAAGATATTTCTATGCTTTTTTGGGAACAGAGAAAATGTGATCTGTCCACCTTAACTTACTGGCAATATTAATGCCAAGAATGCTTAGTGACGGTAAATCGGAAAATAATGCTCCGTAAAAGAAACGGAAGTGGTTAAATGTTGCGCTTGCTTTAAACAGCTGAGACAGCTTTGGGATGATAAATAGATTACAAATTATCAATTAGATTATAAATGATTAGACGTCAAGAAGAAATCGACAAGTCCAAATAAGTTTCTTCGCGGATACATATAAAACTAATAGATTTATGCAAGGATAAGTAACATTATTTGAGTATCAATAGACTAAGAACGGTTTTAACTGAGATCAAATTAATTTGAAAATGAGCAACGGTTTTATTAGCAACTAAATTAAAGTCAAACAAATTTATTTTGCCATTATAAATTAAAAAGACTATTTTTAATTTAAAAATTCTCAGAAATGGATGGATTTAAATTAGTAAAATATATACTTTGCTTCATACGAACAATCCATATAGGTTCTACAGAAAGAAAATGCTGGAAGTATTCATATGCTATATCTACCGAGATGTACGTATGCAAAAACCAAATACATTGCGTCGCATACAGCTTTAAGGGGACTCAACTAACCTGATTGATTCTACGTATAAAAGTTACAAGTAAAATTAAAGGTACAAGTATGGCCATCTAGCGTGGATTTAACCACTTAAAGTTGCGACGACTATATAATATATGCACATTGGTTAAACTTAAATTTCTTTTTTACTACATATATCTCATCACACTCCTCAATTCAACTGCCGATTGAAACCTTCTGACCTGAACTTGAAGAGCATTTTCTAATATCCAATTTCAACTAGCTAAATCAGAAAAAAAATTTGGTGTAAAAACTGAGGAAAGCTAAACTTCAGACAGCGTAATTTTGATAAAATTAGTTCATTGTGTGTCATTATCAACAAACTAAACGTAATGTTTTTCTGTCTCCCAATAAACATTTATTGTCTAATTTAGTATCAATGAAAAGATGTTCCTTACCTTTCTGTTAATTTAACCCTTCATTAAAAACAGTAATACAAAAAGACTTTGATTGATTCTCAATAAAAAGTCAACGGATTTCATAAACCAAATACTCCTACAAAAACCGAAATTCAAATTGTATAAACTCTTATTGAAAATTCTCTAATATCGACAAATCAGGAAACTCCTTAATACTGTCATAGGGAATGCTCATCGGAGAATGAGATCCCATCGAGATTGTGAAATTTATTCAAGCACGAAAAGGGAGGTCTGATTTTTGGGCTTTTGTTTGTTTCCAAGGTCCTTTCACTCTTCATTTACCATGTTAGTAGATTTGTCCATTGCTAGAGTCAACTCTTTTAGGCAATTCTTTTGTTTGATCTGGAATTTGTAGAAAAGAAAGGATACCTAATACCAAGGACATCTAAGATGTTCTTTGCTTATACCTATCAAATACTTCTTTAAAGGATTTCAAATAATGTCTACATTCCGCTCACTTAACTTGATTTTCTTGCTATAAACAATGTTAAATGAATTTGTTGCTTGTCTTACTTCCGGAATCTTAAAAAGTTAAGGGCTAAGAACTTTTACGTAGTCTTTACAAAATGTATATCAATGCTTTTTTTAAGAATCATTTTTTTGATGATTGGTGAATTATAAAAATTTTTGTGTTTATAAAAAATTCAAAATTTTCTTTTATTTACATAAGTGCGTGTGTGTATTGCGAGGATCTGTAGTGACCGAAAGCTGTAGAATATGTAATAAACAGAAAAGTTTATAAGCTGCATGAATTAAGTGAAACTGGACTAATATTTGCATGTGGACACAACTTTCCCACTATAATATACCATTGCAGGCATAAATAATAAGGTGAACTCGTGAAGGGGTGCCCCATTATTTCTGATAGGTGTGTAAACTTTTTCTACATACACGTCGCCATAGTTTCGTTAAAGGCTTTATCAATATCATGGATTGACTGATGGTTTGTTTTAGTACCGATTGAAGATTTTCAGTGTTGAATGGCCAATTTTATCCATAAGCAACGTTTTATATGCCATATGTCCTACCATTCCCTATACTCTTTGGTAATAACTGTCAGTTGCTTTTCAAGTGTCATGTAAATCTTGAGAGCATTTATCGTATGTATAAAACTATATAATGGTTTGGTAAAATGAATATAAATCCTAAAATGAAGTGCTTATTTTATTGAAAACTTCTTGATTTCAGAGAAACTCTTGAATAGTAAAACTTCTCGAAACTGTTCTCATTAGCAAAACTTAAGCATATGAAAAATTCTCTGAATAATTTCTCGCTGGCAACATAAAAGATAATCTCATGCCTTTGAGTCTTTTCTGTACATACATCAAGGGAAGATAATTTAGAAGAAAACTGTTCCTTCCCATCCTGTCAATATTTTGAAGTTGGTAGCTGAGAAGTTTTGACTAATTAGCCATTCTAACCAGTCCATGTTTCAGAAAGTTTACCACAGAAAAGCTACACTTATACGACAAATTGGATGCATAACAAGGACTAGAAAGAGTTGAATGCAGCAGTCAGGTTGCTGTACATACGAATGCTCTTACTTAAGTTTAAGGAATGAAAGAAAAAAAAATCTCAGAATTATTTATTGTTTTTCTAATTTCATCAGCATTTTTTATCCCAATCGATTCGTGCCTTTTTATGGATTTCAGTGAATTTATGGGGCACTTTGACTAAGCACAAATTTTCTCCGAATGGTTAGGTAATCATTCAGGATCGTTCTTATTTGGTTCATGGATATGCTCAGTGATGACTGTTATTTCTGTTGATAGATCTGTTGTCCTTAACGCACATGTTATGCATAGATGAGATGGGACATTGGTGGAACATCCTTCTCATGGCATATCCTATAGCGAACTATTGATGAGTCAATCCGTCCTAAAAATAATAGTAATTCATGGATTTTTAATTTAATTTTTTTAAAGAAAAGACTTTGTTGGAATATTTGTACAAAAATGAAAACAACCATTTTCAAAGTATAAAATACGGCAAAGTTTAAAAAAATGGCATTTCAAAAGAGACACCTCGCGGAAGATAGCTTAACTACATAATTTGAGAAGCAACCCTCATTCAGTCTGTGTATGGGCAATAGCGGCTAGATAGCCGGGTTTCTTCCACATTCCATAACTGATTTTTTCCTAGAAGAAGTAAGCGGCGATGTATGCAAGGACATTTTTTAGGTTCCTTTTTAGCCGATTCATGGGATCGTTTAGAATTCATTTTTATAATATATTCGGACACAAATCATTCTGTGTATTCAACTGAAGACAGCCGAGTGTTTTGCATTGTCGATAAACCAGTTTTTCAAAGATGTTATGGCCAATAGAACAACATTCTGCACTTCCGCCTTAAATTTGTCCAACACATTAGGGACGACCTTGTTCAGCGATATCTCGACTGGAATTCGATCTAAATCGAATATCCGCTTGGGCTGAATCTAACCGGCTCTTTCTCAATCCGAAGAAGTCGACCTGCGGAGTTATTGCCTCACATACTGCTGAATAATGAGATAATACCTTTCTCCGAAAAGGTTACTAGCCTTGGAGTTGCCCTTAACAGCAAACTAACCTGCTGCGCTCAAGTTTGTAGTATAGTCCGAAAAATCTATGGTGGCCTCCGCAGGTTATGGCTCTCAGGGAGGTTATTGTCAGTTGGTCTGCGACTCAAACTGGTCAAGGCTCTGCTTATTCCTCATTTTGTTTACTGCAGTACTCTCTTCTCTTCCATCGATGCAGCCTGTAATCGTAAGCTTAATGTAGCATTCAACGATTGTGTCCGTTTTGTTTATGGACTACGTCGCTTTGATCATGTATCACAATATACTGCCTCAGTTCTAGGGTGTTCATTGAATGCTTATCGTGATGTCACTGCCCCTAAGTTTCTTACATCGTCTAATAAACACACGTTCACCATTGTACTTATTCGAACACCTGGGTTTCTTGCAATCGCACCGCCACTTCAGCCTACTTATACCCCGATTCCGCACACTAGTTGGGCAACGCTCTAACTTTGTCCACATTGCACGTAAATGGAACTTTCTCCCAATGATATCAGAACGATTAGCTCGACGAGGATTTTCAGAGAGAAATTAATTCAATATTTAGTATCCACTGAAGTGGTTTGAGGTCGCGAATGCATGAGCTGGGTCCGCTCCTAAAATAACTGCAGGTTGATTTTTATCATATCTTCATCTTTCTATTCTTTTCTTTTCTTTTTCTTATTCTTCATCTTTATATATTAGTTAGATAATTGTAAGCACATAGTTGTCAAATAGCTTAAATTTTTTTTTCTTTTTATTTAATTCTCTTCATTTTATATCTCGTATGCAAAATTAAAAGATATCTTGTTGTATACATTAAATAAATTATTGAATATTGAATTATTACTTTCTTCGCTTCCGCAAAACCTTTGTCTTTTGCTATCGAGTATTTGAGGTGTTCCCTCAAGCGGCATGCACCTATTTAAAGTTACCCGCGTAGCTTCCACTTGTTCAAGTAAGTATTTTGAAACTATGCAGAGAGCAAGGTCTGTAAAAAATTTTCAATGTCTGAAATGATAGCTGACTTAAAGAAATCTTGTCTCCACGGTTATACATGACTGTATTCAGTTCATCTGACGTTTCAATACCACTCCCGAACAAGACACAGAGTGCCATGCTCTTGGATCATCTTCTTATCCTGTTGATCGTCTGCAACCTCTGGTTCTATGTTTTCTTTGGCCCAGACATTCGTACATTCATTTGAAATTATTATTCGCTAATGAGGAGTGCAATAGGATTGTTTACTGAGTCAAATATAGTATATTTTTTGAAAGCAAGAGCGATTTCTGATAGTCGTTTGAAACTCCTTTCTAGCTAAAAGGGACTCATCGCTGTGGAGCTCTGTGTTATGCTTTCTAATTTTATTATTGAAGAATGTGTTACGTTACGGGAGTGAAGACTAAAAAAAGTTTCATCATTGTATATGCTAAAACGTTAAATAATAAAAATCTGAATGCTGATTGGGGAAGTCTTAGAGAAATTGATTGGACGGTCTGTTTTTCTTCAAAGGATGTTGATGAATGCATGCAGATCGTATCAAGATAACTTTTGACTAGTAGATTCGCTTCAAATTCTTTATGTCGGAGCCAATACACATCCGTAAGAGAGATGTCATTAAGGTCCTTAAGGGGATCAACCTTTCCAAATCCATAGTTCCTGGTGGTTTCTCACCCCTGTTAACTAAACGCTGTGCCTCATTCTTGGCTAAACCTTTGCGCAAACTGATAGACTTATTCGCAAGAAAGAAGAGGTTAGTAATCCCTTAAATTATCGACTAATCAGCTCAATTTTACCAAAGTTTTTAAATCTATTATTAACTCCAAATTTATGAAGTATCTTCGAACCAAACAATTCAGCAATGGTTTCCATTGTAGCTTCCAGACTGCCCGCTCATCTGGAGATTTGCTGACTTTTCTTACGGAACAATCGAGTCGCAATCTTCACAGTTTTGGTGATTACAAAATCGTTGGTCTATATATTTGAAAGGTCTTTGATAGAGTCTGGCTTCCAGTCCTTTAAGTTAAACTTAAAGCACTTGGTTTCTCCACTCCTCCTCTATTATAGATCGAAAGTTTTTTACGTGATCGCATAAAACCGCTTGTACTAGAGGAGGTTTCACCAGAAGCTCAACCTATACACATTTTCGTTAGTAATATGCTTTCCCTTAATTTTAGTCCCATCTATAGTTTTGCTTATGACAGTAGCCTTCATTTCGCTCACTCCTTTGGTACTCTTGGGGACTCCAGAGAGGATGCCACATGTCAAACAAGATTGTATGATTAGATCTTTGAATAACATACTTGAATTATCCTCGCTTGGAGTAAAGCAATTCGCGTCGTATTCAAGATATCTAAGTCCCAAAGCTGTCTCAGCAAGATCACAACTTTTCACTTCCATTTCTTTTGATGGACCACTGATTTACGATACACCGTCTTTATACATTCTTGGCATAAAAATTTCCAATGGGTTAAGTTGGACAGATTACATTTTCTCTACTTCCAAAGAAGTATCGAATTGTCTAGGATGTCCGAAAAGTTGTAGAAATATTTCAGCCCATCGAAACTAGCGCTCCCACACCAGACCTAAAATTTAATACAATTTCCATATCTGGGCTGGGGCTGGTCGCATTTGATATTGTCCAAAAATAGCCTTCAAGCTCACTGGCTCACCGCTGCAGTGACTCCTTTATCGCTATATGCATGGTCAATGTTCTGATGAAGTATCTACCTACTAGAATAATTGCTGCACCCAAGAATCGCCGCAGCAAATCGCAAACATCCTTTCACCCAACAAACTACTTTCGGCCATACAGTTAAATTCCGTGATGCTTTTTATCCTGAACTGTGAGAATGTGGAACAGTCTACCATCTTCTGTCTTTACTACGACATACAATTTGCGAAAGTTTAAGGGTGGCTTATATCCGCCCTCCTCACGTTTCTTAATTCCTTACCCTATCAACTTCCTGCCATGCTGAGCTTTGCATCATAAGGTATCCCCTGAACTTGCCTTAATAATATAAAAACAAAACTTTCTTGACTTTAGTAGAGGTAAAGTACGTAGTAGAAAATGTGTGTCTCTATTTTTATAAACTAAAATGGATGATTTGGAAGATTTACACTTGGATTATTTACAAATTAAAACAAAATAAATAATTTACGCCTCGTTTGACTTTCTCGAGTGGTGAAAGTTGAACGTTGAGCAACTTTCTTTATGCCGAGCGGTAGCCTCTCACTTATCTGTTCGACAGGTATCTTTTAAATGAAAAATTGTGTCCCTCACAAGAATCCTGGATCTGCCCTTGATAGTTGGAGTCAGTTTACTTTTATTTTTTACTTAAAATTGAACACTCTATAAAATTCCAAAATATAATTAACATTCACATCGTTTTATTGTCCCTACCTAGGAAACATATACTTATGCTACATTCGTCAACTTTAATAAGTTTTCCTTGTATCGTATTTAGCATACCAGAGTGGGAAATTTAAAATGGTCCAAGCTGTTCCATGTAAGTAACTCATTAACTCCGTCATGCATAATTTCATCTCAAACTACACATTAACTGCCACACCACGTTTATTATTGATTAAGTTATAATCTGGCGTGATGCATCTATTTAATTCACCTTTATGCGTTCTGCTTAGTGCTGTCAGTTTATCAATCACTTTACATAGGTGAGACATAAATGCCTTAAATTGAATGCATTTGTATTTAATGAGTTTGCTAATTAGTGTACAATTATTTCTGTTTAAATGTCCCGTTAAATTGTTATTTGTTTCCTGTATGTAAATTTTGAACTGGAGTAAATAAAATTATTTTATAAAATTAAATAATCTTTTACTGTTTTTTTTTTAAAGTATGTAATTTATGTATGTGGGACTGAGGCTTCGCTATGAAATATCGGGGAGAGGTGAAAGTGGTGGTGGGGTATGGCACATGATTACAGATGTAAGATGGAAAATTTGGGATTCGAGTCCCACCGGCGCGACTAAATTTTTCCTCCAATTTTTAAATATATGATTGTATCCTGCATACAGGGTCCCAACAGTTTTGAAAAAAAAAACTTTTAAAAAGGGGTAGGTAATTTTAAACCAATTGTTAATATTAAAAGTAAATTCACAATATTATATGATATAATATTTGGGTGTAATATTACTACATACATAAGTTTGCAAATATTCTGTAGAGCTTGTAAAAGTTTCATAGGATTGTGAAATGTACACTGATGGCAGTAAAATCACGCAATGGAATTGTAAAAATACGAACTCTCGTAGTAAAATTGGAGAATGCAAAATTTTAGCTTCTTGATGTAATTAACACTATTGCGTGGGAAAAATGCCCCTACTGATTAGAATATTGATAACGCAATATAAATGGTGGGGAAATCTTACATGTAATATATTTCCACTCAATCTAAGACTTAAAAAGCTTTTCATAATATAATAATAAATAAAAAAATAAATAAAATTAAAATTTTCCACGAAATTGCATCCTGTAATTTTAGCCTGAAAATTAAATAGATTTAAATTAAAAATAGAACAATTTCCATTGACACAATCGCACAACATCAACATTAAATAGCCACCTGAAAGTAAAGTCGTTTAAAAGATTTTAATTCCAAGTATTTCTAAATATTGAAAATAGGTTGGGAACGAAACTTAGTGAAGATAACAATAGATACATCATGGCTACATTCCACATAAACACTTTCGGGACATAATCCAATGAGAGGAAAGTAACTTGTTTTCGATAATATTACGCAAATCAAATGAAATTAGATTAAGTCATCTGTACAGTTAAATATATCTTCTAACAGTAACAGATTAGCAATATTGTAATAGGCATCTTATTTTATCATTTATAATCATAATAACTTTAGCTAGGCAAAATCAGGAATGGAAACAAAAATACTCAAAAATTCCATTTGCTTTGCACAGCTGCTAGGTTCAGTGTACTCATCTGAACTATGCACAACTGCTAAGGTCAACAGACTTTTTATTTGCTACCTAGGCACAGCTGATAAGTTCAACGTACTTTGGCTGCTATGAGCAATATAAAATAATATGTTGGTGCCGTGCGTATTTCAGAGGCAATATAAGTCGCAGGCCAACTTGAAACTTTCTCTTTTCACATCCAACTCTCATAGATTTTGCACCATTTGGAATCGACTTGGCTAGTGGTAACAACATCGAATTATTAACAAATTTGTTTTATCATGGGTAACGACTGAGATAAACGTATTTATTTTTGGGTCTCGACTGGAATAAATATTACTAACTCAATAACTTTATCTTGCTTAACGTCTGAGATAAAAATACATATTCTGGGTCTCGACTGGAACGAAATTTACTAACACAACAACTTTATCTTGGGTATCGACTGAGATAAAGATATTTATTCTGGGTCCCGACTGGAACAAAATTTACTAACTCAACAACTTTATCTTGGGTACCGACTGAGATAAAGATACATATTCTGGGTCTCGACTGGAATATATTTCACTAACTCAATACCTTTATCTTGGGTAGCAACTGAGATAAAGATAGTTATTTCGAGTAGCGACTACAATAACACTCACTAATCTCAAACCTTTATCTTGGGTCTCGACTGAGATAAAGATATTTATTCTGGGTACCGACTAGAACAAACACGACTAATACAACTTTGCTTTGGGTCTCGACTGAAGTAAAGTATCTTGTTCCGGGGAACGACGAGAACAAGATCATTTCAAACACACAAGCTTTGTTTTAGGTCTCGACTGAAACAAAGTTTATTGTTCCGGAGCACGACTAGAAGAGTATAATAAATAACTATCGATTTAACAACACCATATACTGGATTACACATTTTAGATTGGGGAGTACATTTTGATTGATGATTTAATACATATCTAATCATACTTAGTAATTATATTTATACATATATATTGGTGCGATTTCGGAAAAGTGAATGTCTTTTGAAGTTATCATAATTTGTTTTATTTAAGTTGATACATAAGTGAGCTCTTTAGTTATTAAGTGACATAGTCGACATTATAGGTATCCTACGATATGTTCGTGAATGTGTAATCTCTGAATTGTATTTCCCTTTGAATATGAAGTAGTGTATTAACTTTGACGTATTGTGAAATAAACCACTAACTTTAAGTATTCATTGGCGTTATTATTTACAGTCCCCGTCCTTACTTATATTTTTCTACAGTGTTCTTATTGGGCAGAACAGATGCAATTCAGCCAACTGTATTGTTAAATTAAATTTCCAGTAAAAGTACAAAGAACGATTAATCTTCGTTTGTTAAATAGAGTGAAATTTACACTGCACGACATTCTTTAATGCCTTAGTCAAATTCTTCGAATACTTATAGATTATTGTAATGAACGTAAAATTTTTTATGTCTTAAAATATATTGAATTTTTCGATTTGTGATGTGCTCTAGAAATCAACCTGCATAAATCAATGGAAGAAAAACTAATGAAATTGGAAAATAGGGAGAGTTAAAAAAATTTTCTCCACTAAGGTAAGCACTTCTTTTAAAGACAACTGATTTATATGAGGCTCCGTACAAAACTGATCTTTTGTATTATACAAAAAGCCGGACATGTGAGTAGAAGTTTCACAGAAATACAAAAGTGTTGGCTTACGTTAAAAATAAAGACTTTTTACAAAAAAAAAAAAAAACGTATATTGTCGAATTTTCCTGGCGCATGAAATGCCTTATCAGCTAAAATATATTTGTGCAAAATTTTATTGAGTGTGTGGAAATGAAATTTTGAATATAGTGGAAATTTAAATTATTTTCAATATCTTTAAGCGAATTTGCTGCAAGGGACGTAGTTCTTTCAAATATATGTTGTTTGTGTACATTTTGCTACCCTTCTGCTTGCACAAAGGGCTCGAAGGACCAATGTGAGATCTAGTTTCGAACGTGGGAAGAGGGTGCCGGTTAAAAGGACAACTCAGTCTTATACAATTTGAAATAAGAATTTTTATTCAATAGAATTCATTTGCTTAACCTAATATAACAAAAAATTCACAATATAAAATTTAAGGAACTTAAAAAAAAAGTAAAAAAAAAAATTGAATATTCAAACTAAAATGCAGTCCTGTTCTGCTCCATAGTTTGCTGTTTACTCGTTATAAAAAAAAAAAGTAGAAGGCCAAAATTAATTATCTTTAAACAGAATACACTTCAGTGGTGCAAATGACTCTGCTACTGCGTGAAAGCAGTAGGGTAGTAACATGCTCCTTGCTACTGCGTGAGAGCCGAAGAGTGGCAGACTGCTCCTTGCTATTGCGTGCAAGCGGAAGGAAAATGCTCCTTGCTCTGCGTGAGAGCAGTAGGGTAGCAAAATTCTCCTTGCTATTGAGAGCGAGTAGAAGGGTAGGAAAATGATGTAGAGGATAAAAGTATTGCAGAATAGTCTCTGCGGCATAATTGTTCTTCTGCTTAGGTGTGGGCAGGAGAATAGCAGATTAATATCTGCGCAGAACTATTCTTCTGCTTAGGTGTGGGCAGGATTGTAGCAGATTAATCTCTACGCAGCATTATTCTTCTGCTTAGGTATAGGAAATTATAGGACTTTTCAGATTAGTCTCTGAAATATGGAATTAATCCTCTTTGTTGGAGGTTGGGAATATAATTCTTGAATTTAGATTAATCTGTAATCCCGATGAGCTGTGGGCCAAGAATGAATTTCTGATGAGGTTCGTTGGCTTTATATAGCCGCTATATCCAGTTATGAGCTCTCCGCTTTTGGTGTTGCCTTAGCAAGGTTTGATTCTATCTCTGAATGTACCACAGAAATCTGGCTGATGTAATGACATATGTTGACATCAAAAGATGTAAATATCAGAAAGTAAGTATGCTTTAGTGTATTCTTGTATTAATTTATTCATTTTAAGAAAATTCGAAAATTGGATGGAGAAACATTCAGTTAGAATTGTTCTACAGATAACATTCAACAACGTCACATAAAAGTTGATGGCAGTCGAGTAATATTCGAAAATGTGATAACATTGGACGACTTGATGGAAATATGTGTCGAGCCAGTACCCTTACTCTAAAAACAACAACGAAACCCTGAACCCGTCAATTTCCACATTAGCACATAAACATCTTCAATGTTTTATTTACTGAAAGGGAATTCCTCTTTCAGGCCCTACATGAACATTCATGACAGATGTCTTAAACGATGCAATGTTTATTTCAATTAAACGTATGAGGGGGAGGGGGTGGAAGGATTAAAATCTTTGCACCTTAGAATGGCTCTAACTCGTTAGGGTTATATTCAATCGGAAAATAGTTTTCACTGTTCGTCGCAACATATTACCAGCTACAGTTCGTGGAAGAATTTGTTTTCTGGATCCTTTAATGGAGCGGGTAGGAAACCCAGCGGGATGGTTCCAATACGGCATGCTATAAATTAAACGAAAGGTCTCGCCGATTATTATCGGGTGGTATGCCTTTTTTTTCGATTCAGAAAACTTTCTCAGAACATTTTTGATTCTGGAGAACCCAGGGTCATGCACTTTTGTCACAGACACCCTAATTACTACATCTCACTTATATTTTTGCAGTTTTTTCTTTCGCGGCTATTAGTGCTCTCTTTTGAACATTTTTTCATAAGAAGTAATTTTTAACGACGCACCAATTCCGCACAATTACGAGAAAGTCCACTTTTTCTCCCATGAAGGTCACTCAAGCTACAGCCGATCAGCAAAGCTTTCTCTTACGTAATTGAAATAAACATTGTTAATTAAAACTGTTCATAGAGTATCATAATGCATCGATTAAGACATTGCTCACGTCTGTTGATGTCAGGACTAAAGCTGCATGAACAGTGGACATTCCCCTTTACAAGCTCACATTTACTGAATTTCATAATTCTTTCCCATGTTCATCTTTATAAGTTCCCTTAAAATTCGCGCAATTAATCTATTTTATTTCGTTACTGCACATTTTTGTTGAGTCAATTACCAGTCTTGAAGACGACACAAACGGATCTGAATGATTAGGCATTTGTGTGATAATAAACTGATGCATTCAATGTAATCCAAATAGTCAGAATAGTACAGAATAACACATATGGCTGTGACCCTTGAGAGATTGTAACAGGTAATTATGTTACCTTAATGTGGGATTTACAGTCACCGATGTTTTCACAAGATCCAGCCGAAATGTGTAGAATTCACCACACCAGCAGACTTCTATCTAATGGTATTGCTTCAGAGTTTAGCAATTTGAACCTTTTGGTTTTAATAAACTCTAACCTCGCCTATGTATAAGAACAAACTGAGGATTCTTCCCCTACACTCATATAATAATGGAAGTTATTGCTTCTCTAAACTTTTTGTTGCTGTAATTTATTGCTGAAATTGATTGAAGTGACAACCCTCCATTTTCGAAGTATTTGTAATAAACTCAGTTATAGTTTTTCAACATCTCGTAAAATTAACAGCTGTTTCGAATCCTTCGACAGCAGTTTATTAAATAAAGTACTTACCAGGAGCTCTCCTTACAATTAAAAACAAGGAGTCAGAATTACACACACACATAAATACACAGTCCAAACAAAGTTTAAGGAGTTTTTCGTCTAAATTTTACTACAAGTTCTCCTTGTTTGGCAAAGGACTAAAATGTAACTATTACTCATCTTAATGAGTGTACATTTTTCTTAATGAAAAGCGAATTTCTTTAGAAATAAACCGGCTCTCACGAACAAACTTGAACATGAATGTGGACCTTTCAGATGAAATTTACTGGAATTTTCTTTTGTTTTTCTTGGCGAAATTGCAAACTAAAACCTCCGGCATTTTCAAACCTCTCCAATTCTTCATTTTGACAGTAAAACTCAGTGTTCACCGCGTATAACTAGGACGCCACTTTGTTAATTAAGGTCATCAAAAATGTCCCTCGCACGCTGCAAGGTGGTGAAAGCGGCTTTTTGCCTTATACTTAAAAACTTTTTGAATAGCGCTATAACTGGAAGGTCGACCTCTGTGAAGGTTACTGAAGCACTTTAAATGGTGATTTTAGATGTGCTTAAGAAATGCTCTAGTAATGCCAGCCAGAAGGTTTGAAAGATGGAATAAGTATAACATAAGTTATAGCTCGAAAGGTAGATTCAGTGCGGGAAAATTTCGCAATGAAAGTACACAGGTAGTGTAAGTGCATTCATTTGAGTTGAGTGTTTTTGTGCTACTATAGTTGGGGCTATTTTTTTATGTACTCCTCAGTTATAAAAGTTTTCATTGCAGGATAAAAAGAGTTCTATGGAGATTTATAAAGTCGCGTTTTTTTACGTTTTAGTTTTTGATTATGTCGATGGGTCTAACTAATTTCTTTCCGATCATATTTAAATTGGGATTAACTTCTCGGTAAAAATAGGGAAACCTGATTTAGTTTATTATGGTCTTAAGGGCCATTTGGTTAATTGTTCTAAGAGGCACTCAGCGCTAAAACGGGCTAAGCCCAAATTTTTTAAATAGAGATAAATAGGTTTGAAAAAAAAAAAAAATTTCAAAATAATTTTTTTTTATTGTTTTATGCAAATTTACAAACAATACTTTTAAATTCAGTTTATATTGATTTAGAATACATTTTTTGCACTAAATAAATAAAAAGATTATGTTTGGACTTTTTACCGGGTTAAACTTAATTTTGTTCAAGAAAGAATTTTTTTGGGGATTCTCCGGTGTATAACAAAAGATAAAAAATGTTCTAATTTGTCATTTCATCACACAACCCATTAATTTTTGGTGACAAGTTTCAAGTCTTGGTTTGACTCATCATCAGGTCCCAAATAGCTAAATTGGGTGATTTGAAAAACAAATGAAAAAATGAAAAAAGAAGAAAGAAATGAAAAGTTTGAGAAAAATAGAAAAAACAATTTTTTATTTATTAAAAAATTTAAAAATTTTTTTTTAAAGAAACAAATTCATTCGAAGCGAATCGAACCTGTATACGCCACAGAGTGGGCTGAAAAATAAATTTTTCATTTGTTTTTCAAATCACCCAATTTCGCTATTTGTGACCTGTTGATGAATCGAACCAAGACTTGAAACTTGTCACCAAAAATTACTGGGTTGTGTGATGAAATAGCAATATAAAATTAAACAACAACTGGGTTAGGTCGTTCTTTCATCCACAAAAATATAAAAAGACTTTAAATAATGAGGGTTAGGCTGCTATGTCTGGAAAGATAAATATAATTTTGTACATAAAAATATGATTTTATTATTCGTCATTGGTAAATTGAACTGTATTGATCAAAATTGTTCGTCCTCTTCATTCTCTGAAATATCATTATCGACAGCTTTTGCATTATTGTTTAAATCGTCATAAAATTTGTGATGAATTGGCGGAATAAATTGTTTCAGTTCTTGTAAATCTTTGTATCTTGCCTTTTCAATTTCTCTTCCTCCTGGATAGAGTAGTTCTAAATCCAATGTTAGTGATTTAAGTGATATGTTCCTTTTTTTTACCAATATTAAATTCTTCAAACAGTACTTCTTCGTTGTTTGAGTATTTGTACTTTATAATAAAAGGACTTTTATTGTCATAACGAAGCCACTAGATTTTCAGCCATTGCACTTTTGACTTATTTGTTGAAATTTGTCTATTTGTAACTAGATTTTCCAAAGGACTGATATTTTTAATGTCTTCTGATGACATTTTAATTATATTAAATGGGTTTTTTTTTTGCAGTAAAAATGAAACATTCCCAGTCAGCAGGATTAAAAATGTCTTTATAAAATCGCTTGTTTTTTTTTTTATTATTCCAAAGTCTTGATCGCAAGGTAGAAACGAATGACCAGACACTAAAATTTTTTGATCTATAAGACCTACTGCAAATAATGGACAATTGACAATATAATTGCATATTATGCTCATCCAAATGTTCCTGTTTTGACCACCACATTATTCACTATACATTATTAGTTTTTCACATTTAACAAAATTTTTCACATAATGCAAGATCCTATTTCTTGAGGACCACGTGAAGCCATGCCCTCATGCCAAGTGAAACATAAAGGCGCTTCCATTAAGTAGGTCATGAATCCCCAAGCAATATGCCCACCATGGCCTCTTGTAATAGGCCACTCCTGTAGAAATAACCGGTGTTGGTAATGCCTTCATTAGATCAAAAGCTATTACAGCAACTTCATCCTTATTGGCTTTAGAATCTTGTACCACTCCTTTTCTAGCACACTCAGCTTTTCGAAGATGTAGTTCCTTTTCATT
Organism: Dioctria rufipes; assembly: GCA_963924295.1. Taxonomy (NCBI): domain Eukaryota; kingdom Metazoa; phylum Arthropoda; class Insecta; order Diptera; family Asilidae; genus Dioctria; species Dioctria rufipes. The sequence continues at coordinate 54,781,904 of OZ002740.1, forward strand.
TTCTAATATATGTTTTCTAACAGAACTTTCTTCAGCCTCAATTTTTATTTTTAGTATATCGCACTTTTTGCAACTGTCAGAAATCGGTGAACGAAAATGTAAATCAAAATTTTCTGTAAATAACTTTGTGAAAACGTATTTTGATGCAGGATTTGAGGAAGACTGAACAGATTGTATAATAATGTTATATTTAGGTCAGGTGCAAGATACTACTTTTAATATTTGTGTTTCTTGAGTAATGAGAATTATATTTGGGAAACTTTTTAATAAATAACTTTATCAGCTCTACAAAAAATATCTAACAAGTTAGAGATTCAGAGGTCAATGAGAATGAGCACAAAAAAGGAGAAGCCTCCAATATGGCTAAAGGAAACAATGACCATTCGTAGAATGAGCATTCGTATAAGCAAAACACCTCAAGCGTAAGTTGATAATCCGTTCTACCCAAAATCCCGCTATTGGAAATACATTTTAACAATCCCGCAGAGAGCAGCTCTACTAAGAAAAAGACGACTTAGTTTATCCCACGGATATGGTCTAGCTTTTAGTAGCCTGAAATCAAGACCGCACGCAACGAACTACACTCATCAAGAAGCAGCCAGGAGCAATCACAGGAGTATTAGGATTATAATGTTATACTTGTCTTTGTGAAAATAGAGCATTATAAACGTCAATAGATTTTAGAAGATTAGGAATCGAATAGAAAATATATTGTAAAGAGGGAAAATTTTGTTATGCAACAGATGAGCTAAAAATTATTAGTGAAAATAAAACAAATGTAATCAGAAAGAAGTGATAGAAGACATCAAAACAGAGAAATAAGGAAATAAAAAGAAAGAGGTTAAAGTGAAATTTGTAAAGGAAAGAAATGAATAAGTAGAAAGAAAATTGTTTGGAAAGAAAAAAGTTTTAAGTTTATTGGATAAATAAGTATATCAAAATTTGCCGATGATTGAGAGTGCGAAAGCAAAAGTTAAAAGAAACGGATATATTATAAAGTAGTTAAAAGGAAGTGGTAAAAAGCTAATAAGAAAGAAATTAAGTATGAGAAGAAAATAAAACAAAAATGAAATGTTCACATGTTCACATCTGTATGTAAAATCGAAAATTGTAGTAGAGATAAGAAAATAAGAAAATTAAAGTAGAAAGTAATGAAAATGTACTACCAAAGAGTATACTAAAATAAGGTAAAATGAAAAACAAGTGTAAAAAGTAATATATAGAATTTTTTTTTTTTGTGACAATGGAAAATGAAAACATAATGTTTAAAGAAAATGTTAGGCAGAAAAAAAGGAAATGTAATAAGTATAAGAAAGATAACAAAATTAAAATAGGAATCAATGTAAAATGTAAAAGAAAAGCGTAATCTGAACCGAACGAAGATTAAAAAATATTTTTAATTAAGACTGTGGCACTCTCCAGATCTAGTTCCCTGCGGAAACTAGTTTTTCCAAGGGGGGAGGGATGTGATGGCCCAATATACGGAAGATTCTTCCAACAGCCAAGGGCATTACAGCGAAATAATCAGCAATTGCTAAACAATAACCTCGTATGGTATTGTTCTGCAACTGTCGGTTGATTTGCTGATTAGCCCAACAGCTGGCTGCGATGAGCGCTAAGTGGAGCAATCGACGATTACGATAATAATTTACCTCGTATGGTAATTATTATGTAAGGCGATTGTTTACTACTAAGCGACTCAGATGCTGCAACCGGTAGAACAAATGACAAGGTTGTTGTCGTTTGTTTACATCCGCGTTGTGAGCAAAGAAAGTACTTCCGAATATCGGGGCATAAAAGACCAATGACTGGTCTGGCGAGTGCCGTTAATTGTTCAGTCGCGATTGAACTTTGGTTTTTAGAGGGTCAGGTTGCAGTTCGGTTCGGAGTACTTTTAAATTATTAGATAGGTCAGTTTGTTTGACGTGAAATAATAAAGTACATAGGTTCAAGAGATTCGAGCGTTGTTTTTCTGAAGTTTTATTATAATTAATTAATTCGATTGCTTTTGGGACACGACAGTCTCATAAATAATCTTATTATGCGCTTCATGTCTTCCTCTTTGATCTAATTTCGGGTGTTGTTGAAGAGCTTTCTTTGCTTTTGTATTTTAATGCGCGTGTTATGCGACCATCAGACACTTGCAAAATTTGTTCAAAAAATTGTTTGCATACAACTTGGTCCACATTATTTTCCCCAGGTAATTTATATATTCTGGTTTTATTTCTTCTACTGTCACCTACTGATGTTTTACAATATGCCATTTTCTTTTCATTTACCGCTATTAGTGCAGATATGTACGATGACGTCGTTACTAAGATTATAAAAGTTTCGGAAAATACTTTCAAGTTTATTTTCATTGAAAAAGCTGTGACACTTTTTGGCACACGTACAGACTTTTTCAGGAACAATTATGCCTTTGGTGCTTAAATAGGATTCACCTCTTGCTCGCTTAATTTTTCTAACATTTCTTTTCCAGTTGGCTTCGTTAGGAATTCGTTTTCTAGATTTTTTTTATGTTGGTCACTTTCTTCAGATGCTGGGTTGACTTTGCAAACCTGATGGCCCAGCTTGCCGTTCTTGTCCAGAATTCGATAACCGAAACTGCGATTCTATTGATGAACGTGTTGGTCTGAACTGAAGCTCTGTATCAGTTTAATCGTCAGATGGGGACAATAATGGCTCATATTCTGATCCTGAATCTTCAAATGGCTCTTCGTACTGATTTTCGGACATTCTAAATCCTATCACCTTTAATTTATTAAACAAAACTGAACATCAGTTTTTTATTATAATGAAAATTTTTATGATAATAATTTACCTTGTTAAATTAATAATATGTTAAATTTTGAATTCACTATGTATGTAATAACATAAGTAATAATTTAAATTTTAAAAATCATAAAGTACTCTCAATTTTCACTGCCCAAAAGCTTAACAGAAAATGATATTTTTCACAAATTGCACAAGATGCGTGAGGCCATGAGTACATTCATACAAAATCTGACTCAGCGATTGCATTCAGCCTTCTTTCATAGGAAGTTGAATGGCAGAAAAAGCATTCCTGTTTTGACTTGTTCTATCATGTTAAATTGCAGTAATGGCCTATTCCACAAGATTTGCCTGGTATTTCGATAATCCGACGAAATGAATAATGGCGTAAATTACTTGGGCCGTTTTAGCATATGGGTTTTTAGATTTTTTTGCCAGTGTAAAATAAACTTTTCAACATTATTAAAGACGGCTCATACTACAGCTCACACCATTTTTATCATTAATAAATTTCGAAAATGCGGTTTTTATATGTTTAAAGCCTTGTTTAGGGAAATTTGTGGCTTAGGCCGTTTTAGCGCTTAGCGCCTCCTATAGTGTTATTGCTACCATATCTTTTGATTTCAGAATTAGAATTTCCAATTTGAGAAATTGATCTTGTACCTGCAACATATGTGAGCCAAATTATTTAAGATTTCAGCTACGATAAGAGGATCACCCGAACTTCATATGTGACCACTTTTACCCCAAAAAACCTCAATACACCTACATGCAGATAAGACAACGGGAACTACACCACACAGCCTCTTGTAGAATTTTATTTTAGAAGTGAAAAGAATAGAAAACTAAAATATAATTGAATTTAACTTTAACTTTGATTATGGAAATACTTCTGGTGGTAATTAATTTCAAATATTGTGTTAGCTTATTGGGCTATCTAGCTCTCATAGTCTACCAATATTATAATTTCTTGTTACTATGCCAGAAGTTGGTTCAGGTCTCCACAAGAGTTAAGAAATCACTATACCTATTAAATGAAATGTTAAACTAAAAGTAGGGTAACACATTGGAACTTTTGCTGCGCAGTTTTTAATGTTGCAGCTGCAAAAGCTCCAGTGGTGTTTACACGCAGTGCAATAAAGTTGTACTCAGCCTGGAGTTTTTTCTGTGCACAGCTCAGAGATTGTAAGCTTTCGAAAATATTGCTGCACGCAGCTTTTCTGATCAGTTGTCTCCAGTTAAACTTTGAAGTACTTCGATGGTCTAGTTTTGAAGAATACTGAGGTAAGTGACTCCTCTTATAAAAAGTAAAATACCTATATGAGGAAAGCAATATCTCGGACTGAATGGTTAGCTATAAATTTGAGCAAATTAAAAAAGAATGGCTGTTATTAATAATAATTAGAAGTATTGTTGGCATGAATATATGAGTTTTTTCTTATTTCTATACAAAGTGAAGATGTCGTTCTTTCATAATAAAAAGTTAGTAAATGAAATATTTATTTTATTTTTGAAAACTATTATATTTACATACTTGCGGTCCCATATACCGCATGCCACTGTTCATGTCCTATCAGGCGGTGCAACTTCCGGAAGGTTAAGAGCTTATTGCCAAGTGTTAAGGATATAAAAAAAAAACAAATTGGGTTTATTTCTTAAAATGCCAAAGAGTATACGTTGGGCAAACAGGACGATTTTTCAAAGAAAGAATAAATTAGCGCATCAGTTTTAATTTCAAATCGAACTATGCTAAGCATCTATTTAAAAATAAGCACATTCCTGACTAACATGGGCATTACACGAAGAGTACAGCTTGCATGCATGATGTACTGCCATACTCTTCGCTCGTGTAATCCACACTTCCACATAGGCAGCTCAGCTTTCAGCGAACTTGTATCCGGAAAAGTTATAGCAGCTCAGGTAATAGTAATTTGACAATATACAGTTGATGGCGGGAAAAATATATTCGATTTTACAGGTAAAATGAGTGTTTCTGGGAGCGTGTACATTACATTATTTACCAACAACTTTTTTCCTTATTTTTTCGATTCTGCTACTTCTTTTATTGCTATGATTACCGATATACACAAGAATTTACTTTACAATTTCTTAAATGAACTTGCATTCAAGCGGTAAGGCATCAAGGAAATTTAGTTCTGCTGTCAAATTCAAAACGCGCTGGAGGCAGGCTTGCATGCAAGTTGTACATCCTCGTGTAATCTGCAGGCTAAAATCAATAATTTTGTAAATTTATAGCTAAGGTAGAAAACTAAATTTGCTAGAATCACTCGAAATATCTGAAGCTGTATTCAATTCAAATTCTGCATGATTCAACGACAAACGGAAACATCCTCGCCGAATATGTAAATCATAGCATTACACTCTATCAGCAATACACATTTTGACCTTGTGAAATTGGCCCAAGACTGCAAACCAGTCTGCACTCCGCATTAAGTTAATTTCTTACAAATAAGCAGTGTTGTGCGACGTAGTCTACACTCTAAAAAACATTAGTACTATTTCCTAAAATGTAGGGAATGCTACCTAAAATTTAAGGGAAAAAACGTACATTTTAGGGTATATTCCCTAATATTGTTGAAAAATACCTAAGCTTTGTGGCAACAATTTGTGCAAATGTTTTACTGTGTATCTGATGTCGACACAGTAGAGAATAATCTCTGCTCTACATAGGTTATTGTACTGTCCGTTAGTAGAACGTATACGCAAATTTAATTAAGTGACTGAAATGAATGCACTGGTAAATTTGGATCAAGATCAGTGGTCTATTTCCTAACAATAAGTCAACACTGTTCACTTTCTTTTACTTTCAAGAAACTACTGCACTTATTTTTTAGAATTTCCCACTATTAAGATCGGATTATGCATAAAAGTTTTCAGGTCAACGATTCAAACGTATAAAGAAACACACTTACAGGATTGTTTATAATAGATATATAAACAGATATTCAATATAGGGTTAATATAGAGCAAAGTGAAAATAATTTAACTTCAAAACACTGGGACACTTACTCAGTTTAAATATCTTGAGCAATCGTATTAAGACAGGATTATATAAACTGTTGGGTCAGAGATCAGCACGCACTAGAAAACACACTACTTGACACCGATTTATGATATACGATTTTCAGAAATAGATATGTTGAGACAAAACTCTGTACATAAGTTTGGGTCTGAGATTTTTGTATCACACTGAAAACACTTATTAGCACCAAGTTGTAATACAAGATCCCCAAAAAATGTAATAAAAATATATGTGTAAAATAGATGTCCACACAAAATTTGTAATATAGATATATATATATAAGTTAAAATATATAGTCAGTTAGGAATATGAATAAGTATTAAAATGTTACAAGTGAATGGTACTCACCGATCTCGACCTTGGTAAAAATTATCTTAACTTCAGTCGAGACCCGAAGCAAGATTGTTAATTTCCGTCGAGACCAGAAATAAAGTGTTTTGTTAGTAAAAGGTTATCTCAGTCGAGTCCCGAGATAATATTCTTTAAGCCAGTCGAGACCCGGCTTATAGTGAGTGTTAGTAAATATCTTAACTTCAGTCGAGACCCGAAGCAAGATTCTTTATTTCCGTCGAGACCAGAAATAAAGTGTTTGATTATTAAAAGATTATCTCAGTCGAGACTCCAGACAATATTCTTTAAGCCAGTCGAGACCCGACTTAAGGTGAGTGTTAGTAAATGTCTTAACTTCAGTCGAGATCCGAACCGAGATTCTTTATTTTCGTCGAGACAAGAAATAAAGTGTTTGGTTAGTTGTTAAAAAATTATATATCAGTCGATACCCGATATAAATGTTAGTCTCTAACTAGCCAACTTACCTCCAGCGATGCCAAGTACAAAAAGAGATCGAGATCAGTCAGCTTGTCCTTTATATAGCCCTTGCTTGCACACGACACCACTGATAGAGTAGCAGAGGCGCATGATTGCAAGAATTGGCAGTGCAGCTGTGATGTTGCGGTACTAGCGATAAAATTTTCATAGCAACGCACAAAAATGCATAGCAACAAGAAATTTAGAGCAACCCATGCTGCTGTGTTAAATTGAATTATATTTGCAAAAAAATATTCTCTCTATCATGTAGCGAAGAAATTCCCTCAATTTTAGCATGGTATTTTTGTAATATTTTTCGGAATTGTTTTTATCACGAATCTAACAGTTCAAATATATGCTAATGATTTTAATTTGATCTGCTCGATGAAGCTATACATATCTATTGTATTTGTGCAGTGTGTTATGTGGATGACAAATACATGGCTTTGTTTGGTTGTGTACCTGTCTTTTGATTAAGAGTAATCGAATTAGTTTTAATTTTCCTAATAATTTGATGCTCTGTTTTTAGGATGTTTCCTTTTCAGAAGGTATCTGTTGAGAAAAATATATTCAAGGCGATTTGGTTCGAACAGTTATTATGAAATAAATTATAAGTAAACTAAAAATAATGATTCAGATAATAACCGACATAATTTATTGAAGATGAGAATAATCACTAAAAATAGTAAACATAAGAACAAATGTGTGTAGAAGTATATATCGTAACTTAGTAACATCAGAAATTTAAATTGTGAAAAGGTATTCTGGTTAATACAAATTAATCATCTTCGTTGTACACATCATTATTAATTCTAAGAGAGTTATAAATATGCTGCAATCATTTAGATCTTTCAAAGGTTAACCAATTTGACACAATGATGGACATTTTTGACATTGCCTATACTAAATTTCTCTGTCTACTCTAAAGTCTACGCTGATGAAAGTCCACGTGTAGGGGAATAACACTGCAAGTAAGTCTGGGAGACAAAATTTTAATTTCTATTATTTATAATTATGTTTGTTTTATTTTTCATTATCTACGAAAATCTGAATTCAAATAGTTTTCGCCAACTTTAGATGCAGTTGGCCCCACTGTGAGGTGAAAGGTAATCGTATAAAACGTAATCCGATCATTAAATACTACACATGTGTGCTAGACAAAATAAATCTTTCACTTGTGACTTCAAACCAACAAATTTCGGATGTCATCAAAGTTTGTCTCTATTCGATAGATACAGTTCAGATTCTAATCTGTTATCCATTTCGGTAACGAGATTTACCAAATTCATAATAACCAGCCTCGAAGTTGCTACGGATATTGAAATCAGCCGCAAATAATCTCTAGAAATTATAGCAACTTTCCTTTCAATTGCTTTGATGGCCGACAATTTCCGTACTCTGTCCAAAGTTTTTATTGAAGTTACTTTCTTTGCATGTACACTCCTTTCTATAATAACATACATTCATATATTACTGTCAACCAATGTTTTTTTAGATTTATGTGTGTTTGTGCAAATAAAATAAAAAACGATATATTTATGTATGTATGTATATATCCAAACTGTTTGAAGCTTCTTTATATGAATTCTTGTATTTTCATTGTAGTGTAGCTCTTAATCCTCATCAGCATGGTTTTATCAAGACTAGGGCAAAAACAACAAATTTGCTCTAGTATATATCTACCTGGGTCGAATCGTTGGAGGTTGGTTGTAAAACCCACTGTATTTATACAGACTTCAGCAAGGCCTTTGACAAGCTTCCTCACTCTATTTTGTTTTTTAAATTGAGATCTTTAGGCTTTCCAATTTTATTTTTGATCTAGCTATCATCCTACCTTAAGGATCATAAACTTAGGGTTCAGTTCCATTCTGCTCTGTCTGAAGAAACAGCGGGTTACTCCGGTGTTCCACAGGGTAGTCACTTACGGCCTCTTCTCTTTATATTATTCATAAATGATGTTTCCTATGTAGTTACCAAATCTGATTTGTTAATTTACGAAGATGATTTAAAACTGTATATATCTGTCTATTCGCATTTCGACTGTCTCAAATTGCAGGATGACCTCGACAAACTTGTTGACTGCTGTATAAAGAGCTCTCTCTTTTTAAACGTTGATAAATGTGGTAAAGTAACTATTTTCTCTCATAAGCGAGTCCCTTCGAATAATGTCTATGTTATGAATGGATTGTTACTTTCGAAAATTAATAAAATATGTTACTTGAGGCTATGGTTTTACTCGAAGCTCATGTTTAGCTTCCACATAGATCCCATCGTTTATAGTGCGAACTCAATGTTAGGCTTTATAAAGCTCCGGATAGAAGAATTTGATGATATCTACATTATTAAAGCTCTTTTTATCATTTTTGTTAGACCCATTTTGGAATATACCAGTCCTGTCTGGTCTCCCTCTTACAAAAATCACTCCGATCGTATTGAGAGCGTGCAAAGGAGATTCTTACTTTTTATCCTAAGAGGCCTCGAATGAATGGATAGACTGAATCTTCTTCCTTATAACGAAAGATTAAACTTAATAAATCGTCCTACTCTTATGATGCGTAAGAAAATTTGTGATATAAGCTTTGTATTTAAACTTATAAGGGGTGATATCGACATGACTTTGATGCTTGAGCAAATTAATTTCAATTCGCGATCTTGACACCATATATGACATTGTTTATTTGTGTTCCCATTGCACCAGCTATGGACACTTTAAGCATATGACTAGAATGTGCTGTATTTTTAATTTGAATTTCCACTCGATAGATTTTAATATTAATAAGACTCAATTAAGAAAAATCCTCAATAATAGTTCCATACTTTCGCTTTAATTTATGTATTGTGTCCTGGGACCATTGTAGCTAGCAGCTAGCATTTAGCGAAATAAATAAATAAATCCCTAAAGAATCCCTCAATTCAAAGCTTTTGTTAATGGAATGAGTAGCGACGACAAAAATATCTGCAAGCGATTCCATACGTACCCTTCGTATGAATACCCATCTGTAGTACCCAAACTACTCATCAGAACTCACGAATTTTCATCGGAGGGTCATTTTCAATCCTCTTAGCAGAATCGGGTTAAATATATACGAAAAACTTTATAAAATGGGGTTAAGCAGACAAAGTTTCCAAACGTCTCGGCAATAGCAGTAAACCTAATCAATAAAAAAAAGAATCCTACATAAAGCTCTCCGGTTGGTTGCAATAAATTAGCTCAGCATAGAACTGCTGTCCTGTTTACTTTATCCACTGTAGAAGTCCAAAAAAACTTTTTAGACCATGCTAAAGGTTCTTGAATTTTAATATATCCTCTGAACACGAGGACAAACTATCCCATACGGTTTGCATTAAGATTAGGATAGCACAGATCTCTCCAAGGAGTTATAACTTAATATCAGAAATGGACTTACCGTTGACCATCGACTGCAAACTGTTCATTCATAAAGTTTGATGTATGGTTGCCTAGTGTGAAGTTTATATCGGCAGTTTAAGGCCCGTGGATATAGTCCCGGATAAGCTGGCGTTTGTACATAGCAAGTTTGCAGACGGCTTTCTCGAAATTAACGTTCACAGTATGACCTGAAATCAAAATATTTGGAGGTGATATATATACATATATTGTCATAGTATTCTGGAATATGTATGTATGTACATATACATATAGACATGTATATGTATGTTGATAATGATAGGTCAAAGTATAAAATTTATGAACCCAGTTAATCCTGAGTGGAGTCTAAGTTCTTATAGCAGTTTTCTGAGCTAAATATGGTGAATATATTTGTGTTCTTATCAAAGCTTTAAGTGAACATACATTCCCTTGGACAACCTCTCCTCTTCGGTTAGCAGAGAATTCCGGATGCTGTCCATATCGCATATATACTTCCATTTGTTGTTCTATTCTTGAGTGCATGAGTCAAAAACGAAATATGTCTGCAAACAGATCGAAATTTATTGGCGACAACTTGATTGGTTTTATTCGATTTTTCTCAAGTCGTGAAAATGGTGCAAAAATGAAATAATTTACGAGGAAAAATCGCATTTTACATTGGTACACATACTAGGTATATATACGGTGTGCTACAAGCACTCATACATATAAATAAAAGAAACTAAATCGAAGAAGTAAAGCTATGGAGGAGGATACCTTTCCCTTATAGTTTCGTCACCAAAAAATAAGGGTTTTATTTCATCGTCGCTTGCTTGAAGAGATAAAGACTGTAAAAAAAAAAAGTTAATAGCTGAGCTGAGGTATACTTGTAGTAGATACTATAAAATGTACAAAAAAAAAACTCACAAGACGGATAGTTTATAAAAGAAAATTTACAGAGCTTTGAAATTTTCTCCCTTTGAAAAGATATTTAAGAGTAAAATCGAAGAAAAACAAGCAATTTTGGGTTTTTACTAAAGATGTATATTTTAAAGAATTTCTAGTGAGTTGCAATTTTTAAAGAAAAAGTTCAGTGGTGAACACTTGGAGTTTCCGGGGGAAAAAATATTAATACTTAGCTTCATCAGTATACCTCAATATAAGAAAAGCTCTAGTTCTGTAATTAACAAGCAAAATATTTCGTACATATGGCAAAATGTAGATTAGATTTGGAAAAAAAAAGTTTTATTATTTCGAAAAATATAATAGTAGAATATTCAACTAAAAGGTTGAATAAAAAAAAAGTCTATATAATGATTGGGAAATTCACAATCAGTATCTTAGAAAAATTGATAGTCGGTCTGTTTTTCTTCGAGGGATGTTGATGAATGCACATTACAAATTAGTGACATACAGGCAGGTATGACTATATTCCTGATTCTTACAACAGGTCTCAACAACAGTAAAATCGTTCTTGGTTTATCGAAAAGTTCCTCCAAGTAATAAAAGTGAAAGAGTCTGCTTTTCGCGCCTATCAACTGCATCCATGTCCAGAACTAAAAGTCTACAAGACCACACGGAACACCTGTAAGTCCATTTCTTTTTTTTACAATAGTATGAGACAAAAAATCTTGGCAAGCCGCAAAAGCAGCACAAGTTTCTGGTCTCTAGTCAAAACCACCAGGAACAACTTCAGCATCACCTCTATACCTTCACTACTTATTAATGGTGATGTGGTTGTTGAATCCCTGAATCAAACTAATAATTTGCCTGGTAGATTCGCTTCAAATTCTCTGAGCCAATATACACCGGTAACAGAGATGTGTTCAAGGTTCTTAATGGAATCAACGTCTCCAAAGCCGTAGGTCCCGATAGTTTCTCACCCATGTTAATTAAAAGCTATTCCTCATCCGTGATCAATGATCGCCATTATGGCTTCCCGACTGGAAGCTCATCTGGAGAATTTTTGACTTTTCTTACGGAACATTCGAATCGTGGACTTCACAGTTTTGGTGATTCCAAAATCGTTGCTCTAAATACTTAAAAGGTCTTTGATAGAGTCTGGCTTCCATCCCTTTTAGTTAAACTTTAAGTACTTGGTCTCTCCCCTCCTCTTCTATTATAGATTGAAAGTTTTTTAACTGATCGCACAATACCGATTGTACTAGATCCCAACAAACATTTTAAGACTTGTCTGATCTATAGAGCGTCATTTTTTAATTAAAATAGATTATGAATTCCTTGCTCATTTTGACGTCATTTAGATGTAAGTTTTCTACGAAACTAGGACATCGAATTTTTATCTACAATGGGCATATTATTGACCACTTTCCAGCGACGTCCTTTTTAAGTCAATTTTGAAATCGATATATGACGTCTTTCAGGAGTTCAAGTTGGTATAAGTTTAAATAATGCAATCGGAATTTAATCACAAAATGACCAACCATGCATGTATTATACAGAAATATATGTTTGAACGTTATTTGATGACTCAAAATAGACATTCGATTTAACAGCGTTTTGCCGTAATCTTAGTTAACCCTCTAGACCTAATATTGCAAATTTTTCCATTATTTTTAACCTATTTTTGATATCTTACCTTTACCGTCTTTTTGTCGTCATTTTTATTATTCCATAGACACGTGCTCTCTATTTCTCATCATTTAATGACTTATAATAGACCCTAGTTATAACAGTATTTTCCGGTGGTTTTTCTGCCGTCATTTTGTGGTATTGCATAGGCACGTGTTGTCTATTTCTTGTCAGTTTTAAACTGCATTTGAATGTGACGCTGCTTGTCTTCATTTTCACGCTATTTTTCATAGCTTCTTGGAAGGACGGGCATTCAAAACTTGCATTAGTCCTTTTCAAACAGCAGTACGAGCAACAATTGTTTTTGATTTCTTATGCTTCTTAAGCTTCCACTACCTTTATCGCAGGATCTCTCTAAATTGAAGATAGACTAGATGAACGGAATTAAGAAACAACAATTCGTAAGATAGAATAAAAATTTCAAAATTAGGAAATACTGTGCCATATTGGGGCCAGGGGGTCAGATGCTCTGTTAAGAAATGTATGAAGCAGCGGGCAACTGACGAGGTACTAGAGGAATTCTCGTCGATGGGACTCCAAAAGAAGATTTCGCAGACTATGTAAACATTTTCGATGTGATTTATGAGTTCATCATAAGAAATAATTCAGAAGCTACTCAGACGGAGATCAATGAACACATTAAAACGTGGCTGAAACATTCCCATGAACGGATTCAAAATAAAATCGCTAAGCAATTAGCTTATTAATAGTTCAATATAAAATAAAATAGGAATACCCACAGAAGTAAATTTTTTTCTAACACTTGAAAACATACGTATTTCAAAATTTATGCACCTATGTATCTATAGGAATCCATTCGAAAATTCATACATCAATATTATGCTATTTGCACCATTATTTTAGTGTACTTTGAATTACAGTGTTCCGCATACAGCGATAAAACTCACGAACATGATATATGTTGCGAAAGGCATGGGGAAAATTAAATTTTCAGCTCAATTTTTGTCAAAATTAAGTCGATGGGTTTTACTTAACGCTGTGTCCTGGAAACTCATTTTTGTAGTTATTACATCGAAAGATTGAAACGCTGAATGGAAAAAATCACTTTTCCCCTCTGCACTAGCGAATATTTACAATCAAACTTATACTAAAAAGGTGGAAAATTTCTTATTCTTTAATTTTTCGCAAGAAATTATCATTGATTTCTTACATGTTTCTCGAGGGAAGTTCATTTCAATGTTTTTGTGAACGAAAATTTAACGAAAACATTAAAAAATGCTTTTCTCGATAAACAACGTGAAAAATTAATAATTTCTTCCGAATAATAAAAAAATAAGAATTTTTCTACCTTTTAGTTTAAGTTCTTTTGGAAATATTTGTCCTTCCAGGGTGAAAAGTGTGGTTTTTTTCCTTTCATTATTATAATTTCCGTCTGAAGACGTGTTTAAGGTGATACATTGTCGACAGGTGGACGTCAAAACGAAGTACGATTTAACCAAATTTTGATTTTGACCACTTTTCAATTTCAGTACAACAGACGGTCTATTGTATGTGCTATTGATCAGTCAATGTTTGTTGGGGATGAGGTTCCATTCACACTGATTTTAGCAAGGCTTTTGATAAAATTAATCACAAACTATGTCTTTTGAAAATGGCTCAGATCGGTTTTCACCCGAACACTATCTCGCTATTTTCATCTTACTTGCAAAACAGGGATAGTATCGCTGTCTTTAATGGACAACAATCTTCTCCTTTCAAACAAATATCAGGTGTCCCCCATGGTACAATACTTGGACCCCTGATATTTTTAATCTACATAAATGACCTACCATCCTTAATTTCATCCAGCTGCTTAATATTTACAGACGATACAAAGATCTTCAGAATCATCAATAATGTTACTGACTGTGTCTCCCTACAAAAAGACTTACTCCAAATAGAGAAATGTAATCTACATAAATGACCTACCATCCTTAATTTCATCCAGCTGCTTAATATTTGCAGACGATACAAAGATCTTCAGAATCATCAATAATGTTACTGACTGTGTCTCCCTACAAAAAGACTTACTCCAAATAGAGAAATGGTGTCGGGATAATTGCATTGAAATAAATGTTCGCAAATGCCAATGTATCTCTTTTCATCGTAAACATGATATTATTAGCTTTGACTACCAAATTCACAATACATCTATCCCTAGGGTGGAGGAGATCAAAGATTTGGGAGTAATATTTGTCGCAAGCTCCTTTTTTCTGCACACATAAATTACATCACCTCTAGGTCCTTTCGTCTTATGGGCTTCATATTCCGTACGTGTCAATCATTCAAATCACCATCCTCCTATATTACTCTTAAATTAGAAAATTCCGTTCTTGAATATAATGATAGACTTGTGAAATTCAACTTGTTATCACTGGAAAAACGCAGAATCTTTTTGGACATGACCTTCTTACATAAAATACTGAATAGTACTATAACTTGCAACTCACTACTTTCTAGTATAAACTTTAATGTTCCTTCTCGCAACTCAAGATATCAGCCACTCTTCAGGCTTCCGACATGCAGAAAAAATTTGAAAGAAAAATCGCCCTGCTTTAGAATTCAAAAGTCTTACAACACTAAATTCAATAATATTGATATTCTTGGTACTGGTTTACTGACATTTAGAAAGCTTGTCCGGCTTGAGATCAGTCATTAATTGCTATAAGTTTCCATTATGTGATTGAATTGAATTTCCGTCCTCCGCTACTCCCTTTGCTTTGCTCGTATCCCAATCCTTTTGATGGATAATACTGTTTTGATTATTATTGCTTAAGGTATTTCATTTTGTTATTTTTGTAATTTCTTTACTCCGAATTTCTTTCTTCCACTTACTTATATTTCCAAATAATTTCCTTTGTTACCCTTAAATTTCTCCTGCTCTACTAGTTTATTTTTATTGTTTTAGTTTTGTATACTTTTCTTTATATAGCCTTAGTTGAAGCTCTTTTGTTATATGATTCTGTCTTCTCCAAACTTTCTTTTGTAGCCTAATAGTTTTAATATAAGGTAGTATATTATTGGAGTTATTCTCTGTTTACTACACTTGTTAATTGCTTATTAAATAAATAAATAAATAAATGAGGTTTCACAAGAACATCACCCTCGAAATACCGAAATACCCTGGGGCATGGCTCTGTTATCTTTCCATCTATCTTCTTAATTTTAATTAATGATCTACTTTCCATTAACTTTAATCCCATCCATAGATTTGACTATGACAGCAGCCTTGATTTCGCATACTCCTTTGACACTCTTGTGGAGTTCGGAGAGAATGCCACATTTATTTATTTATTTATAAAAATTAACACGATAGTAAGCAAATACATAAATCCAATTACTTACTACCGTTTGGTTAGCGCTAATTGATTTCAAAGGACAAAAAGAAAACGATCCAACTATCAGACATACATAAGGAACTTAAACCTAGATACAGAGGATGATAAACAATAATTTCATTGGAAAAGAAATAAAATTAAATAATGTATTTACAGATAAATTACAAAGTTATAGACATACTATCTAAATTTATTTATATAAATCAAAAAGCTTAAGTAAAACTAAGGATAATGGAAATACAGAATTAAAAGTAGGGTAACACATAAGGAGTAGAGCTAGAAATTAATTTTAAAACAGTGTAATGTGGGGTAGAGCAAAGTAGAGAAGAGAGGGCAATAGAGCATACAGCGAGGTTAGTATATAGAAAAGAGGAAGTGAAGGAAGGAAGCAAATAAAAATTAAAGTTAAGTTGATCAATTCAGAATGGAGAAATTATCCAGAGCATCAATTTCAGCTAAGAGGCTGCGCTTAAAATACCCGAAGCTATCACTGAGTATATCCAAATCATTGTATAAGATATTGTGGGCAATTTGAATTCGAAACAAGGGTGACTTGAGACGCAAGTTGGTACGGAGTGGGTCTAAACGGCTAGGAAAGCTAATTTTTAATTTGGACAAAAACTCAGAGAAATCATTAGAGGCGTGAAATATTTTAAATAAAAAAAGTTTCATCGAGATAGGAACGACGTGCTTCCAGGCATACCATGGAGTGTCTAGTCAATCTGTCGTCATTGTGTTCATATGAGCCCGTGAGTTTGAAGTGCAAGTACCTAGTAAAGCTGCGTTGGACACTCTCGATTTTATTTTGGTATGTTGTGTAAAAGTGATTTCAGATTGGGGAAGCGTATTCTAATATGGATCTAATTAGGGTATTGTAAATAGTTTTATGGGCAGACGGCTGTTTAAAAGGCATAGCGCACCTTAAGACAAGCCACAGAGTTTTAAAAGCTTTATTGGTGATATTATTAATGTGAAAGTCAAACAATAGCTTATAATCAAATTGTACTCCCAGGTCATTTGTTTCTGGAACACGGGTAATTGGAAGAGCGCCCAAGTTATATTCACAGTACAGCGTAGTGCGTTTTCTTGTAAAAGAAATGCATATGCATTTGTCCACGTTTAGGGACAAATGGTTTTTGTTACACCATGAGAGTAGCTCCTGGATGTCATTTTGGATATACTGGGAGTCAGATGGATCATTTATTACTCTATAAATTTTAGTGTCATCAGCATAGATTAAAGATAAGAAGGTGAGTTCTTTGGGAAGGTCATTAATGAATAATAAGAAGAGAAGCGGACCACGAATCGAGCCTTGGGGTACGGCCGAAGCTTGGGTATATATGTAAGATGAGAAACCATTTATTAAAACAGAGAGCCGTCGATTCGAGAGATATGATTGAAACTAGACGGTACTGATAGAGTAAAAGCCTATTTTCTTCATCTTAGCCGTAACTATATTGTGACTGATTCTATCGAATGCCTTAGATATGTCCACAAAAAAACATCTACCTGTTTAGCTTCATCAAGAGATAAGACAATAGAGTCTGTGAATAACAAAAGATTAGTTACAGTAGATTGACCTGTCGGGAAGCCATGTTATTGTGAACTGATGCAGGGTTTTATTTGGGGCAGTGGATTATTGTAGATTAGTTTTCAATAATCAAAGCTAATGCATTAGAAATCGAAATAGGGCGGTAGTTCTTTACTAGTTTTTTATCCCAGGCTTTGAACGCAGGGTAAACATACAAGTCCTTACGAACGTCTGGGTAGGTATGTTTGGAGATAGAAGAATTAATCAATACGGTAATAGGGTGCGATAGAACTCAGGAACAGTTCTTGTAAAATGTGTTAGAAATACCATCTGGACCCGCATTTTTATTTTCATCCAAGGACGCAAGTAATACTCGAACCTCATGAGAGGAATATGTAGGCAGCTATAAAGAGTTTCATCAAACGTATTCCGGATAGTCGAATTCAGCTTATCATCAAATGTGGTCTGAAAGTGTTTAGCAAACAAGTTGCATATACTTTCTGGTTTGTTGGCAGATATTCCATCATAAAGCATTTCCCTAGGGTAGGAGCCAGAGAGCTTCATGCTTTTTGCATAAGACCTTTTGGTTGGAGGATATGGAATTTTCGATGTGATTCACATATTTTTTATAGCATACTCTAATCATGTTTTCTGCTTTGTTGCGGAGGAAGCTAAAGGTAGTGTAGTCCTCAGGTTGCTTGGATTTTATATACTTTAATCTATATTTTTCCTTGAGTCTGACAGCATGAATTAGATTCTGAGAGAATCAGACAGAATAAGTGCTCCGTCTTTTCGATATTCGGGGAATAAAATTTTCAATTGCTATGTTGAGATGATTATAAAACACTTGAAAGGCTTGGTTCACCTCCAGGTGCTGTAGGCATGTGAAATCGATTTCAGAAAGAAAATTATTAATAGCATCATACTCAGCGCGCTTGAATAAGCGCTTATTAAGTTTTTCAGCAAGGTAGGGCAGTTTCTTAGTTTTTAGATGTAGTAGAAGAGGAGGGTGGTGAATATCGACACGGGATAGTGGACGGAAGGGCTGTTTAACATCAGAATTACCCAGATCGGCATTAGACAAAATTAGGTCCAGGTATCTCTGATTGCATTTTAGAATGCAATTTAGTTGTTCAAGTTGGCAGAAAGACATAAAATTTAACAAAGAGAACGTGGTTCGATTATTTACGTCATCAATTTGCATTGAGTTGCCCACATACTAGCTGGCCAAGATATGTTGAGAAGATTAAAGTCTCCTTGAATAAAAAATATGGCATTGCTCGCAGCATTTTGATAAACGTTGCTAATATTGGTAAAAATTGCATCATAAGTATCATGAACAGAGGATGGACGAATATATAAGCAACAAATATATAGGTTTAAATTGCCAGATTTGATAACGACCCACAAGTCCTCGCAAGCAGACTCAAATTTACTAGTACGAGTTGTCTTCAGAGAGCGATCGACTGCAAGGGGTACACCACCACCATCACAAGTCCCCAGAGCCTCATGATTCCTATCTCGGCGAAAGACTTCATATCGATCATCAAACATTTCACCACTATTAATAGATTCTAATAAAAATGTCTCAGTAAATACAATGAGGTGGTAGTTATTGGACAGGACTGAGAGCTTCATGTCTTCAGTTTTAGAGTGCAGCCCCCGGACATTTTGGTAGTATATGTTCATTTCGAAGTTATTTTTAGACGAATAGATTCAAGTGATTTATAATTAATAACGTGGTAGACGTTAGAGTCTTTCGTACGTTTCAGATAAATTTTCCCATTCTTTACCCAAACAAATCTAAAATTAAGTTCCTCTTTAAGCAATTTAGAATCACAAAGTAATTTCCTTTTATAAGCAGTTACGAATTCATTTATGAAAATCCTTCCTTCACCTTATACGCGGCAATGACCCTATCTTTAATAAATTCATTAGTGTATTTCACTTCAATTATAGAAGGGCGCTCAGTATTGTTAACTCTCCGTTGACTTCGATATGCTTTAATGATATGAGTGTCTTCTACTGGTACTTTTCCCAGCGATTTCCAGTACATTTTCGGAAATAGATGTAGGGACATTGATGATCTCAAGGCAATTAGTCAAATTCATCTCTTCAGCGTGATTGAGTCTCTCATTTAGGTCTGTCAATATCATGATGTAAGCCAACGTTTTCCTCTTCGAGCTTTTTCATTCGTGTGCTACGTTCATCGAGGGATTTTACGATGCTCTTAAATTCAGTAAAGCTCGCAACAATTGATTTAATGGATTTATTAAATTCCACCTGCTTGGTTTCCAATGTATCAATATCGAGAGCCATCTGATCTACTATTTTATTAAGAGCTGAAACAGATGCGCTCCCATCCGATTCAGAGTCAAAATTATTTGCAGGAGCATCAAGTAGACAGGCTGAACACTTAAAGTGTGTACGACCGTTCACAATATTTTTAAGAAGATCAGTAGATACTTTAACGCAGGTTGCATGATAATTAGAATTGCAGGTTACGCATACCACACTGGGGTTAGTGCGATTGATTTTGGCTGAGCATTCTTTACAAGTGCCAGTTATTTTCAGGACTACTCCAATCAAATTAAGCAAGAAATAACTTGATAGAAATCTATAATAAGTAGACAGTAAGTAATAACAATGATGCAATGCACGTGTAGGTATTATAGACAGCAATCAGTAAAATCATTAGAACAGTTCGTATGTATGTAGATAGCATATGTGAATTCCCATCAGCGGCAATGTATCAGTAATATATGTGCTATAAAGACGGCCAACAAATCTGCACAGGAAACCTTATGGTAGATCACACTAGGCCAGTACAGCTCCCATTCGATCAATTTATAAAAAATCCACACAAACACAAATCGCCTTTCTATCGGATAGTATAATCCAACGGAGTCCGGGATGTCGTAAGATGACAACAACAATCATCAGAAATGCGCTCCTGGAATCCTTATGTATTAGCGAAGTTTCAAAGAATTGCAGTGGTATGCAACGAGACCAGCAGCCAAAAGGAAGATGTACAGCCTTAAGCAGGTAAATGCAATGTTAGATTCCACGATCAATACAAAAATTTAGAAATAAGTCACTAATAAGCGGGAACTCAAATCGCCAGCAACAACTTGAGGGTTATATTGTAAATTATTCCAATTAATAATAGTTCCCAATTATCAAAGAAAATTACTAAAAACAAATGAAAACTAATCGCGAATTGATTAATCTGACAGCCGATAAGCACGGCTATCTATCTTACTATCAAACGAGACTGCATGATTAGATCAATGATTTTTTAAAAAGATGTCGACCTTGTTATGCCAGGAAGAAGGAAAGCAGTTTGAACATCTTTTGTTTAATTTTAAACTTTAGGAAAATTTGTCCTTAATTTAACGAAAAGTTAGCATCTCTAACTTGAAAGCGTCACTATCTGTCTCACTCAGACTTCATGTAATGACTCTCCGCATCACTCAAACTAAAATCTTAAATTTACGGTCTTACGGCTAGTTTTGGGTACACTAGTATCCTTTTTGCTAGGTAAAAAGATATTTTTCTAAACTGGATTTCCTGAAGAAAAAAAGTTTTTTTTCCGTAATCTAAGAAATAATGTAGCAAGTGTTATACCATTTTAGAATCCTTATTACAGTGTATACATATATATATATATATTATTTAAGTATGTATTAAGGTATAAATTTTGAGAAACAAGATATCGATGGTGAAGTAGAATTAAGCAATTAGAACATACTATGGTTAGCTAAAAATAAATTAATGTCACCATCGTGACCACAATACTCCCCCAGCAGCAAGACCGGTATAGTCTAGCGAAAACGAGCAGGAGCTTTTATGGTTCATCCAGAGCGGGGCACACGCTTAAGATGACTTTTATCATTATAAGAAAAGCTGACTATACGCCAAGGACCTGAGATGCCGTCGCTTGAGCATGATCTATTACCTGCTGGATGTGATTCGCTTGTTGAGTTTAAATCTGCCTCTTCTTCGAAGCATAGTTTCAGGCGGTTGAGAGAAATGTTGACTTCTCTTCCTTTAATATGCAGAGTGAAGTACTTCTGCGTTCTTTTAATAACATCATATGGGCCTTCGTATAGTGGCTGTAAACAGCCCCGAAGAGCGTCCTTACGTAGAAAGACGCGAGAGCAAAAGTCTAGATTTTTGAATTTAAATAATTTAAGTAGCAAATGGTTTGAAGTCGGAAAGGGCTTAATTTAGGATATCAAACTCCGGAAGGTGGTTATGAATTCATTTTACGGCTTGAAGAGACTAGAATTTTGAACAAAAATCATACGGTAGACGAGTATTTTCCCCGTCAACCATCACCGCGGATATAAACCCCAAAATCCTAGTTAAATACCGAACGTAACCCGAATAAGTCAAAATGTAAAACTTTGGACCAATATTTCTCTTGATGACTCATGATAGCTGCTTTTGAAGACCTGGGGCCGGATTCTGTAACACGGAGAATTTGGGAATTTGGGAGAAGAGAATTGCGTTTTCTTAGAATTCTTCATTCCCTAATTCTCCATTCCCAATTCACTAACATGGTTGGAGAATTAGGGAAAACGTAAGAAATGTGAAAAAGTGCGAATCGCCTGGGACGATTAAGGCTATCAATTTTTGTTGTAGAGGGTTGGACGTTTTTTCATATGTGAGGTACATCTGCCTATTATCTTTCACTGTCGAAATAAATTTAAATTTCTTTTTTGTTGGGGTAGTTTTTGAGGGATGTAGGAGGGTAGGTTTTCTCGAGTTTTTCCGGGATAACGAGAGAATGGAGAGTAGAAGGTGGTATAAAAAAAATGGGAGCTCAGCGCGAACAAGATAGGTTTAGGCAAAGGGGCGGGGAGAGTGCGGGGTAGAAATGGGAGCTGATTAAGGGAAATTAAAAAAATTAAGACAATATCAGGAGCTGCAATATTCGCAGGGGTAAGCTCAGGATCTCTAAGCCCAATAAAAAAAAAATAAGAATTCACTTTGGTAATTAGGCATGCATGGGTATTATAGGCTATATTTTATTTCGATTAACGGTAATTTGAAGATTTGAGCGGCCTCGGCGGTAAATTTTGCTATCGCAATATTCACGGGCGCCTAACTCTATGTGGGAGGGCTGTAGAGTATTAGAATTTTTTTGATAGATTAACGGTTTAGAGTACAAAAATATGGGTGAACAATTTTTGGGGCAGGGTGTTTTGGGGGTTGGAGGTGGTACCACCCCTCATAGGGGGTTGCTCAAACTACGTCATGTTTAGTACCAAATTAAAGAGGGAGGAGAGGGTAATCGAGTGGTGTAGTTTGTCTTTGATCGTTTTAACGTGATAGCTGACTTTTGACCGCCGAAAAACTATTTTTTACACTACGGTCATATACACCCCAGTTTACATATTTTGCATATATTTCTTCCGTTCTTTGTTTCACATCCATTAGTACTCCGTTGTGAACATTTTTGTCATGGGAAGTAAATTTCCAGGACTTACCAGTTCTTCGCAATGATGAGATGAAATGTGTCAATTTTTGTACCAAAACCGGCTAATTTTTCACCTTAAAAAGGACTGCTACATTTCTTTTACAGTTATTTCCAAAACGGTTTATCGGATTTAAAAATTATTTACATATTTAATTAGGGGACAAAATGTAGATGCGATTTCATCCTACACACAAGCTTTACCGTGTATATTTAAAAATTTTACAGCATCTCTTCTGTACTGGACGACGACCAAATTGATCATTTTCGCATGATTTATAATTTTTAGCGGGTACTTTGAGAGACAAATACCTTGTTCCTCTGTTAGTATTGCATGGATTTCCATAATTTGTTTTTTACAATATAGCCAGGACACGCAGTGAATATATAACTCAATTTGAAATTCCTATTTACCTAGATAACTTCACAAAACGCAACAAAAGCAGACAATACAATTTTTCCACTTACTTTTCCACTTGCAAAACACCGGAGAATTAACAAGTGGAATGGAGAATTTGGGAATTCCGTACTCACTTCTCAAATTATCTCTCAGTTGAAAATTTTTCGTCTCACTTTCACTTCTCAAATTCTCCGGTGTTTGCTTGTGGAAAAGTCAAAAGTCAGCTATCACGTTAAAACGATCAAAGACAAACTACACCACTCGATTACCCTCTCCTCCCTCTTTAATTTGGTACCAAACATGACGTAGTTTGAGCAACCCCCTATGAGGGGTGGTACGACCCCCAACCCCCAAAACACCCTGCCCCAAAAATTGTTCACCCATATTTTTGTACTCTAAACCGTTAATCTATCAAAAAAATTCTAATACTCTACAGCCCTCCCACATAGAGTTAGGCGCCCGTGAATATTGCGATAGCAAAATTTACCGCCGAGGCCGCTCAAATCTTCAAATTGCCGTTAATCGAAATAAAATATAGCCTATAATACCCATGCATGCCTAATTACCAAAGTGAATTCTTATTTTTTTTTTATTGGGCTTAGAGATCCTGAGCTTAGCCCTGCGAATTATTGCAGCTCCTGATATTGTCTTAATTTTTATTTTAAATTTCCCTTAATCAGCTCCCATTTTTACCCCGCACACTCACCGCCCCTGTTCCTAAACCTATCTTGTTCGCGCTGAGCTCCCATTTGTTTTGATACCACATCCATTCTCCTTTTACTCTCCATTCTCTCATTATCCCGGAAAAACTCGACAAAACCTACCCTCCTACATCCCTCAAAAACTACCCCAACAAAAAAGAAATTTAAATTTATTTCGACAGTGAAAGATAATAGGCAGATGTACCTCACATATGAAAAAACGTCCAACCCTCTACAACAAAAATTGATAGCCTTAATCGTCCCAGGCGATTCGCACTTTTTCACATTTCTTACGTTTTCCCTAATTCTCCAACCATGTTAGTGAATTGGGAATGGAGAATTAGGGAATTAAGAATTCTAAGAAAACGCAATTCTCTTCTCCCAAATTCCCAAATTCTCCGTGCTACAGAATCCGGCCCCTGGCCAACGTTCAAAGAAACTTTAGGAATGCCGAAACGTGAAACACAATTTTGGAAGAGTGTTTCGGCGACTATAACTGCTGTAATATCTGAGATGGGAATGGTTTCTGGCCAACGCATATATCGGTCGATAATGGTGAGGCAGTACTTGAAATTTTGAGAAGGCGGAGGCAGCCTCGAAACGATTTGAAGACACAGGGAATTCACCAGTAGCATTCCTAACGTGCCTAGATACCCTGTTTCTTTGACTAGGGAGAAAATTTTGGGTCCAGTTTCGGATATAATTTCTATTGACGGCCAAGAGAAACGTGAAATTGCCATTTTTACCGTAGTCCTAATATTATGGTGAGTGGCGAGTGTATTGATTCGAAAACTTGCTTTCGAAATGCCTCGGGAATAAATGGTCTGGTACCTTTAGCGGAGTCTTCACAATAGATTTGGATATCTGTACATAAAATAGGGATCTTTTTTTAAATTAAGATGCAAATTCTTGAGAGAATGTTTAAGCGCCTCGTCAATGGTTTGCTGGGAAGCGAAAGCTTTGAAGTCGTTTGCGCCGTCGACAAGAATTTCATCAATTCGAGAGAGGGCGTCAGCTAATACGTTTTCTCTACCCGAGACATGTTGGATGTCCGTAGTAAACTGACTAATGAAATCCAAGTGCCGTAAATGACGAGGTGAAGCTTTGTCAAAATTTTGTCTAAAAGGCTTATGGTTGGTATATAAAGGGAAATGTCTACCTTCCAAAAAAAAACTAAAATATTTAATAGCCGTATAAGCGGCAAGTAACTCACGATCGTAAGCGCTTTATCAGCTCTGAGTTTGCGAGAGTTTAACCGAAAAAAAGCTAGTGGTTACAAATCTGAACCTATTTTTGTTGTACTGCGGTCAGAGGTGTCTACCATGACAGCTAGCAGAGCAAAAGTCGCATGGTGTGTGCCAGCAGAGTAGCTTGGCTCAGGTGTTGTTTAACCCTCTCGAGAGCTTCAATGATATCTTCACGCCAATCAACTTTACGTGCACCATCATTTTGAGAACCAGTTAGATATGCATTTAATTTGGCTTGATGTTGAGCTGCGAGAGGAAGGAAACGTCGATATAAATTTACAATCCTAAGGAAACGTCCTAGTTCCTTAACGGTTTGAGGGCGTTAAAACTTGGTGAAGGTATCCACTCGCTCAGGGGAGGGTTTGATACCATATTGGTTAATTATATGGCCGAGAAAGCGTATTTGCCTTTGCAAAAATTGGCACTTTTCCATGTTAATAAACAAGCCATGGTCTTTTTATCGACTAAAAATTTGCCTTAAATGCTCAATGTGTTCGACTTCGGTCCTTGATGCTACTAAGACACCACCTAGGTGGACGAAACAGAACGGTAAATTGCGGAGTACGCTTTAGCGAAATCAAAAGTTGAGAAAATAACACATTCGTCGAGTTGATGGGCAAAATCCTGAATGTGTTAAATGGGGTAATGGTCTGGGATTGTGCAAGCGTTTAAGCGCCTATAATACCCACATGGCCTGCAGTCATCATTCTTCTTCCTCACTATGTGTAACGGTGAAAACCAGCAGCTGTCGAAGGGACCACAAATGCCCTGTTATAGAAGGAAGTCGAACTTCGTAACGATGTGATGAGTTACCTTATACTCCACAGATTTACTAAAACCGTTATCAATCGTCATTGACTGAAATTGCTGCAGTAAATTTTGTACCTGAGGATTAATTTTTGGTTTGACTAGAATCGAAAGGGAAGAATTTTTTGCTTTGGCTAGGTGCGTGGTGGAGTTTTGAGTGATGTTACAGGGTCATCGAGATGTTTACTAACGTCCACAAGCAATCCGCAATATCCAAAGAAATCGGCGCCTAAATGGGTTTTAGAATATCTGCAATAATAAGTTACCAACTCAAATGTCGTCGTAAACCTAAATCCTGAGTTAAAGGTTTTTTACCATACGTAAAAATTACGGTAGAATTTTTTACAGCCAAATAAAGATCACTTTTGAATTTTTTACTGGCTTTAGAAACTGGAATAACCGAGACATCAGCTTTTGTATCAACTAGACTATATTTCCGTGTGGATTTATAGAATATATAGAAACGATTACTAGAAAGACCCTGCCTTCCACTCACCAAATGAGGGAGGCCAACTAGTTTGTTGAAGCTGAATGGCAAACTGAAAAGCGAGAATTTATTGCGGAAAAATTACAAGGAGATATACATTTATTTGCTTTATTTCCAAAATGCTCATGGTACTAACAAAATTTACCTGGATTTGCATTGCTTGAAGAAAAATGATACCTGCTTCTATCCCGAGACTTACTCCGTAACCTCTCACTAGGATGAGGACGTGCAAGAATTAACTTGTTCTCTATTATGTCCAGTAGAGAGTTTATTGGCTCAACCAAAATGTTGTGTGTCGGATCTGTACTATCAGTAAATGGGTTCCTAATTGTACATACTTCGGCAATCTTATCAGCATATGATGCGAGGACTTCCAAAGCTCCGGGGTTGCAAGATAATATTGCTTGCGTGTTTCTAGGAAGACGTTGTAGCCATAGAGATTTTAAAATGTCTGTAATGATTGGTCACCTATTAATCACATTATCAGCCCTCTTGTGAGATGATAAGTGTGTCGATCTATTCGCCTCTGGTTTTATGTGCTGATTCGATCAATTATCGCTATATCAGCCCTCTTGTGAGTTGATACACGCAGCTTGTAGAGTCCTATGCCGGGTAAACCTTAGATTTAGTATTTGACGAGCACACTATGAGTACTTGACGTCTTACGATAGCCTAAAATGTACCAAGAGCAAGGCCAAAATTAAACTATGTTTATTGAATTCAAAGCCATTCCATTTATGCATAATTTTACCCTTCTTCAACATAATTTTGATCACTTAACAGAACTAATTTTACACACAAAAAACGTGAAGAAATATGTCACAAAAATAGCTTACGAAAATATTCTTTGTTTACAAATTCTTTGTGTACGACATCTCTGTTAGCAACTCCCTACTCTTCTGACTTTCACTGCCCGAAAGGCGAGAAATCAACACTTCTTTAACCTTTTTATACTTGTTGCCCACATGTGGCTCGAAGACGACATCGCTAACTAATCGTATCATGTCCGGCTCCAACGCACTCAAAACAATGAAGTATTTCGTTTTGTCTTGCGTAATTCGGGCTAGCTCGAATTGAGCTCCCAATTGGACCAATCATGAGTCCGAACCATGAGTCCGGACTGGCGTTCCAAAATGGAGTTGGCTTCACTGAACCTGCCGCAATTCTTGGCGGTGGAGAAGGGCGACTGGGCGTGTCCTCAATCGTGATACTGTCTTCTTCAGAGTTCATATCGCACGTTATGCTTTCACTTCAAATTCCTTTTCACACGCAACACTCGATAACTTTTCACGACACGCGACACGCTACTCAACAACTTTAAACACTAGTTACGTTTACATTACAAACGTTGCAATTCGTACAAAAACTATGCCATATCTGTCGATTGAAATAGAAAAAAAGAATATCTTGTAGGAGAAAAAGATTATTTTGCAATAGAGAATATTAATATAAAGGAGAGCTGCTTAAAATAAAATATTTCCAAAACTACAAAAATAAAAAAATTTCCGCAAAAATAGCATATGTACCATATATATAAAAATAAAACTGCTTAATCTAAATGATTGTAAAAGAAATAATATTCTCAAAAGTATACGGAAACAAAACGACTTATCGTCCTTTTTCTTGGTGTTGTGGTTATGGTTGTAGTTGCCACTGTTTTTGTTACTGCTATTGCTGCTACTGCTTTTGTGTTTGGTGTTGCTTTTGCTGCCACTCGAAATCACCAATAATTTATTATAAAACTGGATTTACTGCATTCTTTCCTACTCCCGATTCGCTGGAAATAATCCTGGCTCTAGTTGTGGTTGCTTTCTTAATTTTTGAGCAACGCTCTGGTTCCTTACCACTGTTGGGAGGGAAACCAGAAGTCATTGCCAAAAATGTTCGTCGGGGTCACCAACAAGGGGAACCTTGCAGAACTGCTAAAGGCTCCTCTTGTAATTTTACTTTTCAGTCCCTTATTGAATTCTTCTTTATTATTTTTTTTTTCAAATTATCTGTTTATTTTTACAAAGACTTTTTAATTTTTTAATTTTAATATTTTATTTTATAAGTTTTTTACTACATATTGCGAGACACAAAACAGAATCGAGACCGACATTTTATTTAGCAAAAGTAATTTTTACAAAATCGAGGCATGCCTTCAATTATCCCTCGCAAACGTAGTCTAGTTTAAAATAACAAAGTATAAATTCTTAGGAGCAAGATATCTACGGTGAAGTAGAATTAAGCAATTAAAACATAACGTGATTAATTAAAAATAAATTTAATATCAATGTCACCGAATTTAAAAATAATGTAAACAAATAAATTATGTCCCTGCCGTTATGTTACCATGTAATGTTGCATTCAAATCGTAAATGGAAATAAATTGTGATTGATGAATAAAACAAAAAAATGTTATTTTAATTAAGGATTAAGCACACTTTCAGTAGAATGCCGATATTAACTCTCAGTAAAGTTTAACCCTACTTAATATTTATTTAAATTCGAAAAAAATGCGATTTTTGAAAATCGGCAGAAATATTCACAATTTCGGAATCCGGAATTCTGTAAATATTCCGTTAGAGTTCAACATATTTCAGTATTTAAAAGTAAAGTAAGTACTTGTAGGGTACAGGGTATTTCATATCCTAGTTTGGTTTTTGTTGTTTTGTTACCGGACTGTAATCTGTTGGCAATAAAAAAATATTCAGAATACGTGAAGATGAGGAAACAGAAAAAGGCATTGACAATTTCAAGAACTATTTTATATTTTTAAGTAATATCCCTCAAATCTATCAGAAATCCAGAATCCAGCTTAAATAATATTAGCGAGGAAAACTACATTAGATCCCGATGAAGTACCTATATCACTCTCAATACTCGTTCAATCTGCGACAACCAATATTATTCTTAAAACACATCCGCACAATACCCAAAAATTTTTATTCACAGGCCTTAAAAACTTTATAAAAGTTATCAAAAAGGGACATTTATGGACGCTACGTAGTTGAAGCGTTATTTTCCTTTTAAAACCCTTCAGGGAGATATCAAATTAAAAACCTTAATTAACACTTCTTGTCTGAAATTCTATTATCCTTTTTAAGAAGCCGTCAATGGTGATTTTTCTCAATATCCTGGTAATATTTATGCCTCTCCGCTAACTTCGAAGCTTCCCTTTCTACACAATTTAATAAGGGCAATAAAACGTAGTTCCACTGGCCTTCTTTGATTTCAAAATTACAGCTTCAATCAATAATGTTAACTGAGGCAGTTACTTTGTAAATTGAAATCTTTTCTCCACTGCCCGCCCCACCACCCAATAAAATTCTACACCTACAGGCATTTCAATCAGTTCTTCAATTTCAATTATACAGTCAGCTAATTATCCCGATCCTTTGGCATTTCCAGGAATTTCTCTGACAACCATTTATCCAATTGGGTCCAAAATGAGCTCTGCTTAGCAATGTTCGGTGGTAATTTGATAATTGGCTTATCATCCGTGGTTAAGCAGTTTTGTTTTAACTCAGTGCGTGCTTTAGAACTGGGTTATCAATGAGATTGTGAACCATATTCACTATTCATAAGAGCTTCGCACATTAATTCCGCACACGAAGGGTGGGCGTATATATTAAATTGACTCCCGACTGCGTAGCCTGAAGCTTGTTTGTTTACCACAGGCGTACTCCAAATGATAAATGAATTAGCAGTACGTACTACTTTAACATTTTTTTTTCAACTTAATTAAATTGTAAAGAAATTTTCGAAATTTATTTACCTTAATAAAATGTTCGGAAACACTTTAGCCCAGTGAATATCTTTAGATGTTATCTTTTCGCATTTCTGTAACACAGCTTGTGCAAAATGGATTGGACACCCATTCATAATATTAAAAGTCATTTTGATTTTTGCATGTCCGTCCATCAGTCCGTGCGCACGATAACTCGAGAACGCGTATACTTAGAGAGCTGAAATTTTGTGCACGGACTTTAAAAAAAAGTAAAATTGAGTTCGAAAATGAGACAAATCGGGCAACTCATTCGTGGGGTTGCCATATAAAAATTTCGTTTTCCACTATATATTTGGAGAGAACTTGAACGCGTTGACGTAGAGAGCTGAAATTTCGTACATGACGTTTTTACTACATTAGCAAATAAAATGTCAAAAATCGACTTAATCGATGAACTCCTTCTTGGTGTTGCCATATAAAAATTTTGGGATTTTACGTATACTTTGAAAACGACCAGTCCAAGACAATTTTATTGTACTAAAAACTTCTTCAGAATACAAAATCCTATAAAATTGGTTATAATCATTTTTTCTGTACAACCAACCGTTCTAGAAATATATGCGAAAAACCACTTCAAAAATCAAACTTACACAGAAGGGTGACCATACGAAATTACAAACGAGCACTCATCTAGGGTATCGGAAGAACTGATCTTATTAGAATAATTCTAGCTTTTTTACTTTTTTAATTTGGATTTATACAAAGTCTTTAAATACTGCGAATTGTTTCAAAACATATTCGCCATAGGTTAGGTAAAAGGGGTGAAAACTAGCCTGCATCACTTAGAGTTATTACGGTGGATCAGTTGTGCCCCTTGAGCTTGACGGATGACAAAGAAAACCTCAGATATAAAATATTCGTCATTATGTTCTCTCGAATGCGCTTAAACTAATCCTGTAAATATTGATGTCACCGATCCGTAGTCACGTCAGAAATAGATTTTCACATTCTTTCACCGCTGCTGAAGAGGCATTAAATATTAATTCACGCATATCGCTTTACAAAATGGGAATAAGAAAAATTCACCAGATTCTAAGTTAAAACTAACCGGCAAATGGATAGCATGTATTCCATTGCGCAGAGTTTTCCAGTGGCACTGTGA
This sequence comes from Dioctria rufipes, assembly GCA_963924295.1. Lineage (NCBI taxonomy): Eukaryota > Metazoa > Arthropoda > Insecta > Diptera > Asilidae > Dioctria > Dioctria rufipes. Next base: position 54,813,352 of record OZ002740.1, read on the forward strand.
ATCTGTAATCAGCATGAGGCAACCATCTTTTGGCCAATATTCTAAACGCACCAAGATTTGGTTGGTTTATCAGCGCCTGTTGAGATCTACTTTTCAATAGTTGAGGTTTGCACTCTGGATCACATCAAATCCAAGTTTCATCAACTCAACTATCATAATGGTGAGTACTGCTTCTACCTTGGTTGAATTATTGAGGTGGTTTTGTTCTGTCAAGTCGTCTTTTGGACCTCAGTCAAATTACAAGTTGTATCCACCGAGCACAAGTAGATGATAGATAGATGTTCATACAGTATTACTTTGAAACCGATCATAGAATATATCCAAGAATTGACTTATTTATATAGCCGTGGATACACCGATTTTCATTAAACAAAATGTTTCGTTCAACTACGATGCTCCCTTGGATGACGCCAGTAGTAAGACCTCTTTCTGCATTGTTCAAGGATGGCGTTTCATGCCAAATAACCATTTTTCGAGTCAATTTGTTTTTAGTATCATGAAAAATTAAGGCTCGTAGTTTTTTGCGTGTTAATTCAATTTTTTAGTAGCAAGGCCATCAAAAAATTAAAAAAAAAAGTGTCAAAAATAATATTTACAAAACACAGACGCCCCTTGGAAGAAGTCTAAACGCAAGTAGTCACCTTCGTATATATTAATTGTAAAGAGTTTTCTGGAGATTTTTTCATCTATTGATATCATTATAACTTATGCATAATTACTATTACTTTCTATTTCGTTGCCTTCATTATCGTCCTCGTTTATTTCGTTATTATGGATTTCTATTCTAGAAAGACCGTCTGCTACATTGTTATCTTTACCTTTAACATATTCAATATCGTAATTATATTCTCCTAATTTTATTTTCCACCTTTGTAACTTATTATTTGGTTCTTTGAGCGAACTTAACCATACCAAAGGTCTGTGGTCAGTATGAATAGAAAACTTCCTGCCGTAAAGGTACGGTCTGAAATATTTTACTGCCCATATAATGGCAAGTAATTCTTTTTTTATTGTCGAATAGTTGATTTCGTGGTCGTTAAGCGTCCTACTTGCGTAGCTAATGGGATGCCCTTCTTGTGACAGTATTGCCCCTAACGCGTAGTTTGACGCATCTGTTGTTAAGGTGAATTTTTTATTGAAATCCGGGAACCTGAGTATTGGTTCAGATGTAATTAGAGTTTTTAAAGTTTCGAAACCTCTGATATATTCTGGATCGTTGATATTAATTTTCTTTGACTTTTTAAATACATCGTCATGGGTTTCGCTATCTTGGAATAGTCTTTTATAAATTTCCGGTAATAGCCCGTAATTCCTTAAAATGATTTTATTTGCTTGGTGCTTTTTGGGATATTGTATTTTATTATTGTTTCTATCTTTTTGAGATTTGGCTTTATACCTTCAGTGGATATTATATGACCTAAGAATTCCGTTTCTTTTCTTAAAAATTCACTCTTATCTAGTTGTACTTTTAAATTGACTTCTTTTAATTTTGAAAATATTTTCCTTACAGAATCAACATGTTCTTCTAGGCTAGTGGAAAATATGATAATGTCGTCTAAGTACACTAGACATATTTTTCCTAAATATTCTGAAACTACTGAATTCATCAGCCGTTGGAAGGTGGCTGGCGCATTTTTAAGGCCGAAAGGCATACGCGTAAATTCAAAATGCCCTTCATTAGTAGAAAAAGCAGACTTCTTGATATCTTCTTCTTCTATCTCGACTTTGTGGAATCCCTTTGCTAGATCGAGGGTCGTAAAATGTTGTGCCCTCATTAATTTGTCGAAAATATCATCTATGTTCGGTATCAAATATTTTTCTGAAGATCAAAATTATAAATTATTTCTGTATCTAAAGAGTTTATCAAGGTTTCATAATCCTCTTCAGATTTATCAAATTTATTTTTATTTTAGCATCTTCCGTTTCTAAGGTTCTATTTTTATAAATTAAATTAATGTTCAAGGGTTTTAAAATATTGTTTGCTATTAGACCGTCGTATTCAGAGTGAAAATTAAATTCTAAAAATTCTGCCATTTCGTTAGTTCTATTGAACTCTTTGAATAATGGTATTTTAACTTTATTAAATATTTTTACATTTTGATTTATCGTTTTTAGCTCAATGGGTTTTTGCATGGGGATTTGCCATTTAGGATTGCATACGCCTGGGTTCACGATGCTAGATGTAGCGCCGGTTCTATTAAAAATCTTAATTTTCGAACAACTATGTCAATTATTATATACGGTAGGACCGGATATTGGAGGCTATTAATTGAAAATTTTCGTTTCTATCGTGTTGATGTTCTTCGAAGTTATAATTACGTCTGTTGGTTGTCGATGTGTCAACGTCCATCGGTTCTACGGTGTCGTTTCTGTTAATAGTCGTATTGTTGTTGGTTTGAGTTTGATAATTTTGTCTGTACCTGTCGGATCTAGGAAGTTCAAATCTTTGATTTGATTGATTCTGATACCTCCAGTAACTATTGTTATTATTTGAATTCGAATTCTTTTTATTTCTGTCGTAATTTGAATTATCATTTCGATTGTTACTATAGTTAGTTCGATTATTTTTATTATTTGTATTTTGATTGAAGTTACTATTTCGACCTACATTAACCCTAGTGAAAACATAGCCAGTTTCGTATAAAATTTGCGTAGCGGCTTCTAAACTATCTGGTTGCCTGCAATATAACAGACCCCTCATTGGCTCTGGTGACTTGTTTTGAAAAATTCTAAGAGCTGTTTTGCAATTATTTTTTGTTTCAGTTTCGGCACTATTTTCAAATTTTATTTTATTATTTAACCTGCGTAGCATAGCATTTATTTCATTATAAAAATCTACACAATTCGTTTTAAATGTTATGAATCTAAGTTCATCGAAAAGTTGATCGACGCTTAACCTATCACCGAAATGTTGAATAAAAAGAGTTTTCACCTCTTGCCACTTTGTAATACCATTATTTATTTCAATTATTTCGCGAGCTTTTCCGATTAATCTACTTTTAAGTAGGCAATTGACTCAATTGCTGACGCAATTTTCTTCACTGATTGAACAGATAAGCTAACCATGTTTTAAGCATGGTTAGCTTATGTGAAAATTTTATGTATGAAATATTTTAATATTTTTTAAATTTTGTTAATATATAATTAGGTATTTATTTTAGGCTTTTTAGGTACATAACAATTGCCTTCTTGAACCGTTCGAAACTTAAAAAAATATATATAATATACCTGCTCATATACCGCGTTCTACCTAGTTCAGATTTTGTGGCAATACCACTATTTGCTCTTAAGTACCGGAAAAGAGAAAATCTGCAATTTTTCTTTCAGCAGTCAGTTATGGTAAAAGTGTTAGTGGTGTTCTCCAAAAGCCTTGCATCATATCATATGGATAAGATGGTAGGACATTATACAACCAAGAGACGTACATTGTGCTGGACCCCAACATTTGTTTATAATATTACGGATGTGGGTGTTTTGACAGCCTTCTTTATTATACACGATACGTACAATTCTAGGCAAAAAACAAATAAGAGACGTAAGTTTCTGCAAGATCTTGATGAAGCCCTCACTATACCAGCTTTACAGATCAATGCAGCGAATCCACATATTATGCGGAGCCTCTGGACCAGATCAGCTATCGAATGCATAACGGAACACTCAATACTAGCTCATCTCATCCAAGTCAAATAAACAAGTAAACCAGCAGCACGGGATCAAACAAACAGACTAAAGGGGGTAAGTGGCGACCAACGTGAAAATGTTGCCGAACATGCGCTAAACCGATGTATGCAAAGCATTATACAGAATTCCACAGATGTACCATTTTTTAAGAATTTAACCTATTTTATATTGCTTTTCTAAAAATGTATTACATACCTGGGTATGCTTTCAGTTTGGTAACGTATATTTATAATTTAGGTCTATTTTCTGAAGAACCAAAGAACTGTTTTGAAAATTTTAAAGCATATATTTGGTACAAATAGAACACTTAAGGATAACTAAATTGATTGATGAAAAATTTCAAAGATTGAATGAAGTTTTTTCATTTCTAAAATTACAAACATACCCAGGTATGTAGGTATTGACACTAGGATTATTGAAGTGAAAAGCGCTGCAGCATCTCAAGTACGAAGATCATGTAAGTGTTATCAAGCTCTAATTTGATTACACATACAGATTAGAGGTCTAATGGTTGCCTAGTTGTCAAATATCTATTGCGATGGCAACAACTACAGATAAACATATTTTGGTTACCTACAGTGGCAAAGAAACCCAACAATTACTTTACATGTTCGCTATATTCATTTAATTCATTAAGAAAGTGTACAAAGAACTGTGGAGTGCATTTACAAAAGCCGCTAGTTGCATTTTTAGTGATTTTGAGAAAAAACTGTAAAAACTTAGAAGTCTTTTTGCATGAAATATATTTCCAAAGTGAAAAGTAATACCGGTTACTTTACGATATGTCCCAGCAAACAAAATGTATCGCAAATAACTCGAAAGTAACTTGCCATGGGCAAGCATAACCCTCGAAAACGATATTGTCAAATGCTCGTTTATAATTTAGGCGGCGGACTAAACGGACATAAGAAAGTAAGATAAAAAAGGTAATTTATAAGTAATTTGCCTAATCCTTACCAAAAGCAAGTATATATATTTTATATACTTGCGAATTGCGAGGGTTGAGTAAATTACTTTTAATTTACCAAGTTTAACTTACTTTTAATGTGTCTGGATTGACATTTTGTAATTCGTAAACGTAAAGGCAATCTTTTTTAAATATTTTCACAATAGGTTATTATAATTTTTCTTTTTTTAATTACGATTGTGTTTATGGACTGCACTTTCATAGCTGTAAAATAAACAAACAGAAGCAAAAGCTTATTATTTCTTATTTCTTGAATTGACTTTCTTTTAGCAAGCCTCAAAAGCGAGAAATAGGCAATAGTTGAAAGAGAGGGAATCATATGCACACTTTATTGCCATAATGCTGTCCCTGTTTCGCAACTATTGCTCATTCCTTACTTTTGGCAAAACCTCGCCAAATTGTTTGCTGGGGTTTAACTAAACGTAAACAAAATTCTCCTATACACTTCTCGTGTCTCTTAATATCTCAAAAACAAATTTTCAAAGAGGGAGTTCTTCTGCAAAACATAAAATCTAAAGAGTTTTGAAAATGTAAGAAATAAAAAGAGCGTAATTTGAAAAATAAACTTTAATTTACAATGTTTAAAATAACAAAAATCACATTTTAATCACATAAAATAAAACTACTCTTCATTACATTATTGACAAAAAAAAATATTGTAAATATGCGTATGTATTCATACTCTCAGCTCGGAATATTCATCCATGATGTCTTGTACTGGATTACTTATATCCCTTTCCGTTAATTCTCTATATAATTTTAATTTCTCATTGTGCTTCCAATGATTTTAAAGGTAATCCCTTATCATTTTCCTCTAACTTCAGTAACGCAAGTTTCTTTCCTTTTTTTTAACAATGAATGGTACACATCAGCATCAGATCTACACGCTATTTCGCCTTTTATGAGTATACTTCCCCGACGAGTTTTTACTAATTTTATTCTTTTGCATAAAGAAAACTTAAAGTGCCACTGAGCTGGTGGCTTCATTATTTCGTTCAGAGCTGATTTCCAATTGTAAACCTTAACGTCATCTCCTAACTGCTTGACTGTTCCATAATCGCGGAAAATCTCAAAATATTAATTTGTACATATATTTTCCTTTTTCTTCCTTACAATTTTTTCTATACTTATGACCGAATACCCTGTCTGGAGGAAATAAGAATGACCGGCTATGGGATATATTATTTCCACAGAGCTAATGCTTTTAGGGGCCGAATGAAACCATTTCGTGAGTTACCGACTACTGCCATACTTGTATTTTGTGCTGGGCAGTCATGTGCATAAAGTTCAATGCCTGTTATGTTTTCAAAAGAAGAATTATTCAAATGAAAATAAATTGCCCACGCAATTTGTTCGGGAATTCGTGGATATTCGTTTTCCATCCACGTATAAATAGAAACTTTTTTTTGTTCTGCTCAGATCTTGATGTCGCCTCACATACTGTGAAGTTTTATAAATACATTTGTCGGGAGAAGTAGGCTGATTGAACCGGTAGTTTCGGTAATATCAAATTTTTTTGACAATCAAAGCTCAACTTGTACACATTTTCTTCACTACTTTTAAGTTTATCGTAAACCGCCTTAAACTTTAAACAATGCACTCTAAGTTTCGTCATGTCATTCTACCTTCTCTGTCCGGAAGTTTGTTGAATACTTAGCCTAAGATGTATGCTCGTTGAGCATGCATCGGTAGATGGGGATCAAAAGCTAATGTTATAATCATTTATAAAAATGTTCCTAAAGAACTGATAAGGGGGAGCACGCAAGGCTTTCAAATTGGTAAAATAGCAGTTAGCTGAGGTAGCTCTTTCAGCATTCCCTAATTCTTCCTCAGAGTTAGCCCTATATCTTGATGCCTCTGATACGGCCGTAGGAGCTTCAGTGCAGCAAAAGACAGATAACCCCTTAAAATCCCTGGATTTCTTCTCGGTTAAGTCTAATACTACACAACGGAAATACAGCGCGTACGATCGATAATTGTGGCAGCTTATCAAGGTATCAAATACTTTCGTTTTATGTTAGAATGTCGACCATTCACATTGTTCACTGACCACAAGCCCCTGACTTTGGATTTTAACCAGAACCCTGAGAAGTCGTCACCCATACATCTACGGCATCTAGATTTCATCAGCCAGTTTATTACTGATATCAAACATCAGGTAAGGACAATATAGTAACAGACATGTTGTCCAGGCGAGAAGTAATTCACATTCCTAATCTGATAGACTTTGGCTACTAACTCTCCTTCAAACTTCGCCGTATAAATTTGAAAAGTATCCCATTTTTGCTACTGGTAAGCACATCTACTGTGAAATTTCAGCGAATAGTAATCTACCTTTTATTCCAAAGTCCTTTAGGAAACAAGTTTTTAATGTGATACACAATTCATTGCATCCAAGTATCTATGCCACTAACCAAATGTTAACCTCCAAATATTGTTGCTCTTCAATGAATAGTGTTATTATTTTTTGGGCTCGCGGCTATCAGCAATGCAAAATCACTCGTCACTTAAGAAAACCGTTGGAATCTTTTCCACTTAAGTTCTGGCCGTTTCAGTGACATTCATATTGATATCGTCCGTCCCCTCCCACCTTCCAATGGTTTTAGATATTGTTTATGCATTGGCCTGAGGCTCAATTTTAGTAAAATTTTGCTGAGATCTATAAATTGTTAGGTTTTACTCATAGCCGAACTACCGCATATCATCCTCAAGCAAACGAATTCTTAGAACATGAGTTGGTCATAGATTTTATCATTCGTATTTTTAGGCCCCAGGACTCTATTCAAGGAAGAATTTTTAACAATTCTGACGCGAGTTAGTTTACCGAGAAGATTTACGGCTGCTGAAGACTATCTTCAAAACTTCCAGTTTAATCCCTAGTCTGATTTTGTAGTATCTTTACGTAATTGTTTGCTGATCTTAGGCTGATTCCGACTTCTAACCATTCCAAGCAATCACCTTTTAAATTCAAGAACTTAGGTAATTGTACAGACGTTTTCTTAAGAACCAATGCAGTACGATCGTCCTTGTACTATGGAGGCACGAGGTATGGTAAGTTTTGCTATTTCGCCACTGCTCAATGGCAGGTATTTGTCTTTTCACATAACGGCATTTGTAGGGTTTTGAAAAAGCAATAGCGAAAATACCTTGCAAGATATCTGAAAAAGCAGTCTAAGGTTTTATGTCCTTAGCGACGAACAAGTTTTTGGTAAATTAAAACACCTTACTTACAACTATATTTTTATTTTGCACTAAGATGCCCCCCCCCCCCATAATCTTGTTGCTAGATCCGCGCCTGCCAATCACATGTGGACCAACTGAGCTGGGATAAATGGACCATTCATTACTTTTGTACTTTTCACGTAAAATGATTGTTTATATTACTGTTCATGGAAATACAAAGTTTATGTATATTTTTAAAGCCAATCATATTTTTAAATCAATTATAAGTGTTTTGTTACGAAATATTCAGGTTTAAATAAAAGTGGGCCAACTATCGCAGAATCCTAATGAAAACCATTAATTTTACATGTTGTCATTAAAATTTACGAAATAATGATATTTTTTGTCATATTATATGTGTCAATAGCATTATTCTATGAAAAGGTAAATTACAGTACAGATAAAGGTGATTCCTGAGTAAAAATCAGATGAACAGGCAAAAACTCTCTCTCTAAGCTATATAAAGTAATAAATCCAAAGCATGAGTAAACACCGATATAAAATTATCAACTAATGGAGTGAAACCGGTCTTCTTCACAATTGTCGGTGTATATATTCCAAAGTTTTCCTATGCTGCAATCGCTGCTCATATACAATCTTTTTGATTTTTCCTTCCCTAGTATAATGCGATTCAACAACTTATAGACTTTAAACGAATCGTTTAAAATTTTGCCTCCTCTCAATTTATATTGAAGATCTCCTATCGCCGCCTCTTCTTTCTTTCGGCATCTCACCACTTTGGAAATACTTTCCGCTAACTAATTGAACTCGATTTTTGCTAATGTTCAATATTCCCAAGAACGCTTTGCAACAAACACGTATAAAATCCTAGTTCCTGGGTACAAAGTATTTAATACTGACAGTCATTCTTTTCTTTTCATCCTTTTTCGGCTTTTCCTGTTTGGTATATTTGAGAAGAAAGGCATCTTGGGTGTCTTTTGTTTTATGTGTATAAAATTGTTCATAAAATTTTTATACAGCTCAACACGTAAGAGTGGCACACTTGTATGCCTTCATGTTGTGTTTGCATTCCAGCATTGTCGGTGGTGCATGGGCCATGTATCTAACATTAAGTAATTATTATAATATTAATTTAAAACAGCAAGAACTTATTTTCAACGATTGCAATTTAGGTGTCTTACCTTAAGTTTTTCTCGCTTTTTCCCTTTTCCAGTTCGTCTTCTTTACTAATTTTTTTTCGTCCCGTGCCGTCCTCGCACTCGGCTATCTTGTTTTCCATCTATTACCGTTAAAATTTACTACATCGCAAGAAATAATTCAACAGTGTAAATTGAATGTTAGCGTGAAGCAATCCATCCTCGGCACAAGCTCAGCTGCAACTGAAGCATCTGACAGAAATGTCTTTATAACTATATAAAAACAGCGGATTTTGCAAGAACACTTTCTGCTGGTTAATATTACTTAATTAAAATCAAAGAGTTTTGCTATAAAAGAATCTGATTGATTAGTGGATTTTGGAACATAAGCAAAATTTAAGATGATTTTGAAAAATCAATGAGTATTCTACAACGAAAATTACTATGATTTTAAGCGCTTTTGAATCAACATTTTGGTCTAATAGATGCCATTCTGTACTAAAAATGCCATGATATTGCCAACCATTTTTATACCCTAGATGAAATCATAGGGGTATACTAAGTTTGTCATTCCGTTTGTAACACCTCGAAATAATGATGGTAGAGCAAAATGGATTGAACATCTATTCATAATATTAAAAGTTATTTCGATTTTTGCATGTCCGTCCGTCCGTCCGTCCGTCTGTCCGTCCGTCCGTCCGTCTATCCGTCCGTCCGTCCGTCTGTGCGCACGAGAACTCGAGAACGCGTATACTTAAAGAGCTGAAATTTTGTACACGGACTTTAAAAAAAAAAGTAAAATTAAGTTCGAAAATGAGACAAATCGGGCAACTACTTCGTGGGGTTGCCATATAAAAATTTCGTTTTCCGCTATATATTTGGACACTGCCTGAGAACGTATCGACGTAGAGAGCTGAAATTTCGTACGTGATGTTTTTACTACATTAGCAAATAAAATGTCAAAAATAGACTAAATCGGGCAACTCCTTCTTGGTGTTGCCATATAAAAATTTAGGTTTTTTACGTATACTGTGAAAACAATAAGTCCAATACATTTTTATTGTACTAAAAACTTCTTCAGAATACAAAATCCTATAAAATTGGTTAGAATCATTTTTTCTGTCCGACAAACCGTTCTAGAAATATATGCGAAAAACAACTTCAAAAATCAAACTTGCACAGATCGGTGACTGTACGAAATTTAATACGGGCATTCATCTAGGGTATCATAAGAATTGGTCTTAGACCAATTCTAGCTTTTTTACTTGTTTTTTTTTTTTAATTTTGGCATTTAGTGGGTTTTGCAACTGCACTCCTCAACTGCTTTCGTACATTTGCATCTCTATGCAATAGATATTGTTATCCTAATTGATATTGTTCCATAGTTTTGTTAAGACTAAATATCAATTTACTTCAGAAAACACTACGCAAGGTAAACATACGATCCCTAGGGGTAGGGGTTAATTTCAGCCAGCTCCCTTGTAGGTATTTATGTTATAGTCATTCGAATGCAACTTTTATTGCAGCACTTATCAATCAGTAATTAGACATATTTCCAGCAAACTTAAGGGTTTAAAACTTTTAGTGGAAGAAGACGAAAAAGTATGTTAAAGTAAGTAGGCCGAAACAGTAGGAAGTTCGTTTAGTAGCATGCGTTTTTCACGAAATTTTAGATGTTTTTGGCTACAATATCAATGCAACATCGTTGAAATTATACATATTCTTGAAGTTGACCATGTATCCATCATACAAGTATTAAACACCATTATAGTAGCCTATTACAGACAACTGTTGTGGGAATTGAGGCTTATGCTACTCTTGTGAGCGCCAATCATAGTTAGAGTTGAAGTGCAGAATTCGTGCGGAGATAATCTCTGCTACTAGCATAAGAAAACATGTATACCAGGTGAAGTTTTCGGAGGTTTTTTATGTACACTAAAGTTTCTCTTTGATCAGTAATCAGTTTATATTACGCTTGAAAAAAATTATCTCTAGGCGTTTTAAATTATATGCATATGTTTAAAATCCATGACGAAATGAGAGTATATAATTTTTTAAAGAAGGAGGTTATGTACCATTGAAAACTCTCTTAGTCTTAGTTCATCTCACACCTTAGGAAATATATCAAATCGCGAACAAGATTCTTCCGATACTCAGATGATTTTTGTATGATATTTATTACCATGCGCGATGATGCTTCAGAGCGTATTCTATAACAACTGCACGAAGGTAACGACAGCACCTGCGAGCTCAATTTCTCCTCCCTATGAAGCTGTTGGATGTGATAAATTCTCACGAGGCAATTACTTGAAGCATCTCAAGTATTAACTCGAAGCGGGTTTCCCACTTGAACACAAACTACTTCTTTGCAGCAATAAGTTTACGTGCACAAGTACTCCTTTCTAAGATGAGGAATGCGGAAGTGATATACATCCAGTTTTGAGAAAGTGTAAACAAATGCCGAGAGGGTGAACTGAACTCTGAGTGCAGTTCTAGTTAGATGGTTAGACCTATCAGCAAATATTATATATACACGTACCTACTTACATCCGACTTCCATGAAAGTTAGAGGAGGACTACTTTGAAAATCTTATGCAAATTTGCCATTTTTATGCAAATTTTTTTGGAAGCAAATAAAAGGAAATTACCTTAAAGAATACATTTAAATCGATAGGAAGCAATTCTGAAAGTTGTTGGCCTTTACCCTTTCAGTAATTGTGTTAAAAGTTCTTTATTTTTCCGAATGTGTGAAGTATAGTAATTAATTAGCGACTTAGGAGTAAGGAAATCAAAAACAAATCAATTTTACCAAAGCCTAGGTAAACGGGAAACATTCAAAATATTTTTACTCATAAAAGTTTTGTTTCAAAAAATATTTCTTAATCAACATTTAAAATTTTGGTAACTGTTGAATATCACATACCATATAGATCAGTAATAGAAATAAAAGTATCAAAATTCCATAAAATTTAGCAAACAGATGAATGTATGTATATAACATTCATCATTATTGCTAAATTTTACAGCTTTTACAGCAAATTTGTTGACTAGACATTTCCCACATTCTTGTCGCCACAAAATCGTCTGGCAATGAAACTAGAATCCGACAAAGGTATTGCAATGTAATTAGAATCCGACAAAAATATTTTGTGGTGATAAGGTGTGGGAAAATATGAAATGATAAAATTTTATGCTGCTTAGGGTTTACGAAAATGTCAAATAAGCATCTTTTTATTATAAAAACGTAATTTTGTGTAAAATAAAATATAGTACAGTTTTCACTTTTATCGAAGCAGGCGTTCATTCATTTCTTACCCAGTTCTCCACGAATCGTTGCACTAGTTTTGTACTAGGGTAACACGCAAGGTTGCATAGGTATTGCATGTAGGCGTAAAGCAAAATAAAATCAATATTTAATCTGGTTACACAGATATTCTATTTGCATATTTGCTGCATTGCTTATCGCCTAACGGTTGCATCCAATGCCTTCAAAATTTGGTCACTGTTCGAGTGATATTCTGTACCGTATGAGTTAGTCATTAAATGAGTCTGAAACTAACCAGTTGCCTTGTTATTTAGTGCCGTCCGCGCCGTTGTTGTTTTTATCCCATTATTTTGTCTACAAAATTCAGAAGTGAGATCGGCCCGGCGTTAGACAAAAGAAGTTAAAATATTTTTAATTAATTTTTAATTGTGGATATTTCAAACGCACGCGTCTGTTTTGTGCATATTATAAGTAAAAAGCAAAAAATTGAGTTGTCGATCGGTCGAAAAGCACATGTATGGTGATTACGGTCATCGAGAAAAAACTAAAAAAATCTGCTGCATCGATTTTATTTAAAAACAAAAAACAAAAGATCATCGGTGATCAAATTCGGAAATTAAACAAAAATTTATCTGTGTTAATTTTGTGTGGAAATTTTTGTAAATTGGGAGATACCATATGGCATTTTCACGTGCAACTAATTTTATTGAGAAGGCAACGGTCAATGAATTGAAGGAAAAGCTGGGACAATTGGGGCTTGAGACAACGGAAGCTAAAGCGGTACTAAAGTTGAGACTTCAAGATGCAGTAGGTACCTTATCTGAAATAAATATTAACCAAATTTTTCCGGAAAACTTATTGAATGTATCACGGGACGAAGAGCATGATAATCTGAATAATCACACAGAGTTTGTAGCGACTGATATCGATCGTGAATTAGGTGAATTAAGGCAGCTCCTTTAAAAAAAAGAAGAAATAGCAGAGTTGAAAAAGAAGATTGCTGACTTATCTGCAAATGAAGCGGCAAACAAAGCATGTCATTATGTCAATTTTAAAGATGTAGAAGATTCTTTCCATTCATTTAGTGGCGATAACAACTATTCCGTCGAGAAATGGATTGAACATTTTGAAGAATCTGCAGATGTTCTCGAATGGGACTCAAAAACGCGCTTCATATACGCAAAACGGCTCATGACTGGTACTGCAAAACTGTTTATAAGAACAATTAGTGCTAAATCGCAGCCTGAGTTTAAACAGCAACTCATGGGAGAATTTGCTAAGAAAGTTTCTAGTGCCGAAATTCACAACGAGTTGAGAAGACGCCAAAAGAAAAAGGACGAAACATGGCAGCAATACGTTTTTTCGATGATAGAAATAGCTGCTTTTGCAGATGTTGAAGAATCTGACGTTGTCCAGTATATTATCAAAGGCATACCGGACACCAGCGCTAATAAAATGTTACTATATGGTGCCAACAACGTAACGGAGCTCAAAGACGCCCTAAGGAAATACTACATGATGAAGTCTCATACTCCAGTGTCTGATGAAGGAAATTCTAACCATAGTGCAAGTGGATCCCGGTCTCATCAGCGTAATGGAAAACTTAAATGCTTTAACTGCAACGAGCCTGGTCACATAAGCACAAGATGTCCTAAGTCAAGGAGGGATAAAGGTTCGTGCTTCCGCTGTGGAAAAATGGGGCATAAGGTACAAGAATGCCAGGAGATTCGACCCGTCATGACAGTTCAAGACATTGGACACAACCCGGTGCAATCAAATAGTTATAATGTCCAAGTTACTAATGATTTTGGATTTTGTTTAAGGTTTGATTTTGAAGACATAGAAGGCAATAGCATGAGTTGTTCATGTTTTCTAACAACTCTACTGGATTCCGGGAGTACCATCAGCTTCATTCAAGAGCGATTTCTACCTCCTCAGCTAATTAAAGAGGTTGAATCAGGCAGACACAGGTTTTATGGAATAAATAATAGTCCTCTGCAAATATTAGGTACAGCACATGCAAAGGTTAGTTTTAATAATAAGCTTATTGGTTTCGATTTATATATTGTAAACAATTTTTCTATGAAGTATTCTGTTATATTAGGACGCGATTTAATTAGTAAATGTAATCTAAAATTGTTGAGTACCAAAGACGATTTAAATATCAGAGAAAGCACTTCCGACGTTCAAACCTCAAATATTACAGATTTTAACTATGAAATTTTTAACATAGACACAGTTGAAACATCTGATATGCCAGTTTTAAATATAAATGAAAAATTATCACATGATGTTAAGAGAAAGGTTATCAGTATTGTGTCGGATGCTTATTATTGTGACAAATTGATTTTAAATTTAGACGATAATGTTAAAATGGCTATAAGATTGTCAAAAGACGAGCCATTCTTTTGCACGCCTCGCCGTATTCCATTTGCCCATAAAGAAAAATTGAAAATAATAATTGATGACCTTCTTAAACGAGGTATTATTACAGAGTTTTAAATAAATTTACAATTCGCGATAACTATCCACTACCACTCATTGAGGACCTTTTCGATAGATTGCGCGACAAGAACTTTTTTTCTGCTCTTGATCTGAAAACGGGATTTCACCATGTTAGCATGTGCCCGGAGTCAATTAAATACACATCTTTTGTCACTCCGATCGGGCAGTTCGAATACGTAAAAATGCCTTTTGGGCTTAAAAATGCGCCATCGGTTTTTCAGAGATATATTTATGGGGTTTTCAGAGATTTGATAGTGAATAATAGACTTTTCGTATACATGGATGACCTATTAATTAGCGACACAAACAATTAACGAGCATCTGGAGATTTTGGAAAGGGACATGGCAAAATCGCAACAAATAAATTGGAATTAAGGTTCGATAAGTGTAAATTCCTTTACGAAGAAATTGTTTATTTAGGATATGTGGTTAATTCAAGTGGGATACGCCCCAATGAAGAGAACCTCCGTGCAATTCGTGACCTTCCGGTCCCGAAGTGCGTTAAAGGTGTCCATAGTTTTCTGGGTTTGTCTTCTTATTTCCGAAAGTTTATAAGAGGCTTCGCCGTGATTGCTAAGCCTTTGTACGACCTCTTAAGGAAGAATGCTACATTTAAATTCGGTGAAAAGGAACATCAAGCCTTTGATGCCTTGAGATCCATACTTTTAAATGCCCCTATTTTAGCAATATACATCCCAACTAATGAAACAGAGCTGCACTGTGATGCGAGCAGCATAGGTTTCGGTTCTATTTTGTTACAGCATCAAGCGGATGGAAAATTTCACCCGTCTTCTACTTTTCCAAGAGAACGACTGAGGTGGAATCAAGGTATCATAGCTATGAGCTCGAAACCCTGTAAATTATATATGCATTACGAAGATTTCGTGTATATTTGCTAGGCATTCATTTTAAGATCATTACTGATTGCCAGTCTCTAACGTTAACTCTTAGCAAACAGATCTTAAAT
Organism: Dioctria rufipes; assembly: GCA_963924295.1. Lineage (NCBI taxonomy): Eukaryota > Metazoa > Arthropoda > Insecta > Diptera > Asilidae > Dioctria > Dioctria rufipes. The sequence goes on from OZ002740.1 coordinate 54,829,056, forward strand.
CCCAGAATATCTCGTTGGGCATTAGAGCTCCAAGAATATGACTACAAGGTCGAGCATCGGTCCTCAAATAGAATGAGTCATGTAGATGCATTGAGTCGTTGTACTGAGATCTTGAATGTGAACGAGGAATCTTTTGATTATGCCCTGGCTGTAGCTCAAGCCCGTGACCCTTGTATTAAAGAAATACTGCGAGAGTTGGAAAAAGAAGAAAGCAACACATACGCCTTGATTAATGGATTGGTATATAGAAAAAGCAATAGAAACTTAATGTTTTATGTCCCGAAGAATATGGAGGAACGAGTTATTCAGGTCCATCATGAATCTTTGTGCCATTTAGCTGTGGATAAGTTATTCGAGTATCTTAAAAAAACTGACTGGTTTCCAGGAATGAAGGACAGAATTAGACAAGTCATAGCCACTTGTTTGAAGTGTGCTTATTTTTCACCTAGTTCAGGTAAAGTAGAAGGTACTTTGCACAACATACCAAAAGGTGACCTTCCATTCGAGGTTGTACATATCGATCACTATGGACCCTTGCCTTCCACCAAAAACAGAAACAAGTACATCCTTGTAGTAGTGGATGGTTTTACTAAATTTACAAAACTATATGCCGTAAAAAGTACGCAGACTAAAGAAGTTATTGGCTGCCTAGAGTCTTATATTAGTACGTACAGTAGACCATCTAAAGTAATTTCCGATCGTGGCACCTGTTTTACTTCCACCGAATTTTCTGAGTTTTGCGCGAATAACAATATTGTCCATATCAAGGTAGCCACGCATTCACCTCAGGCTAATGGGCAAGTTGAAAGGATGAACCGTTTGTTAACACCAATGCTGTCTAAAGAAGTTGAAGGCACGACTACGGGAAACTGGTATAAGAAGTTGACCAAGGTCGAGTTTGCTCTGAATAACACTGTTAATCGTAGCACGGGGTTCACTCCAAGCCAACTTTTATTTGGTGTGGAGCAAAAAGGAGAGTTTTGTGATGGGTTAAAGGAGTACTTAGACGAGGCGGAAGAAAGAGAGACTCGTAACCTATATGAAATAAGGAATAAGGCATCCGACACAATTCTTAAGAACCAAAAATACAATAAAAAATATTACGACCAAAGACATAAGACCCCTCGGAAGTATTTGCAAGGTGATTTAGTCATGATAAAAAATGTAGTAACAAGCTCTGGCATTAATAAAAAATTACTTCCTAAATACCGTGGTCCTTATGAAATTTCACATGTCCTAGAAAATGACAGATATGTAATTAAAGACGTGGATGGACTTCAACTAACAAGATTGCCATATAAAGGAGTCTGTAGCCCGGCTAACATGAAGCCGTATATTGTTTGAAATTTTGGGTTTGAACGGAAGCAACAATAGGTTAGAATAACTTAGCGAAATCTTAGTAATCTACTGTATGTATCGAAGATAGTACTGAAATTGTGATCGTATGATTTACACTCGGAAATGTTGTAAAAACAAAGCAGATAATGTATATGAAAAATAAGTGAAAAACATGCATACTGTAATTTATTATATTTTCGTTGTTAGTTCTTTGAAAGTAAATTTTTCAGTATTTGTCGGAAAATTATATTATGTGTAAGTAGCTACTTGCGCTTGGTGTTAGATAAGTGATCTTAGTGATAAATGTCGAGATATCATTTATATTTGATTTCTAGGTAAGAGATTGTATAGATTTTACTATTTTTTTAAAATCATGTTTAGCATACTGTTAAGCGGATTCTGTATTAGAATATCCCATTAGCATAAATGAAAACAATTTTATACTTATTGTATATTCGATTTATAATAGTTGAAATCTTAAATGTTAACGGCAATGGATATAATCGGGGCGATTATAGTTCAGGAAGGCCGATTTGTAGGCGTAAAGCAAAATAAAATCAATATTTAATCTGGTTACACAGATATTCTATTTGCATATTTGCTGCATTGCTTATCGCCTAACGGTTGCATCCAATGCCTTCAAAATTTGGTCACTGTTCGAGTGATATTCTGTACCGTATGAGTTAGTCATTAAATGAGTCTGAAACTAACCAGTTGCCTTGTTATTTAGTGCCGTCCGCGCCGTTGTTGTTTTTATCCCATTATTTTGTCTACATGTACTTAGGCAACGTTCGACTAAACGGGCGGCAATTAAAACAATTGAATTGTCGCGGTACAAAAAACAGTAACTTTATACTTATCACAATTTATAATCAATGATTTATTTTTGTTTTTTAGATAATAAACTGAAAATGTTGTATAAATTTAAAGTGCTGCTAAAGAGTAGGACTTTTTCACTTTTCATGTTATCCATTTAACTGCATTAACTCTGAATAGAACAGAAATTTTACACGCTGAACTCATCTTATTTGTCATTCCTCGTATAAAAACCGAAAATAAGTAATTCAATTCCCTAAAGTATGCGGAAAGCACTTAAAATTGTGTGTACGTAGGAATGAGTATACTCCTAAAGAGATTTATATGTGTTATGTACACATGTATGCCATACGCTACCAACCTATATCATTCAACTTCCATTTCCTTTTACTTTGCCAAAGGCCTACTGTCACGTGATTTGCTTTATTTTTCATGATTATACCCACCATATACTAACAACAACATCCGAATGAAAAAACGAATCTTCCGACACATTTAATGACCATTGCAATAAAACTGTGGGCATCTACGAGGACGTAGCCTGAACGAAAGCAACAAGTCTAGATCTAGGTCATCCTCTTACCTGCGTATATCGGTTTCGGAGCTTTCGAGGAGCACCCAGGAATTGAGTATTACGACTTTCGTTTTAAAAAGTTCAAAGTTGGCATTTTAATCAACGCTACACATTGCAGGTGAGTAATTACAAGCATTCCCCAACATATAAACTTCATTTAAGTGTAGTAAAATGGACATAAACATTTGTTCCCTATGCATGATTCTGTAGCTATCCAACTTATAAGTATGTACCTGACGATATAGTTCAGCAGATGACATGCCTGGAAGCGGACTCCTTAGAGAGCAACCTTATAGGAAACTTTATGATCTCGTAATTCGTAAAGCTTATTGCAAGTCGACCGGCGGTCATTTTCTTTTAGTTGAAGGCTTTATATCTAAGTATTCCCTCTGGTGTGGTTTCTGAAGGCTTAATTTACACCGAAGCTAGTTTATAAGCAGAAAATCTTTTGGATGTTCATCTATATATGCTGGGGATCAACTTATAAAATGATTTATAAAATAATAGAATAATAGGTAGAAGAAAAAGCCGTTCCATATCATTTTTTCTGTGTATATACAACATAGGTTCAAAGCTGTTCAAGAAAAAGAAAATAATAATAATATAAGTTTAATTCAACATAAAAAATTAGGTAATTTTTTTAATTTGTTACAATATACATAGTTCAATGATACCAACCAGAATATAAGAAAACGCAGAATAGTTGGTATAGATAAAAATAAATAAATAATAAAAATTTTAAAAATTATTTCTACAGTAAGTTGAATTCTAGAATCAGTAATCATAGGATGATAAAAGTCAACTATATTTTTTGACAAATTCAGACGACATTTTGTAAAAATTTCGTAGTGTTATACAAATTTCCATTTATCACGTTTTTCTAGCAGAAGTGTTACACTTTTCTTGCAGTGTTACACCGAAATCGTTCCATTGACCTGAATTGCTAGAAAAATGCACGTCAAATGAGTGTGGTGCTACACCCGAAAAATCGGCGGTGTTACACCGGAGAACGCACACATCTACGTGTGAGAAATGTCACAACTGATGTAATTCAGCTTCTCATGTCAATCAACTATTACTCTACCAAAATTCATCCGCAATCACGCCAAAATCTTTTAAATTACAATTTTCATAATTTTTACATTAGTCGTGATGTTATTTTTGCCAGAAAATTTCAATCTGACAAATTACACGGATATGAGCTACTACTACATTCTCATCGCGTCAAAAGTTGTTCCATTGAACTCGTTTTTCATTGATTGACGTGCACTTTTCTTAGAATATCAATGGAAATCGATATTAGTCGAAAAATCTGTCGTCCATTTGCAAAAGGACATATGTTCAAAATATAAAAAAAAAAAAAATACTTGTATTGAGTCTGAGCCTATTTTGAGCTGCATCAGCTGAAATCTTTACCAATCGGAAAATGCGCTTTTCGCTAAGTTAAAACTGGTCCAACATTGTGTTTACTTTTAAACTGGGATAAGTTCATTATCTAATGAAATTTAAGGATAGTTAGCAAATTGTTTGCATTATTCAACATGACCTTTTGTTTGTTTAAAGGAAAAGCGTTTATAGTTTAAAAAATATGCGCTTTTAAGGGATATATATGTAAACATGTTTACCATTATTTTAAATCATTGTTCGTTTTTATATTGGATTATGTGCAGTAAGTGTGTCTCGTATGTGGTAGCGGTTTCTCCTTGTGAAAGTGAAGTTCGAAGAATAATTGGTCTAATTTCGTAGGCATTGCTCGAAAGCATTTACTATTCTCTGCCAACACACTTCTTCAAGGTTTTTTGGCTTTGTGGAGACCATGTGTGCCAGAAGTCCAAAAGGGGTCGGAAAATAAGGATTCTAAAGTCGATATCGAATTTCAAGTTTTATCTGCTAAAATCTGGACTTGGTCCATAACACTACTGCTGTTTACCATTTTACTAAAGAAAATAAACTGCTTGTTTCATACTCGACGTAGCGTTTAATTAATTTAAACAAATTTAAAAAAAGTTTATACAGAGCCCGAATCGTTTCGTCTGACTAGGACATTATCCAAAGCTACAATGATCATAGTGGCTTACATACATATAAACAATTCTAAAATAATTAATTTACAGAGAGAAAACAAATAATCAAACAGATAGGCTACATATAAATTGAGGGTTAAGCAGGGGGCTACTATTAGTGAAATCTAATTGGTCATTAACTAAAGAACAACCATCGTCCGTCGCTATTCTGATTTCTAGGATTTCATATTTGTCCAGCGTCGGATCAGAAATTAACCTGTGTCAAATTTTTATGTCATTTATAGAACAACTGTATCCCGCTTTTTTAAAATGTTTTGAGGGACCCGAAGCAGGGTTAGCGGACTTAGATGATCTAAAATGTTCGCTGAATCGGGTAATAAAAGATCTTCTAGTCTTATCTATGTAGATTCCATCATCTGGACGTCTGAAAAGATTTATGTAGAGGTTTGTGCTTGAAATGCTATTAAAATTAATCCTTCGTCCTGAAATATGGTTATAAAACTTCTCAAGCTTTTTTGCTGGGTTGGTTTGGTTGCTTTAATATTCTATTTTAGATCAAATGGTATACTTTGTCGGCTTCGTGGCCAAAGTGGGGCTATCTCCAATTGTATCACCTATCAAAAATTTTAATAAAATAACATGATCGATGGGCCGGTACCTATTATTTGTCTATTTAATTATTGGCAAACGTATTTATATATGTATGTAGATATGTAAGTCTAAAAGCAACTGCTAATCACCTGCATGGTGAATAAAAATTATTTAAGAAACTGAAGCAGAGCCCTCTAATCCGAGGTTGGTGCTTGGTGTTGGTGGAGAGGCTATGTGGGAATCGCATGTCCAACATGGGAGACAAGGTAGAAAAAATACATCTAAAAGATGTTTTTCTCAACTTGATTGTTTATACATAGGTATTGATTCCATTGTAGCCTTTAATAGCCTTTAATCTGGAATAATTAATAGCCCGCAGGGACATAAGTCCTTAGAAGGGATTAACACCTACAAGAAGCTTGAGCGCACAGGCTTTCTAGGTTTCTATTTCCCAATTAATACATATTGAAATTAATTTGTACGTTTTAGGTCTAAGCTGTTACTATTTCGACTAGTATGCGAAGCAAATTAATGACACGTTACCTAATTACGTTGTAAGCATGTTTTGATTTTCTCAATTTTTACACTTTCTGTCCCAATAAAACTTATCCCATCGTAATAGATAAACTTTTGTTTACTAGACTTGATTACTAATCATCCCGATTAATAATTTAACTAACTTTATAGAAATAATGTCAGATCAGACTTTCATGCTAGAGGTATCTAATCTTGTACTCTATCGTACTCTTCAAGCTGATATTATTAATTTTTTGAACTTTTCACTCTACAATATTCGTGTCTTTGAGGGTATTATAAAAATTGCATAATTGCCACTCATAGTAAGCTACGCTTCCAGACAGGCAAAATTTAGGCGCCCCGGAATGGTAACAAAAGTTTTCAAAGAATTCGAGCATTTTATTTAATATAACATCACACAAAGATAACGCATGACCATGCTTGGGTTGTACCAAAAAGTTGCTTCCTGGGATTTGATGGCAGAATCCGTACGCCACTGCTCACATCGCTTCCTGTTTACAATTTCTCACTAATCCTCAGACGATTTTATTTTCTTTTCTATAAAATATGCTAGAATAAGAAAAAAGTCTTTGCTTGCCTTTTTTACGTTGAATGGTTTTCGTGGATGATACAACATATTGGTACATACATATGTAGTATACCTAGGTGAGTGAAGTAGATATAGTACATGAATGTATGCTCCAATTCCAATTTACAATTAAAGATACCTACCTCAACATTTAATTGGAAATTTCCTGGAAATTTTTTCTTTAGAATTTTTATCGATTTTATTGAAGACCGACACATAATCTGAAAATACTCCTGTCGGTCACCAAAAGTGAATAAAAATTCTGCGGAAATATTTTTTGTAAATTTCTAAAATAAAATGAATACTTATTGCTTAAGGTATTACACCACCTTGAGATTTTAAGCATATTTTAAGCGTTTAAGCATTTCAAAATTCAAATTATCTCCGAAGTTGTAGCAATTAAAAATAAGCGCGGCAGGGAGTAGTTGTTTTTTCTTTTGGGTTTTTTCTGAAACTACGTTTTTCGAACTGGTGTAAAAAATTTCTGAAGACAAAAGATATGTCATAAAATTCAAACCACACATTCTTTATAATACCTATCAGATATAAAAAAATTTGTAATAATATTTTTGGATATTATTATAATAAATATCAAATTTTACACCTTACCGATTTTTTTATAGGATGTATAGATAAGTATTAGGCGGATCCCATCGGCGTTCCCCGTCGATAATATAAATTTCTAGATGGGTGGCGGTAGGGGTGGTTAGAGATTCATAATGTCTAAACTATTATCTTACTCGATGGCGCGATTCCGTACCCTAGGGTTTCACCCTGTGTGTGTGTGGAGCGGTTGGGGGGGGGGGGGGGGGTATGCGTGGTGGGAAATCGTAGCTCTCGGCGCCGGCGCATGCTCAGGCAGTGCCCAAATATATAGTAAATACGAAATTTTTGCATGGCAACTCTACCAACCTGCTAAAGAGGCTTTCATTTGTAAGGAAAAAAGATAACCCATCTACTGATAACCGAGTATTTGCCAGTGTTAGCAGCAAAACACTAACTTTTTGATCCCTCTGAACAAGACGTTAAAAATTTCCACGAAACTGATTGTATATTTCTAACCTTTCTTCACCCTTGAAAATCCTTTTTTATATTTATATTTGCCGAAAAGTCAATTTTCTCCTTTTAGTAGTTGATTTGAATAAGGTAAAATAACAAAAAAATTCGGAATTTAGTGACATGGTTATACTACATGAATAGCACCTATCACTATTTTTCTGTGTGTTTCATAGTTTTCCTAACTACCCCATATTTTAACAGAAAATTAACTTGAAATAATTATTGTTTCCCTCATTAGAAATGTTTTAAATATAATGAAGTGGGGGAAAAGTTCCATTAAAATTAGCATAAATAGCAAAAATTTTAATTCCATGGCCGCGTTCAAAATGTATGCTTTAGAGCACAATATCTTCTGCACTACTTTAATAAAATAAGTCAGGAATAAATTTAATTGAGAAGAAAAGGGATAAAAATGCATTTATGTAGTCGGTAACTACTCCGTGTGTAAAATGAAATTACCGAGGTATACACATATCCAAGTACCCTATTATCTGTGATCGCTTCTATATGGCGCATGTCGTTCAAAGGGAAAGGGACAAGTTGTTGTGTAATGAACTTAAAATAAGTAAAAAAGTGGCGAATTGATATTTTTTTAAGAATGGGTCGAAAACGACCCTTTGGGAACATAGGGATAATTTTACGCAGTTAGTCAAACTTTAGTAAGAAAAACATATTGTATGAAAATGACATATGTTATTAATGAAAAACTATATAAAAGTATATACATTTTAATAAGTTAGAATAAATAAAATAAAGTTGTATCTTTTCTGAAAGAAATTCATTCACTGAAAAAAAAAAACATCATTCATTCATCAATATCATACTTCGTCAGAAACCATTCTTCTTCGCCTCTTAAATTGGGATAATTCAGGAAACATTTGTTATGCAAAGAAACATTACAGGATGTACAAGCTATTACAGTTATGTTCCCACAATGAGTATACATACATCGACGGCTACTTTGACCAGTGATTACAAGATGCCTCCCGGACTGTAAAAGTACATTACTGATTCTAGTTTTTCTCGTAAGTCCTTGTCCACTCCATATTTTTTACACAAATTTTCAGCAACATTCTCAATACATTATAGTTTATCGTATTTGTATCCAAAGTTTGTAATAAGTATCCGGCTTCAAAATACCATGGTATAATACAGTGCTGAGCATTATTCGAATAAATTTTCAATCAAATAACGATTTTTTTAAAAAATCAAATAAAAAATTATTCGGATAAATTTTTATTTGAGTATCAATTTATTTTAAGTTATTCGCAAATAATTATTTGTTATTTGGTGCAAATTATTTGAGTTTCAAATAATTATTTTTTATTCAATTGTGAGTTATTTGATGAATTATTTGTGATATCCTATTATTGTGATGGTCATTATTTGAATTTCAAACAATTATTTGTCATTCGATTATGGATATATATTTTCTGATGACCATTAGTTCCAATTTCAAATAATTAATTCTTGGGACAAGCATTTCTTTCCGCAAGATGTCTCGTTGCTTAATTTAATTTAAAGTTTAAGAGGATTTTAATAATTTTGTTCAATTAAGTATTTGTGAAACTTTAGAAGTAAATTAATTTTGTAGGATTACTCAGAATAATCTTAGAGTCAATTAAATAAAAAACAAGTGAATTTTTGCTTAAGACAATACGATTGAAGTGAAAACTTTACTTCAAGCCAGACCTACTAATTATTTAATACTTGAGTTCTGACGTCACGACATCACAACGCATATGAAGAATTCAGAAAAATTATTTGGTAACAGTGTTGGCAAATTACAATAGATAATATTATAGTAAAAAATATCAATATTTTTGAAAATTTATGATGGTCTGGCAGCGAAATGCCCTTTTCGCAAGCCACAATATTAAGCGAGTCTAAATGTGGCTCTTTAACTGATGAGCATTTTGAAGAGCGGATTTTATTAAAAGCAAACGCATATTATTAGTGCATATCAAAATTTAGTTAAAATGTATTACAATCAAAAATAAAAAAAAATTATCATCGTCTAAAGAGGTTTCTTTTTCAAAATTCCTAAATATTGAAATCTATGTCTACTCAAGGGTCATAAGGATATAAACGTAAAATAATTGAATGACAAATAATTGTTTGAAATTCAAATAATGACCATCACAATAATAAGAAATCACAAATAATTCATCAAATAACGCACGATCGAATAAAAAATAATTATTTGAAACTCAAATAATTTTCACCAAATAACAAATAATTATTTGCAAATAATTCACCAAATAACGAATAATATTTGTAATCAAATAAATTTTTATTCGATTTTTCATTTTATACGGTTTTTTATATTTTATTTTTATTCGAAAAAAAAATGCCCAACTCTGGTATAATATGCAAGAATATACCATTTTGCTCGTCGAATGCTAGTAGCATAATTTGAAATGAAATTTTCCATTAAATAAACACCCCTATATTTTTGGTTTTGTTTGACGGAATATTTGGAAATTTTTTATACAGGCTGTGTACCCAGTCGATTAGATATAGCCATAAGAATATTATTGTCCATCCATTTTACCGCAATAATATTGTCATCTTTGTCCACAGAACTATCGTATGCCCCTCTTGCTTCATCTCCACTGAAGTAATTTAGTCGACAATTTTACACTAATGAAAAAGTTATCGAAAAACAGAGAAAATTTTAAGTTCTTATATTTTTTCTGCCACGCATAAATCTCCGCCACTGTAAATTTAATAACATTATTATAACAGGGGTCGAAAACGAACCAATAATCTTAAAAGATTGATTTAAAAAAAAAAACTTTTTGGAAAACAAGGCAGTTCAAAGGTTAACAAAAACCATGCATTCGTTTTCAATTGAAAACAAAGAAATAATTTCTGATTAAAAAATTACTGTAGTATTTTCCGCTTCGAATTTACCTCCATGATTGCTTTCTTCAAAACAGTGATTTTTACTACCCCATACCTACCATTGAACTTTCTGCCACAGAATTAAAAAAACAGTAATTTCTAATTATTAGAATTTAACGAAAAATATCTGTGAGAGCTAGTCTCGGACGTGGGAGGGAGTGCCGGTTTGTAAAGGACAACTCAGTCTTAAACAATTCAAATATAAAATTTGATTTTTGATAATTCATACACTTAACCTAATATCACAAATTCATTTACTAAAAACTAACCTACAAACTACTAAAAATTCAATATAAAAATTCAATAAAAATCCAAACGAAATAAATAAAAAAAAATAAACAAATTAAAATTCAAAATAAAAATGATGGTGCGCCTTCTCGCTCGTTGCTACTTCTGCAAAAGAAGAAAGAAGAAGATTTGAGCAACTGTCATCAAATAAATTTCAATATATATGTTTATCGACGACTGTCTTTGTTGGTGCGTGAGGGCACAAGGAAATAAAATACCTCTTCTCGTACGTAGGGCACAAGGAAGTAAAATACCTCTGCTCGTACGTGAGGGCAGAAGGAAGTAAAGTGCTATAATTGTTAACCTGGTCAGATTAGTCTCTGACAGTATTCTGAGCGTGCGCAGAAGTGTAGCAATATGCTACTACATTGGCATTGGGGAAATCATTGAGCGATATAGGTGGACTGAACATTATCCTAGAATATTAATTCATGCTATAATTGTTTACACAGCAGAAAGTGCATGGGTCGATTTCGACACATTGGGGCTAAAATGTAGCGGGTCGTTTTCGGCCGCTGGCATTTAAATGGGTTAAAGGGCCCCTATCTCAGCAAGTGAGGGTTCTAGTTTTTGGTTGTTACTGGATTGTGTTCAAAGTTTGCTCCATATAGTAAAGCCTGGGCCGGTATTTGCTGTTTAAATGATGAAAAGTCTTACGAAGAGTAAATTGACACACAACACTAAAATTTATCAAATTAAGTTCGATGCTTGTGCGTATGATGAACCTGTACTGGCAGTAGTAAAATAAATCATGGTTACTGAGCGATATTATTGCTGCCCAAAATGTTTTTCTATGGCTATGAATATAACTGGTATAAAAGTAGTAGAATTTATCCGGATATTAATTCCCACTTAAAAAGGGACAAAGACTTCCGAAGTAGAAAGACTTCCTCTGGGAGTATCATTACAAAAGCAGCATTTAGTTGATGAAAGAATTTGTATTTTTGTGTTATTTCCATTTTGATTTTATATGCATCTATTCAGACTTAAACACAATGTGTGAATGCAACGCGAAATGAAAGTGAACACGTATATCTATGAATGACTCAAATCCAATATTCAGTGCTGCCAAGGTATGTAGGTACTGTATGGATACTTACAGAAATAATAAAAATAAATTTCTGAACTAAATTTTACGGATATTTGTACAACAAAGTCAAGTCTTTGTAGCCTTTTCCTATAAAGGAATTTTTGTTTGTTTTCCCAGGTATTTAGAGGACCTCTTAGGTGACACTTTCAAGTACCATAAAATGGCTCTGATCCGACAAAGAGAGTTTCCACTCCTCTTTTAGCTAGGCCGTCAGCAATTTCATTGCCTTTATATCCCTCATATCTAGATACCCACTCGAGGATATTTCTTCCTAATAGATTTTTAAGGGTTTGCAAATTCTCCCAGAATTGATACACTCCTTGAATTAATTGCTTTATGAATTCGAAAGAAGGTGTGAGTTCCGAAAAATTGAATATATTTTGATACTTACGATGACTTGAGCTTCTGAACTGTTTTGTTTTTTTATGTGTAAGATAAACAATCGGTATTCGTATAGTATTTATTTAGGACTTAATTCAGAAAAACTAATCTGAATTTTTGATGATCACATAAAAATCTATACTGAGCTTTCAGCACTACAAATTGTGTCCTGGGAACTTGAAGAGTGTTCTGAGAAAAGACCTTAAGGCTTGCCGCCGAGAGATTGCTTAGCAATTTTGTTTTCTTCTTCGCTGCATATCTAAAAACCATATTTACAAGAACTTTATAATCACACGTCGCATCTACTGGGAGATCCTTGAGCTAATTGAAAGCTATGGCGTAAAACAAAATCCGTCGAAGTGCAATCATTTTTACCCTGTATCCTTGAGAATGTAATAAACTAAATGATACGATTAAGTGCGACTCATTACGGAACGTTGGTTTTTATGTTGGAAGAAAACAATTTTCTAACCGGCACGATATGAAACTTCAAAACTGCGCTTCGGCCGTTTATTCTTGGTGTGCGCGGTATTACAAATCCGCGGGATGGGGGGAGAGGGATATAGCTCACATTACACTCTTCCAGAATTAGGCTTTCGATGTTACCATACGTGAAGTTAGCACTTAAATCAGGAAGAAGTATCTTCATTTCCTCCCCTCTGAGGCAAATATTCAGGCCACTCTACAAAGAGTTGGATGAATAAAACATATTCCTCATTAGAACCCCTCATTTCATCTCAAGAGGAGAGGAAAGCTCCAGTAAGGCCAATGAGAGGAAAGAACCAATAGGACCGTTATAAATGTTGTTACATCTTTCCACATAGAAATACAACCAGTTAATCGGATTTCGTGCTGGGCCATTTAATGTTCCAATCTGATAGCTTTTTCAGAGTGAAAAATATGAAATTAATGCGATGCTGCTATTTTACATAAATACTCTATCGCTGGAGAAAAGCGTATCTCCATTTACACCCCTCGAAATCTAGCACAACTACAAAGTTTATTTCTTCTTAGATATGAATACGGAAGACGTCATCGTAAATCTTAACTATAGTATTTGCGTCGTCAAATTTTAGTTGTTTCTTGCCCCCAGAGAAAGCTATTTCCCAGCAAGCAATTTGATCAATAAACATTCGCAGCAGGACCTTCCATAACATCCACAAGATTACGTCCGGGTGAACTGAAAACGTATTGTAAGACTACTTGTACAGTCTATGCATCACCACATACACATACCCTACCTATATTGCTTAAGTGGCCGCTCTCTCACTGTTTTAATTAACGCAGGATGTCATATCTTTTACAGTGCCTGAAAGAACCCATGATTATACAGTTACATAGGGAATACGGTATTAAGTTTTAATGGTTCATCTATACTTTCCTCAACGTAGCTCATTAAAATACCTTTTGTGGTTATGGTTGCAAACCTGCTGATTCAAGAATCCCACAATGGCACTTCCATTCGTACTAACGTATATCTATAGCTTTGTAGAAATACAGCTTAAGGTATGGAGTTGGTACATAAGTGTAAAATTTACCGGATCGGCTAATGGGTTCAGTTCAGTTAGTTCGCCGAGGCAAAACTTAAAATTCATAAATACTGCAGTTAGGAACTTGATGGTTGGAGCACAAACAAAGCAAAATGCAGGAGTTCTATATGAATACAGGGGAACGGGGATGTAAACAAGAAAAAAGTATAGAGTGAGCTTCCGAGGAGTAGGTAGAATGCTTTGAGAGATATACATATATGTATATAATGTATGTAAGTGTGCAGTGCAAAATGTACCAACCCCGAAACATTAAATTTGCCAGGTTTATGTTATCGAACTTAAATCATAGTTCAGAGTATGTTTTTTTTTAGTTTTTCTGAAATTTTTGTAAGTATGTTTAAACAAAATAAATAAATTAAATGTTCAGGGTGGTCATAACAGGTCTATTTATGAAGTGAGTTGCAATTGTGCCAATATCCGTAGCAGATTTTGACTTGTTTAGCCTGAATGTGTTCACATCACATGACATAATTTCTGTAAATTTTTCATTCAGTCTTTAATTTACATCATTTAAAGCTGCGAAGAGACTTGCATTAAGTCTTTGAAGTTTTAATTTCCAAAAACTTCAAACTGGTAAACTTTTAAAAAAGGGTATATAAGAAATACCCCAAAACATACACCAAATAGATCACTGACATATAAAATGGACTGCTGATGCTGACACTACTGAAATTGCTTACATTATTTGACATTATTATGAGATCACTTTTCTATAGTTGGCTGTTTCTGGTTTAACTACTTTATTCTGCTAAACTACAAATAATAAGTTCTATACAAAATCCACCATATTCCAGTTTCAGTTCAGTGGTTTTCCAAATAAATATATGTATATAATAGAAATAGATGGCAATACAACATTTGTAATCTTTTCTCTGTCACCCATATCTACTTTTAGAGACAGGCAGACAAATATTGCTTAAATTTATTTATTTAAAAATCAAGTTTAAAAGATTTTTTATATTGTAGGAGATAAACTTCCAAGAATAGAAATAATTTCGAATGCATCTGTAATTTGTTGAACTTTGAATATAAATATCAAAGCGAAAGTCAAACTTGAAATTAAGATAATTGTCACACCCCTGCAAAACAAAAGTTAACCCATATGAAATAGAAAATCAGGCAGTCCATGTTATATATGTCAGTGAAACATGCCCTACGAATAGTTTTCTCTGAGAAACTCCCTCACTTTTTCCCTTACCATTGACGGAATTGCCAGGATATATCATCTCCTGGACAATCATGCTTTATTCAGAGGTAGTTCACACATCAGATATGGATCAACAGCTATAAGAGTAGCTTAGCTTATTCTAGTAAACCTATCTCCTTTCTGCTTGCAAAGCAAGCCCACTATTCAGCGCAGGCTGATCTAATTGGATCTAGCTAGCTCACAGGTAACGTATTCGGAACTCCCACTATAGCATAGACTTGGCTACAAAAGATGGAATAACCTAAGATAAAGGTATTTCCCTTTAGTTTGTGGTAACCAGTTTCTGCTTAAAATATTATTCCATGTCTCCCCGTGCTTAGCGCAGGTTCGTACCCATATACATATATACCAGATTGGGCATAATTATATGGCGCAAAATTGACCCGTCAGTGGTCTAGGTGACCGTTACAGGCCAAGACTTTCTTGGCGGCCCCCTTAAACCTAATCTAACCTCTACAAAACTAGCCCTTCACTGAGGATAGTTGGACGATACCAGGCACCTCAGTCCCTTACAACTATTTTCGATATATGGAATAATCAAAGTCTAGCCGTTAAACAGCCTGATGCCTCTATAAGATCGGAAGTTTCTTCGAGAATCTTTCCTACGCTTTGGCAAAGTCCTTCCCAACAAAAGCGTACAGACATTTCCGACAAGTACCATTGGTTACCGCACTTCGAAGTGTTCAGCAGGTTTTCCAATGTTGGTCGGGTCAAGCGAGTAATATATTACTAGTATAATGATAGGTAAGCAATTCTCTGTATACTGATTAGTTTTGTGGAACTTTCTTTTTTGTTTAGTAGTGTGACGAGAGATCCCAAGCACACAGGCCAGGGTGGCCTATTGTGCTAACTCCCGCCTAGAAACCCCTTCAATAAAGACTTCCAGTGCTCTTAATGAAGCGCAGCAGGCCTTGGTGAGGTAAGGTTTTCAGGTCATCCACAGTCAGGAGCACAGACCTAAGAGTATACAGCCTGCTCCGACCAAAGGTCGGATAGGCTCTCTTTCTAGACAGGACAGACACAAAGGCTATCAACAACTCCAATTATTGTTACATTGACGTAAAATGAGCTGTAACCGCTGATGATGTCAACCACAGTTCTACATTGTTTCCTTCCGAGCCTCAAGAGAAACTCAGAGAAATTCCTATTGAGCCAATGAGGAAAAAGTTATTACTAAACCTACTCCCTCTTTCTCTATACCTCTTACCCTTTCTCGCTCTCACTCTATTTCTCTCCATCTCTCTCCCATCCCTATGTCTCACTGTCTGTCTCTTTATTTTACTTTACCGAAAGTATGGCTTTTCACAATTCTTGGATTTTTAATATCGTTGCTCAGAAAAATACAAAGGTTTTAAAAATTTTGATTTTGAGGTCCCATAACTTGGTAAAAACTGGAGAAGAGGGAAGCAGAAGAAAGTCCTGGTCTAGCGACGGTCATCAATTATGGTGTTATCTTTGAAAAGATTGTCGATGAACAATAAGTTCTCTAGTCTGTATCGATTTTTCCAATTTTTTTTTTATTACTCGCACCTCCTTCTATAGATCGGATACGCGTCATATCAGGATAAATCTATAATATCTGTACCTCTGTTTAATCTCATATTCATATTAGATATGAAAAAGATAAATCCCTGAAATATTTCTGAAATTTTGGGTCCATAAAAAAATTTCACTTGAAGGGCTCAAAAGCAGAGGGGTACAACTACACTTTTCACACTTTTGAGATATAACACTTTAAAGTTGGGTGGATTTCCTAAAATCTGTGTAAAGCTTTAATTTGATGTAATTATACTAAAAATAAGACGGATATCTTAATAACTTTTTTCGTTGTGGTTGAAATAATGTTTAATATTTGATGCCTTGCAATCACTTAAACCCCTTTTCCTGTAAAATGTGTACTTGTAACCCTATGCCTTGGCAGGTTTTATTCAAATGTAAAAACGAATATTTAGTATTTTAGCAAATTAATTATTTAAACAAGTACAAAAGGAAAAAAACAATCCAAAGGAAAATATAGTTCAATCTTTTAAGTTGTTTTTAAATTGAGAAAAGAAAAAAATTAATGCGATATGGATAAAATCGAGAGTGCTAATCAGTCCAGTCAGACTCTGAGTTATTATTAGCTTCACGGATCGGGGGACTTCTGGTTCCTTACTATGGCCTGATTGGTTCCATATTAGACCGCGCTGTTTCTCTTCTTACCGCCCAATTCATGGGAAGGGGCTTGAAGAATTGGTGGTGAATTGGAGGTATAAATGGAAGGAGATCTTGTACTTAGCTATGTTAATTTTTATAGCCCTTTCGTAAGGTAGAGTCAGTTCAACATGGCCGTTCAACTGGCATATATGCATTGACAGTCTCTTTATAGAATAATGAAAAGGTATAGACATCAAAAGGCCGCCACTGAACTGGTCGTATGTTATCTTTCGTATGCGCTGTCATTGGTTAAATCGATTTAAAGTCCCCTTGTTTTAACTACCTTAAATTTCCTGTTGGAATTCGATTCAATTATACACCAGTCATCAGAAACAAGTGTTTGACAATTTCTTTTTGGACTTTTCTATAATGGCAAAATGTTGGTCGCACTCCATATGAAAGTGTGGCCAGATACTAAAAATCGGTGATCAACGGATTTAATAATGGCTACATAATACCAGAACTTGATGATGTTTTTGTTTTGTCCGCCATCATTATTATTAAATAGTATATGATAGTATAATGGGATCAATGTGGGTAATTATGGATGGAAGGTTGATGATAACCGGCAGGAGGCATGACATAATTACCTCAGAGCCTCTTGACATTTCATTTTCTAGCCACATGAACATGATTCCTGATCCGGATACTAGGTTGTGAATGCCGAAATTATATATCCACAATTGTCTGAAGTAATAGACTTTACCAGAAGTTAAAAAATGCTATACGATCTGATGACTTGCTCGCTAGCGTTTTAGCGATTTCCTTAGCTGCTTTCGCAGCATCGGTTTTCCTAAAGTGTACCTCCTTTACTGTAGTGGGATCTTTTTAATATTGTCAGAAGTTGCATTTTCTAATCTATTATTAACTTTTAAGTCGCAATTTTATTAAGGCAATAGAGTGGTAGCCGGCAGACGGCCACTGCAGATTTTTATCTAATACACGATCCATAAAACGTTCATCGAGAAAACTGATCCCACTACTGCAATAGTTGCCAGCCGTGGCAACTGTGTTAAGTCTTAAGGTGAACATGAAAGGGGTTCAAGTGTACTAGTACCTTTTAGCCTCTGAACAAAAACACCTGCTTGAAAGTCGTTAAAATAACGGCTGCTATAAAACAACACAGGATAGGAATTTAGCGATATCCCTTTTCTTTATCGCAAACACTTTGGGTATATTTTGCTTACATTTATGCACTTATCTCAATCTTTAACAAAATGTTACTTGCACCCCTCTGATTTTGAGCTCCTCACTTAAAAGAGAGCAACAGTCTGGTAATTCAGCGAACTTTATACCTAGAATCGATTCAAATGAAAAGAATCTCTGAAATTTTAGTCTCAGTCTAGTCTCGAGATTACTACTGCACAATTAACATACATAATAAATCGAATGTTTTTAAGAACATTAATTTTTGCTCGAACCAGAATTTCACCTGGTTTCATTATGTTCACTAAATTCCACTTCAGTTGAGGGTTCTGACATCTTTATTTGCACCTATTTTTTATTCAACTTAATTGTCACAAGTGCATAAAATTATCTATAAAAAATTCTTTATGAATGAAATTTAAAGAAAAACTATATATTAACCACCAGTCACTTGCAGTACCTGATCTAAGGACACGTTACTGTATTTTTCAACATAGTACACAAGTCGGGTTCTTCTTAAATTGCGCTTGCTTTAAAATTACCAAAATGAAATATCTCTAAGTAGGAAGGATCAGGGTGCCAGTGCTAGCATTTCAATTTAATTTCGGTGAAACTATGGATGAAATATTTTATCCTTCTCTACCACCTTCCTGTGGTGAAGGACTTCATGGTAGGTAGACATTTGATAAAGGACTTAACACAAAAGCAAGCTCGTAAAGTAATAACTCTCGAGCGATATCTTGCCGTACTGTTTTCTTTGTTTGTTTTTTATTCCAGTCCAATTGGAGACAAGCTAAAATTGCCCCTTCGGTTAGGCATATTGGGAGAAGCAATACAGAAAAGGTTTATATGCTTTTCCTTAGAGAAATTAATTTTTATATTGTCGAGAATTTCATTCTAACTAACTAATTCTATGTTTTTCTTTTTCCAACTAATTATATACCTCACCTCCCTCCATATTTTTCCTTTTCACATTACATTTAACTATTGTTTTATTTAGTTGTGACAAATATAGCTTAGCATATTATATTTAAGAACGGTTTAAACGGTTTTTTATTTGTAGCAGACCAACTTTTTAGAGCTATGTGACTGCGATTATGTAAAAAAAAAAAAGATGAACTCCAAATTAGTTTTAATGCATATCAATTTTGGTAGAATTTGGTTTAAGAAAACGTTTTTGCTTACATATTAAAACTTTCGACTATATTCGATAACTTTCCGTCTCTGATATAGTCTGTCCTGTCAATTCTGGTTATCGTAGCACTGTAAACATATAATTTGATTTGAAAAATTTCGTCAATGAGGATTGTTCTACAAATATCGCAATACTGTATTCCAGAAACATCAGCTGATTTCATAAACTTCGACTAACTTCAAAGATTTAGTTGTCTTAAATGCTTTTTTCTTTTTCAGATACGCTTTTATAATCTGTTATACATATAATAATAACAAAATCAGTTTAACAACTTCTCAAAATATTAATAATAAAATTTTGATATTGTTAATTTTGTTAATCTATTGTTAAAATTAACAACCAAAAATATTCTGAGTACCGTGGACGGCAGAATTACTACAGCTGTCATTGACTTTTTCCGTCAATTTTTTTCTGAGCATAATGTCGCGACAATAATGGGTGGTCTATTGGTCAATTCCTTCCTCTGCATTCCTCAACATTAACCGCAGTTACTCGTTAATTGTTTAATGTTCTTGTGGATATCTGTAAATATCGAAACAGAACTAAATGAAAAGCCTACTGCTCGAAAACATGGGTAAATACTTTGAAGTTTACCAGATGCGTAGCCAAAACAGCGGGGTTGTAAGTACGGCACCGATAGTATCTGTAGGTGGGGGGTGTCCTAGTGGAAGCCTCTATTAAAAGGTATATGGCCTAATTTTAAGGTTAAGAACATTCAACATTTATGTTGTGGTTATTCTGTGATTAGATATACACTTCTCTTGTGAAGAGAATATTCTATCAATCTGCTCCAAGTATCCATGATTTGAATCTACTCAAAAGTTATTTGTAGCATATATGTAGTACTGCCGAATACATGGTATCTCTTCTTTGGAAGAACCTTAATTTAAAGGATATACTGTGATAAATCTACTTTTCTATTTTTTATCCGCCATTTTAAGGTTCACTCTCAGTTTATTCCATATAGCAAAACTCTACTTTTAATATGGTTTACGTATTAAATAAACAGGAAGTTCGGTAACTAGGTAGGATGGAGTATGCCAAAATAGTTCTTGGAGTATAATGATCACGCTTTTGCTAAGGCCCCTTCCTCCCTCTAAAATCACTCCTTGCCTGTCAAACTTAACTTGAAGTTGATGAAGTCGCACGAGTACTTGTTTCAAGGTGGACCTTTCATTCTTTTTTTATAATACCCAATATGTTACGATTTTGAGTCAAATGTTTCAGTTATTGCAGCTTAAAGTTCAATTTTTGGAAAACAATTCATGCAAATTTACTGGTTTATACTTAATAGTTAATCCCGTAAAATTTTTACAACAAGATAATATTTTTTTTATCATTATATTTAACGGAAAAAGGATAACGCAAAAAATTCGTTGTACCTACTGTTTTTTTTTTTTTTTTAAATCCAGACCTCTGTTGAAAAAATCTCTGGGCTTAGAACCAATTACGATTCCAATTTGAGAATTGAACAACTTAGTAACTTAAAGTAATATTATTTAAAAAAATAAAAAAATGAAATAGATGCATATTGAGATAATCGAGGTCAAATGCCTTAATATTTTTTCTTATAAAAGGCGTTTTTTATATAAATTTCCCAGATACATTCTACTTTTCACTTTAAAATAAGATACAGAGCATGGCTCTGTAATATTTAGAATCAAAGTTATAATTTTTTGAAAATAATTCAGCAGATTAAAAATTAAAAAAGCTAGAATTGGTCTAAGACCAATTCTTATGATACCCTCTAGATGAATGCCCGTATTAAATTTCGTATGGTCACCGATCTATTCAAGTATTGCTTTTGAAGTTGTTTTTCGCATATATTTCTAGAACAGCTTGTCGCACAGAAAAAATGGTAATAACCAATTTTATAGGATTTCGTATTCTGCAGAAGTTTTTAGTACAATAAACATGTCTTGGACTGATCGTTTTCAAAGTATACGTAAAAAACTGAAATTTTTATATGGTAACACCAGGAAGGAGTTGCCCGATTTAGTCCATTTTTGACATTTTATTTGCTAATGTAGTAAAAACATCATGTACGAAATTTCAGCTCTCTACGTCGATGCGTTCTGAGGCAGTGTCCAAATATATAGCCGAAAACGAAATTTTTATATGGCAACCCCACGAAGGAGTTGCCCGATTTGTCTCATTTTCGAACTTAATTTTACTTTTTTTTTTTAAAGTCCGTGTACAAAATTTCAGCTCTTTAAGTATACGCGTTCTCGAGTTATCGTGCGCACAGACGGACAGACGGACGGACGGACGGACAGACGGACGGACGGACATTCAAAAATCGAAATAACTTTTAATATTATGAATGGGTGTCCAATCCATTTTGCTCTACCATCATTATTTCGAGGTGTTACAAACGGAATGACAAACTTAGTATACCCCTATGATTTCATCTAGGGTATAAAAATAGTGGGAAATTCATATTTTATAATTACTTAACTTTCAGCAAAAGAACAACGAAATTGGTGATGGTCGGGTTAGGAAGTACGAATTTTGATCGATTTACTATGAAAATGACTCGTTTCTAATTTTTTTATAGATAGTTTATTCATAGCCTGTCTTAAAAACTGTTAGATCAAATTATACTCTTAGGCAATTGAATTAAAGCAAATAAATGAAATAATAAAACAAATGTAGCATATGTAGTGCCATCTCCTACGTCCATCTTATTGCATGAAAACTTAAAGTTTATACTAATACGACATGTTCAAGTTTATGATATTTAATCACTCTAGAACCCTGAAAAGCCCATTGTATTTGAGATGATTTTCATTGTAGAGAGCCCACAATTATCGTCATTATACAACTTGAGAAAATCATACTTTCACTGGCTTCCTATAGTCATGAAAACTAATATTCAAGGAAACCATGAGTAATTTTCTTAAAGCATCCTTGCGATGAAAGCAGTACATAATTTAAACTCTTATCATTATCAACTAACGGCGAAACAAATTTCGATTTGATGATTGTGGGTGGAAAAATGATATTTTAAATCGGAGAATTTTTTTGAAGAAATATAAATTAATAGAAAGGGGTTCAGATTAATTGAGTTTCCCTAGTCTTAAACCTTTATCTAGTGAGGTGCCCCAATATGTGCTCTATTCATGGAGGTTGTGGTATTACAAACTCCAACAACTAGAAGCGTTCTGTTAAGTGCAAGTGAATGTGCTCTGGTACTTCAGCCTCAGTGTGACTAGTGGGGGATTTGATTATGCCACCTCACCAATTGTAGGTTTGGTATTTAATTTTTATTGCTCGTTCACCACCAGATACCTGAGAAAAAATGTTGATGACTGAGGTATGTGGTTATCCAATTGTTGAGAAATGAAAAAGTTGCATCTTAGTGCAAAAAGAACAATAAAATGTTATTGGTCACCGGCGATTGAGATTCGATTTCTCATCGCAGTTAGAAGAAAATTCAATCCGCAAAAATACTTTTGTATATAAATTAGAAGAAGTCACCAAGTCCATTTATTCTTTTCATCCTTACATTATCTAGCATATTCTGCAATTTTTGTCACTTAAATATTTCAAACAATACGTAGTGGAATCCACGCATAAGGGCTTCGTCGATTAAGGACCAAGCCAAGTCTAGCAAGTTTTGTTGCTAACAAAGCTTTTTATGCCTTACTATTAAGATTCGATTGATCTGAATTGTCGAGAAAGTATTGTCAATCTTTAAGGAAATGCAAGTAACTGTAATTTCCACCCAGTGATTGGAGAAAAACAATAATTTTTTGTTAACTGCTCTCTTCAGATTATCGTAAGCTGCCGCTCCAAAAGCCATCTTAGATAACTCTTCCAACGAGCTTAACATAAGCTGCTATAGTGACACACTTAATAAATAAACGGTCAGCAATACAGGCTTTCAAAACTTAGTCGATGTTAGTATTAGTATTAAGTTTAAACCAAACACCGGATAAAATGACATGCAATCCAACAAAGAACAATTGATTTAAGTGTTATATAGACGTTTTTTTTTAAAAACTGGTTAGAACCAGAAATGTTCGTACATCGTACATGCTAAAGGTAAACCATTTCAAATTGTGCCTACTACCACGAAAAGAGGTTTTGTTAAGTAACTTCGAAGAATCAACATTCGCGTTTAAGAAGATCGATGTGTGTACCGTAAAACGGAGACCAGACATAGCTAACGTATTCGAGAAATGGTCTCACAAAGCAAGTGCACAAAGAACTCTCTGAACCAACGTTTTATAAAGCCCAGCATAGAACTGTTCTTAGATACCATCTACCTTATGTAGGAGATAAAATTCAATCTATGATCACATTTGATAGCCAAGCCACAGACAAAGCATGCACCGTAAATCGAGGAATCCCAGAACCCATAATCATACCTAATTCGTTTGTGATTTCTGTAAAAAGTTATAACCTCACATTTGTCCATATTGAGTACGAAATTATTGTTTTTGTACTAATCGTAAAATTTTGAAGGTCATCCTGTACCGTTAAAAATATTTAAAATATCTAATTATTAACAACGGTCCCAAATAAATCCACGCCAGAAGAAGCCCTCAAGACTCTAGAGACAGAATAGTGGAAGTAGATTTGGTATGCTTTCTTATCTAAGACTCCGTCTACTTTAGAAATATTAGAGGAAACTCATACTTTTCCATTTTAAACAGTATCACAGAGTAAGATAACTTGGCGAAGGCTTTACAAATACATTACATTAAATCTGAATAGTCTGTCTGTCTGGTAGAATTTTTGAAAACCCGCCAATGCTATCCGTGACAAATTCCAACTGGTTAGTGGTTGTAGACCTGTCCGAAATAAACCCGTGTTGGCTTTGAGGAGAGCTAATTTTTATAGGAAATTGATAACTGAGAGTAAATAATAGATTTACCAAGTTTAGACGGGTCAGTATGCTGCCTCTGCAGCTCGAAATCTGTAGGTAGAGTGGTGCTTAATTCCTGCCTCAACCATCGTCTTTCCAACTAGCTTTTGCGCGGCAGAGGCAGCATACTGTCCCGTATAAACTGGGTCATTCGGTAATCTTGCAATAGGCTTATAGTTAGAAAAAATGTTCATGGCAAAGTATTTATGGGCGAATATAGATTTCGGATTCATTTAAAAATTACAATCGGGATGTATAGATGAATCTAAGATTTTTACTGGATACTTATTACTCATTCTCCGTATAGCAATTGATCCTTAAAACCACTCATTCTCAATATTTTAGGCGAAGTTCGCTATAAAGAGAAAGCTATTTGTAAAAAGTTACTTGTTTTTTCTTTTTTTTTTATTTCATCAGATAATTGCAATCCAAAGTTTTAAAATGTGCATTAAAATTATCTCCGATAGACCGTGTTCTCGGTAACTATCTTTCTTTTAAGTCAACCCCACGAAAAGGTGAGTTTACTTTTAAATAAAAAATTATTTGAAATTTAATTGTCTCTAACATTTTATCTTTGATATTTATATATGGCTACACTATCAATAAATAAGTGCCAAATATTCTTTATATTTTATTTAAATTAGAATTGTAAAACTTCAGATATTGCATAATTAGAACCTGATATAGTTTGAACTTAGATTTATTATTAACATATAATTAAAAAAATTTAATTCTGCTATGTGGCCTAATTCTAAACAATCTTATTAATATGAACGGAAATATTGAAATTTGAATTTTGGAAATTTGGTAATGCTACGAAGGATAACCGACCCCGAACTTAACTTAATTCTGAATACTCAATTACAACTGGAGACTTCACAATAAAAATATTTATGAACATATTTATACCAATTTTTGTAATTTTCCGTATTTTTAACTCCTCAATTTATAATTAGCAGCACAATAGGGTGTTATTCTATAGTTGCATTTCACTTGTTAAAAAACTTAAGACTGTGTATGGTATATCCCTATATTATTTAAAAAATAATACATCTATGGTTAAGTAGATACTAATCCACCCTTAAATCTGCGGAAATTTCTGCAGAATGGGAGACCGGGAATAAATGTAACATTTTTTACATTTGGCTCAAATGTCAACTAACTAATAAAGATAATATATTAACAAAGTTGGCTCAATCCGCTATAAATGTACCTAGTTTTTAGTTTTTCAAATGAAGCTGTTAATGAACTATAAGATTTTTTTGGAGACACGTTGATTGTTACTTTCATCCTGGGTGCCATGGTCGAAAGTACCACGTAATGGGGAAAAAGGTTCTCTTAAGTGAAAAATAATCTTAATAACTTTTAGTATAAATAAAAACAAAGCAAGAATATTCTCTTCCTCTTTACAAAAATGAATTAAATATCCATTATTATTGTTAAAATAACAAAACATAATTTAAAGTTAAATCAAAAATATGTAATTCAAACAAAATACCAGCTTTGCATAATTTTTATGGTTATAATGACTAATTTTCAAATATTACATTATAAATAAATACTTAATTATAAGAAATTATTGGCTTTACTGGTATTCTTAACACTCCGAGATGTCGTGTTACTTTTATTCCCGGTAATAGTTTTTAACATGAATATATCATTACCTAACAACCACAGAGGAATTGTGGAAATAAAATATAGAGAGCTACAAAACCATTATTCAGGAATGCACAACACATAATCACCCCAGTAGGTACACATTAACTATAGATTTCTAGAAAAATACAAAATTAGAAAAAAAAATTATATGAGTGGCACAAATATATAAATTTCGCTCTGGAACGTGCAACTGATATGAATGTTCGGCTGAAACTAACCGACCTTAGAAAGTACCGGCGTACGCATCTGAACTGTAGAGCAAAACTTCTCAACATGTCGTACGCTTTAAAAAAGGGCATGTAACTTTCATGACGCTGCTACTTTTGCCCGTGGTCTCCCCTACTTTATAATCCATGGATGTCACATATAAAATTCTAAATTCGAATAAAAAATGTTATGATGTGACAAAGAAATGAATAAATTAACAGTGGCGTAAACCATTGTTGAATACATTTACATACACGCAGAATATATGAAAATGAACAAATGCATGTTGATGACAGCTCAAGCAGAGATTTGTGCAAAGCAGAAAGTATTTGAAAAACTTGAATCTTGGAGTATATATGTATATGTGACGCGCCATTCTATTTAGCTCTCCATGTAAAATATAACTTTATATTTTGTAGAGATCTTTAGAATTTGAAGTACTATTCATGCTGTAATGCATTGCCATTTTTATTACAGGCAGTGGCGATATAAAATGCACATGTATGAGAAACGTGCTGTTTGAAAGCTTTTAGCATTGTGCATTATGGAAAAACAAACACGTTTCATGTTTAAAAATTTATGTAAAATAAACAACGCTTCTGGTGACGATAATTCCAACGCCTATTTATAGGTCAAAATGTTTACTTTTAGGGAAAAATACGTAATTGTAATTATTTGAACAAAATTACGAAGTGTTTTTGCAATTTCCCAAACTCTACCCAATTCGCTGTGAAATGAGAGTAAAACTTTCGCTCAAGACGAAAGTTAGTTTTTTAAACTTTCCCCTGCAAATCGAATATAGTTTTCTAATTAATGACAACATCAAATGCATAATAATAAAACTTAGGAATTTAATATAATAATGCAATTTCATTCAATTACATTTCATTTGTTTGTTAGACTTAATAAAAATATCAATTTTACGTTTTTTGATCTCCAATTTGTCATTCTCCAATTTTGAAAAGTTATTTAGAAGTATATTTGAAAATGTTGAGAATATGATACTATGTAACTTGCCAATACAATTGCCACACACAGCGCAAATATCACAATTAATATTAAAGTTATTTCCAATAAAGATTCATAAGATAATTTACATAATATATCTTTATGGTTACTACATGACAAAAATTCGTGTTTTTTATAAGATATAATTTTGTCAAAAATAGCATTCATATGGTATAAAATATCTATAACTTCCTCGGTAGGTACTATAAGGCCTCCTCTTTGCAGTAAATCAAAATAATCATATTGTATTGAACCTCCTTTACTTGAAACAAAAATGGCTCTGCAATTCTCACAATCAATTTTTCTTGCAATTGAATAGGCAGCGTAGCCTGAAACATATGCGTTAGCTGATTCATCAACTTTGCATTCACTCAAATAGTTTGTAGACAAAATTTCTTGAAAGCTCTAAATATTTCCATTTTCCCAAATAAATAGTACATCATCTCGTTTTAAATCGCTCTTTTTATATGGAGTTATTTTTAGAAGATTTCTTATTCTTAGCTTCTTTTCAGACTCGACAACTTCTTGATATGAAACGTAATAATTGCAACCGGATAATTTTCTATATTGACCGAATCTTCGCTCCAATTTATTGGTCTGGAATTTTCCTGGTAGAAAGTACTTAATTTCATAATATTTGAATGAGTCTTCTATCAATTGAATTAATACCGTTGTAGTTTGAATAATCGGCGCTGAAGTGTCTTTAGTTAAACCGTCATTTGTATTTTCTACTGAATGCCACTTTTTTACCCAAATTAGAAAATCGCGTAAGAATTTGAAACTATCATCTTCTACTCCATATATGGGCGCCATTATTTTATCTCTTTTAATATACCCTTTTAATAACGATGTGTTGTTCACAATATTCCACCATCTTTGGATTATAATTAAAAAATCTTTAGTCCCTTCATATTCCTTTTTAAGGGATGTAGAAACAGCATTTAAAGCTGCAATAGTAGTATCATGGAAAACATTTACTACTGCCTGAACATTTTGTCGTTCTGTATTGGAGGGATACATGGATTTTTTATTTAATCTGCAAGCCTGCTTTATTGTAAAGTTTTTTTCATTAATGTATAATGCTCGAATATGTGAGAAAGAAGTCTTTTTTATTGTTGTGCAATCAAAGCTTGGATATGTAAAAGTTTTCTCTGTATCTTTTCTGTTTAGCCAGTTATTCCGAATATTTTTGAAAATATGTACGGTAGCAAAAAGAATATGTATTTCTGAAGAGCTGCTGTCTGGGTTTACAAATTTATAACTTTTATCTGGTGCAAAACAAGAAAACATATTTTAATTAATTCTGTTGTTATCTGTTATAAGTACTATAACCTGTAAACCACAACTTTGAACCAAGGTTATTATTTGTTTCGTGTATTCAAATAAATTTTTCCCTGTAGGTTTATTAACTGGTATTAACGCGACTACTTCATTCATTTTACCAAACGCTAAAAAAGATCATGAAAGTCAGTATAGTCTTGGAAACGTCTTCGACATTGTTCGCATAGCCACATATAGATTTTGATTTATATGTTACTTGGGACTTGATATATATTTCGTCAATTTGCAGATTAACTTTCTTTTCGAGAGAACTTAAATTTAGGTAACGCTTGTTATTTTTATTGTTAATAGGTTCAATGTTTTGTAAACTTGATATTTTCTGAAAAGTTCTCTTATACGGTAAAATTAAGACATTCATTTCACGTATTATTTCATATGTAACAGGAGATTGTATGTAAATTATAAACGCCGTTAAGATGGTCTCCGGAGAATACAGTTTCTTTTTAGATTGCATTAGCTTTTATTATTTTTATATTTTTGATCGGGATCTTCAAATTCTAAAAAATCAGTAGCCTTTTGTAAATGCTTTTTACATACTTCGAGATGGTACGAAAAACGGTTATTAAATGCTTCAAAATCTGCTTTTAAGAATTTATCCAACATTTTTTGAATTTGGGACCAATGAATTATGTTTGAATCTACAGCGATCTTATGTGTTACGTCTACAGAATTACAGAAAAATGTCACCTTAAAATCAGAATCTATAACAACATATTTAACAATTTTTAATTCATTTGATGCTGAATTAACAATATAGATAAAAGCTTTACTTTCACAAACTTTACTATCAAAACTCTCTAAATTTAAATTTTTTTTTTAAATTATTAAAAAAATCGTTATATGAGCTAATTCTGTCGTTTTGAATTTCTGCAATTTCATGCTGAACTTTTATATGCAACAATCTATTTTCTCCCATACGTTTTCTTACAGATGGATCAGAGCGTTTTTTTATTAGAGTTTTTGAAAGATATGACGGAAACCCTTCTAACAAATGAGGATGTTTTAACGGAACACTCAAAGCTCCGCATTGATTGTCTACTTTAATATGGGTTGCACGAAAATGCTTTATGCAAACTACACTCCTATTATTTACATTCACTTTCCCAGGAATAACCTTAATCCATTTATCCCGATTGTCTTCACTTTTTGGAAAAGTGAAAACTGATACAGAGCCTTCAGTTTTAATAGAATTTTTATAATTCGAAGTGCAACCCCGAATGCAACATGCACTGGGAATTTTTTAGAAAATTCTTATATCAGCGTACAGATGAAATTCTTTTTCGTGACCTGAAAATGAAATGACTACCTTGAAGTACTTCTAAGGTAAGAAAACGTTCACTTACCAAAATCAACAATATCATTAATCCGTTTCCGTTTATTCAACTCTGACAAAATCAAAAAACGTAACCTCCATACAGCATAATAATCACCACAAGCTCCCAGCGGGAAATATTACAAGCGCTTTACTGGAATCTAAATTGGAGCGCTTCCCTGCCGTACGCGATTGGAAGCTCTTTTGGAGCACTTCATGCAAATTGTTTTGACTTTGTTCTTCTTTCAAATTTTTATTTTTCGTTTCACTGACAGATAAATTAAAGTGCTTCCCCTTCATACGCAAATTGAAGCTCTAACGGAGCACTTGTTTTCTTTGCTGTGCTTTTGTTTTGCCTTTGCTTTACCTTTCATAATTTCATATCTTACCATTAAGAATTCGTTAGAAAAATCATTGTTAACTGTGCCGGTGAAAAAAAACGTCGTGATTTCTTCAAGTTTAAATAAAATAAGTGAAGTGAAATTAAAAGGTAATATTTTTAAATTATTTAAGCCATTTTATTTTAAATCAGGGACCGTAATTGTTATAAGATCTATGATAAAAATTGCTTTTTAATAGTTATCTTTCGACCATTTTTTTTTTTGTTAACCCTTAACCTTTATTTCATAATTTCTTCTTTTTGTTTATGAAATAAGAGTTTTCCATAACGTTTGTAATTTTTCTTATTAATAAGATTTATTCTTCGATGTATTTTTAGTGGTTATCGGATAACCATTATTTCACAACTTTTTCCTTTTGGTTATAAAGTAAGGGTTATCAATAACCAATTTGAAACTTATCAATAATAACAGTTATTTTCGATTTTTATTTTATTGGTTGTCGGTTAACCATTATTAATTAATTTCTTTTTTTCGTTAATAAAATCTGCGAACGCTTCTCTTTGAGCTGAAATCTGCAGATGTTAAGCAATACAAAGAAAAATTAATGTAGTCCAATGAATATCTGTAATTTATTGAAGAACTTGAGGCGATAGAAGCCAGTTTAAGTACTACCTCGGAACAAGAACTGGTATGAGCTAAACTTGCTAGAAGTAATAATTTTTAATAAAAATGCTTATTATTTTTCGTAGATTACTTATATGAAGGAAATTATAGGAACTTCTCGCGTATCAACATGTGTAAAACTATTTTTTGATGAAAGTTTTATTTAAAGGTAAACTGGGATGGATTACAAAAGAAAATACCAGTAAAAAATTACCGACTTTTCAACACTTTTGTTTTTGGTAAAATAGTTACCTTCCCGTTTTATTTAATAAAAAAATCTGAAAAATTTATCATAGGTGCGGTTAAAAACGAGAGGCTTGGTTACCAAAATTTTTAAGAGCAAATGAAGGCAGGTTTTCCGTCTGCTAAAAACAGGTTTTACCGAACAACATTTAATTTGAAGAGTACTAAATAAATTTACATTTCATTTGCCTTGTCCTTTTCCTACTCGCTTATTCTTATGTATTATATTTATTTTTTGTTTGTTTTTAAATTTCCAATATGAAGTAAACTTGAAATTTAATTCCCTTCATTGTTAATTAATTATATGGTTTTTGTAATTTTAATTAGCCTAGTTATGCATTCTTTAATAAAGCCACCGTCCATCGAAAAATATTCTGGACAAGTATAATCATGTCCAGAATAAATGTAAAAATTTTCCCATGGTAAGAAAATACAAACTATACATTTTCTACCCTGAACGACGGCTCTTGATCACGAGCAAAGTGATCAAGCAGAGAGTTGATTCTGAAACTACGAAGAAGTGTGATTAAACGTTGGTACGCGGCGATAGCGCAAAAAAAAAAAAAGAGTTCGGTTTTGGCATACTTTGAAAAAGTCGGTTTGTGAAATAGGCTTACCGTCGACGTTTATAAAAGGAAAAGTTTTTAATAAAAGGAAAAGTTAGAAAAAAAAGAGAATGGTTTTTAGTAAAAGAAAAGTTTAAGAAAATAATAAGGAAGTAGATTGTGCGAATAGGGAGCTGGTGGTTGGTTACGGTGGAGTTCGATAAAGTATAAGATGATAGATGTTAGACTTATTCGCTAGAGCATATGTAGCTCATGGTTGTGCATTTAAATAAGGGTAAATATTTAAAAAAAAAATGAAATACATGAAAACTAAAACAAAAGCTGTGTGTAATTAAGAGAATTAAGCCCCATAATTAAGGAATACCATCGAATAAGAGGCAAAAGTGTAAAGCGTGAGTACCCCATAGAAATAATATAATAAGAGCTTCAAAGCCGCTTCCCAAATGCTCAATTGAAGCGCTCCAAAACAGCTTCCTAACATGCTCAATTGAAGCGCTCCAAAGCGGCTTCCGAAATGCTCAACTGAAGCGCTCCAAAGCAGCTTCCTAACATGCTCAATTGAAGCGCTCCAAAGCGGCTTCCGAAATGCTCAATTGAAGCGCTCCAAAGCAGCTTCCTAACATGCTCAATTGAAGCGCTCCAAAGCAGCTTCCAAACATACTCTTGCAAAGCGCTTCCCTCTTAGGACATGCAATGTTAAAATTTATATGAAACTGAAGCGCAAACGAAGCGCTTTGTGCTTCCGTAGAAGCGCTTGAAAAGGAGTTTTAAAGCGCTTTTTTTCCCGCTGGGCTAGGCTAGGCCTGTTTTGATTTGAATTGTAAAAAGCTATGAAATTAAGCATAATAAAAATAAATAAAATAGTTCCCTTCGAATTACAGCGAAAGCTTTTTTCTCTTTCACTTTTCGCTTCTAAATAACTCTTCAAAATTGGAGAATGACAAATTGGAGATCAAAAAACGTAAAATTGATATTTTTATTAAGTCTAACAAACAAATGAAATGTAATTGAATGAAATTGCATTATTATATTAAATTCCTAAGTTTTATTATTATGCATTTGATGTTGTCATTAATTAGAAAACTATATTCGATTTGCAGGGGAAAGTTTAAAAAACTAACTTTCGTCTTGAGCGAAAGTTTTACTCTCATTTCACAGCGAATTGGGTAGAGTTTGGGAAATTGCAAAAACACTTCGTAATTTTGTTCAAATAATTACAATTACGTATTTTTCCCTAAAAGTAAACATTTTGACCTATAAATAGGCGTTAGAATTATCGTAACCAGAAGCGTTGTTTACTTTACATAAATTTTTAAACATGAAACGTGTTTGTTTTTCCATAATGCGCAATGCTAAAAGTTTTCAAACAGCACGTTTCTCATACATATGCAAGTAAAGAAAAGTTTTACCGCCACGGCCTGTAATAAAGAAGGCAATGTGTAATCCCATATTATATGTACATGCATCATAAAGGTGTGAAAGGTGTTGATGGCCTAGACGTAAACTTGATTGTATTGTTGTCCTATAGTTTCAAAAGTTGATCAATCCAGCAGAAAGAGAAATTTTTATTGGTGCATATACAAGGTGTTTCCGATTTAAACGACGATACTCAAACAGGTGATAGTACCAACTTATTGAGACAAATAAAAAACTTTGCAGCTGGTGCTGGATTAACTCTACGACTTTGTTTGATGGCGTCTGAACTTTCGCTCGGCGTTACGGGTGGATCTTGTGATGAGAGAGGTCGCTAATAATGACGGCTTAACGTAGTAAACGACTAACACTAAGTTTATCTTCAGTGGACGATATTGTATGTGGACAAGGGAGTGTACCAGTTGATGAGACCTTATGTCCATTGACCACATTCATTGACCGACCACATTCAGAACAGTCTACGCAGACAGCTAATAGGAAGGTAACCACTTCTGTAATTGAACACAATAAAACGAAATGAAAATTGATAATCTGATGGAAACCAGAACGTGACTTTGAACTTAGTTGCAGTCCCAATTTATCCCAATGACAACCAGGACGTAAGAAAAGTATAGGCGTACTACGACATCAGGACGTAAGAAAAGTATAGGCGTACTACGACATCTTGAGCGTAGTATGAGCCTTGTATTAATAAGTAGTTGTGGTTAGAATTAGTCAAGAGGCCAGCTGAAACAACATTTTTTGAACCTGCAAAACATTAAAACAGATTTCATAGACATGTAATCCAGACTTTGGATGTTTTATTGGTTTGATCTGGATTATTATTGTTACTCTTTTTTAAATTAATATGATAGTTGATACATATAAAAAACGAGAGAAGGAAGCTTACAGTTGACATTACAACAATTAACAATAATTTATTTTTTATTTTTCCATATCCATTTTTCAAAACGCCTACCTAGCTAAGTTCCTTTGGGTCATCGGCAGGGTATCTCAAGGTATTTTAAATTGGATTTATTTACGGCAAATACAGCAATGTTTGTAATCTATCGAATGTGCGTTTCGGAACGAAAGCGTCGCCACACGTTAAGTGCCCGAATTTGATGTCCTTGAAAAAACCTATGACATTCTTCGGGGTATTTTTGTAACGTTGTCTGGCAGTAGAAAGGCCTGTTAAGGGCAAGGAATATTTTTGTCAAATGATATGTGAAGACCCTACTACATCTCGGTTTGCAGGTGTTTTTTAACTTGCGCCTATGAATACATTGACTATGCGAAACGATATAGTCAGTAACTCGCCTATTTTCTGTTAATGAATAATTAGTATCTGGGTATTATTTGTCTGTGATGTAGTAACCAATTTATATCGTCCCAAACGAACAATTTTTGTCCTATATAAAATTCGGAGCTTTGATAAGGAATAAACCTTGCGATCTTAAGGGCCCGGATTCTGTAACTCGGAGAGTTTGGGAGATGACAATTTTCGTTTCCCGCGATTAAAACTTCTTAACCTTCCATTCGAGATTCTCTAACATACTTGGCGAGTTAAAGAAAACGTGAGAAGTACCGAAATATTGAAAGACGGCTAACTCTGTGTGGGGGTCGTGCGGTTTTTTCTGCGTATTTAGGGTTTAGAGTACAAAAATATAGGTGAACAATTTCTGGGGAAGGGGCTTTTGGGGATGGGCGATCGTATCACTCCCCTTTGGGGGTTGTCCCAAATAAGTCATGTTTGATATCAAATTAAAGAAGGAGAAGTGGGTAATCGAGTGGTGTAGATTTTTTTGATCATTTTAACTTCATAACTGACTTTTTACCGCCGAAAGACGGATTTTTTGCACTTGAGTAATATACACCCCAGTTCCTATATTTTGCATGTATTTCTTTCGTTCTTAGTTCCACATCCACTAGTATTCTGTTGTGTACATATTTCTCATGGAAAGTGAATTTCCACGACTTAGCAATTCTTCATAATGATGAGTTGAAAATATGTCCATTTTTGTACCAAAAAACGGCCGTTTTTTCATCTTAAGAAGGACTGATTCATTTCTTTTGCAGTTATCTCCAAAACCATTTATTGGCCGGAAAAACTAACTACATGTCTAATTAGGGGCCAAAATGTAGATGCTATTTCATCGTCCGTACAAGTTTTAGCGTGCTTATTTAAAAATTTTATAGCATGTCATCTTTACTGGAAGACCACCAAATTGATCATTTTCGCGTGATTAAAATTTTTAGCGGGTACCTTGAGACACAAAAATCCTTATTTCTCTGTAAGTATTGGACAGATTTCCATAATTTTTTTCTGTACGTATATCCAGGATATGCAGTGAGTCCATAATTTAATTTAAAAATTCCTAAGTACCCCAGTTACCTTCACAAAATACAACAAAAGCAGAGAGTACTGTCAGTTGAGAAACATTTTTTTACTTCTCCACAACTAATACAGCCGAAAGTTTTGTCGAGTGGCATAGAGAAGAAATCAATACAAACTCCCAGAGTTACAGAATTCCAAGTGGAGGGTTAAGTGTCAAAAGAGCTCTCATCTCCACAGCTTCTCGACTATCCGAGTTAGTGAATCCTACCCAAGGTGTCATAAGAAGTCAGATTATTGTCTCACCGAATTCGCAGGGAATTGCACTAGACTCTTATAACGATAAAGTGGACAGCCCCGTATAAATAAATATATCCATATTTGATAACTTACTTATTCCTAAATTATCCTACATAGGAAAAGTAGTCTTAACGTAAAATCATTAAAAGACAGTAAATCCTATTTGAGTCTGTAAATTTAATATTCATGTGGAATTTTATGCATGGCGATTAGGTTATACCATATTATGTATATATTTCTTAATATTAAAATTGATTTTTTACAAAGGATATGATAGAATTTAATAACGATTAAAGTTTTACTATTAGTACCTAAGACGCTAGGTCACAAAAAAACAAGGCGCCTCAAAATAAATAAATAAATATACAGTTTAATTAACTATGGTTAAAAACAGGTATGTTCATTTGGCTCTCAAAATAAATGGAACTATTGCGTATAGCATTGTCAGATTTTATTAAGAAAGAAAGAGTTAATCCTTTTCCACAATGAATTAAACCTTCTCCGCAAAGATTTAAACATTTTTCACAACGAATTATACATTTTCCGTAATTAATTAAACCTTTACCACAAAGAATTAAACAAAATTCATAAACAATTAAACAAATAATTTTTTTATTTGTTTTTTGCTTTTTTTTATATATATACAACTCAGATTCATGAATAGTAACACTTAAACAGTGTTTTTGTGTCAAAAACAAACCAATAAAACAACAAGCTTGTTTTTAGGTACATAAAAACCAGTTGTAATTCAACATGCAATTCCGATAAATTTTGTTCATTCATTAAAGATTTTATAGGTAAAATTGGACATATAGAAGATGCACGGTTAATCTTGGATAATGCCGGTATGCGCAAGACGAATGCTGTTCGAGAGGTTGTTGCCAACGGTAATAATCTACGACTTTAGTTTTTTCCACCATACTCACCTATGCTTAATCCTATAGAGCAAGACTTTTCAAAGATTAAAGGAGCTGCGAGGAGAATTCTCACAGATACATCCATTGAGCGCACCTTCTCGTCAGTAGAAAGTAGCGTTAGAGAGATAAATACTACAGATACTGTAAATTTTATAATGGACATGATGATGAAAATTGTTCCTGCATCACTTGGCGAAGAAGGACTTCATTAACCTTAAAGTATTTACAAATTTTAAAAAGAAATAAAAATTTCATTATTTCCAAGTGTGTTGTTGAATTTTGTTTAATTCTTTGTGGAAAACATTTAAATTTTTGTGGAAAAGGTTTAATTCTTTGTGGAAAAGGTTTAATTAAATCTTAAAATGCAATATTTATCTATTTTTCAATAAATTTATCAATATGTCATTATATTCATGTTTCTAAGCTAATTAGTACCTAGATCTTTATTCGTAAAAAAATGCGTCTCTTTTTATTAAAATCGTCGTCCAAATATTGAGCAAATATGACAGATGATATAATATTTCAGTTTTCCCTTAAAGATTAAAAATCTTGAACAGACAAAATATCATATCATGACTTCAACACCAGCATAAGCAGGAATAAACTCTTATATAGGTGACAAATTCCTATGTAAAGATGTAAATTGCTGTGTTGAGACTAGATATTACTATATAGTATTTGTAGTGCTATATAAGCCTGGTAGAGAAAAGACCAAAACAAAATATTCAAATAGCATTTAAGTTCCTATTTCGTGGTGAGAATTCCTATATGAGAATTCCGATTGGCCAGCGTGGTGTGCTTTTAAAGTCTTCCAGATGCACGATATATTTCGGAAGGAATTTTATATTTCAGCAATCATTCGGAAAGATAATAAAACTCGAGATGACCATTTTCTATGAAATACAAAAATTTTCGTCCCTATACCCAATTAGAAGTCTTTTTGTTATACCTAATTCCATCAAATGAAGAAGCTCTGCAACTATAAAATCAGTATAATATTCAAAGAAAACACATGCCGCGACATGACACTTTAGCATCTCCTATGAGCTTTAATATAGGAACATATTTTCCAAGTGATCCCCTAGATCCTATGTAAAAGTTCACTCATACTTCTTATATTGACTTTGACATCGAAAATGAGTTCTCACTGAAATTACTTATTCCCCGTATTCTTATATAAGGGTTGATTGGAGATTGATTTTTGATATGAGACTTGATATATGAAATTATTTCTCAAGAGTTGTACTCCCATATATAAATTTTCCCCAATACTAATATAGGAATGTTATATAGGATTACGATTCTCTGGGAATTATAGTCCTATATAAAGGGTTTTCCAATAAGAGGTGTTATTTTGATATTCAAAGAAAAGTGCCATTTTTTGAGATAAATGATCGGATCTTTATTTCATTATAAAGAGGAAGGTATGCCGTTAATAATGGAAAATAACATCAGCCAAATGACTACCACGACCACGCCTACAGGACCATATCCTTTTCATGAAATTTTCCATAACCAAATCGCAAAGTGGCTGAATTCCATCTTTGAGGTCTTGAATCGACGCTGGGCTGTTGGCGTAGACCTTCTCTTTCACGTGGCCCCAAAGGAAGAAGTCGCAAGGTGTTAAGTCACAAGATCTCGGTGGCCAATTGTGATCACCTCTTCGAGAGATAACACGGTCCGAAAACTTTTCCCGTAAAAGATCAATGGTTTCGTTGCTTGTATGGCACGTAGCGCCGTCTTGTTGAAAGTAAACGTTATCCAGATCAATACCATCCAATTCCGGCCATAAAAAATCATTAATCATCTGTGGATAGCGCAAGCCATTCACCGTAACCGTTGCTCCAGCCTCATTTTCGAAAAAGTAAGGTCCAATGACCCCGCGGGACCATAAACCGCACCAACAGTCACACGTTGAGGATAGAGAGGCTTTTCAACAATAACTCTTGGGTTTTCTGAGCCCAAGATGCGACAATTTTGCTGGTTGACGAAGCCATCGAGGTGGAAATGGGCCTCATCACTCAAGATGAGTTTTCGATGGAATTCCGGATCATTTTCATGGATTTCAAGGACCCAATCAGCAAAGACTCGACGTTGTTGATGATCGGCCGGCTTGAGTTCTTGTGTTAACTGAACTTTATAAGCCTTAAGACTCAAATCTTTATGCAAAATACGGTGTAATGACGTTTGTGGAATGCCTAATTCCAAAGAACGACGAGGAATGGACAAACCTGGCTTTTCTTCAACACTTTCGGCTACAGCAGCAATATTCTCGCCTGTTCTTGAGCGACGTGCACGGGTTTTATGCTTCACATCAGTAACTTGTCCCGACAGCTCGAATTTTTCTACCAATTTCTGTATTGCGGTCCGACAAGGTGCTTCACGACGACCCAAAAATATTCGAGTTTTACGAACCGTCTCTGCCACATTTTCACCATTTTTATAGTGAATTTGAATAATTTCAATAAGTTGTTGAATCGTTTATGGTTCCATTCTTATCACTGGCGTAGTTTCTACTTGTCAAATGTCAAAGAATGACAGCTGCAAAGGTGACATCTACCGAAATAGCGGACTAATTAAAATAACACCCGAGCGGGAGATTCCTCATATAGGACTTATACTCCTTAGACTCATATAAAACAACAAATGTAGATACAACACTCTAGTTATTTTTTTAAGAACTATTATTTAAGATCTATGTGAGAGCTTAAATATCGATCGAGATTTATATAGGAGCCATATAGGAAAAATTCCAAATTTCCCGCACTTAAAATCATAACGATGTTCCTTGGGTGCTTAAGGCCAAATATCTTTTTTCGTACTTACTTTTACGTTATTTTATGTAAAATTCTAAATGCCACATTTGTATTCCATTGACGACTGAAATTTAATATAATACCTGGGCATATACGAGAATTTAATAATAATTTCCTCAGAGAAATTATAGAGTACTGCGTGTGGTAAAGCCAACCTTAACCTTAACTAATTTTAAATTATCTCCACATATTAAATGTGCGGAATGCAAAACAACTATATGGAAAGAGTAAAAAAGCAGCACACAGATATGAATTTGCTGTGGAACAGCAGTGAAAGCAATAACTTAATTCGAGAAAAAAGTGTCAGTCTTACAATTTGGTTATGGTTGCATAAATGGTATTAATCCCAAATAAATTAAGTATAGTGAAAACCAAAAATGATTATTATTGAATTATAACAGGAATATTGGTTTGTGGAAAAAACTGCAAAAAATCAGTATAAATTGCTTACATTGCAGCACACTCGTGAAGAATAGTAATTATATAATTGGGGAATAATACTAAAGTAGCCTAGCAGAGCTGGGCAATACTTAAGTAAAACAAGACTAAGTACTACTTAAAGTACATTTTCGTTACTTAAGACTTATTACTCAATACTTTTGAAACGCCCCTACTTAGTACTTGAATATAAGTACTTGCTTCTATTTACTTGTACTTAAGACTTAGTTTTGTACTTAAGTATCAAGATTTTTACTTAGGTATTTCTGAGTCTGTTAAGTACCTACAAATATCTAACTCTTCGTAGAAAAGCAAACATAATCTCTAGCGCAATTCCTTTTTTGTTGAGTTTTAAAGCACGCAAAGAACTGTCAAAGCATGTACGGCACTCACGCGTCAAGGCAGAATCTTAGCCAAACTAATAACATACACACAAGACTGGGCAAGTAGAACAAAAACCAGTAATGTCGCGCTCGAATATGAAATCGACGATGCCTCGACTTGATGACATAACCACTGACATGTATAATATGGATTGCAAAAAGTGGGTTTACTTTTATATTGCTGACTTTTTCCTGCTGAGCACCAAGTACCAACTGAGAGAGAACTGAAGGCCTCAATTTTTTCTTGGAAATTTACTGGAAATTTTTACTTAGAATTGTTATGCATTATTGGAGGGAATAATGGATGCTTGGTCGTACCTCTAAGTGTAGCAAGGAGAGGTGAAAGTTTTACTCTACTTGCAGCACCGAAAACTATGAAAACTATAAATAGTAGCCACTGGTTACTATACGTACTATAGTTTTCAAAAGGTATTTATTTATTAATATCTATTAATTGAACTCGATAAACTTCATTTATTACTGCCAATGTACAAAGATTCTAAAAAAGTCCTTTATAAAGTACATCAAAATGTGCTCAGTAATTTTTATAGACTTAGTACTTAGTTACAAGTACGTTTTATACAAGCGGTACTTGTGCTTATGCTGAAGTACTTAGGCCTTCGGTACTTGTACTTGGACTTAAGTACTTTTTTTTTGTACTTACCCAGCTCTGTAGCCTAGTACGTTCTTTATCTTTAGAATGAAGTAATTATGAAATTGTCTTCCTTACAAAAAAGTGCATATAATATTTGAGTAATGAAGGAAAGATTGTGAAACCCAAAATACACCATTTATGCAGAAAAGTGCAATTTCGGATTTATGATAATATACTAAATTAAAAACATTCTAGTACCTACCACACTAACTTTATTTACTAAAAAAGCATAAGTAAGTTCATTATATTGAAATTTCGGATTAAACGAACATCAATCGGTTTATATTAGATTAATATCAAATTGAGCTAGATATATTATTCCAACTAGAAAGCAAAACAAAAATCGTTTTACTACTGCATTTGGATATCCTTATTCTATGACTAGAAAGATGAGTATATTCCTTAGTAAACTTAATCAATATTTCATGTGCACTTGATATTACTTAAATCGAAAATGCTAACATAAACTATAACTGGTTGTTGGAGACAGTAAAACAAGACAAATTCTTTCCAAAGTTACTTATGGAAATAAAAATTTTATATAAAATGTAATACCTGTTGTTACGGGCTGGTTTCCTGCTAAGATTTAATCGACAACACACTACTGTTGTTCTTCATTTCCTGTCCGAATTGCGATACCTGGAAAAGACAAAACTCGAAACAAAGAACCGTACTCAGGATCGAAATCATTAGCAAAACTTATCTGAATGTCCTGATTGTCTGTAGTTGCCCCAGCTTATCCCGATGACACTTCTTCTACTGCAGCTTTTATTATCCTTTTAGGTTGTCACACGGAGGACGAAGTTTAAGGTGAATTGCGATAGTATCACGAAGGAGCAGCACCCATCCATAGCACGGCAGATGTATAGCACAGTAGCACACTTCCCATGCATAATTAATAATAAATTCAACCATTCTTATGAAACTCGGCATTCAGCATAGATAGATACGAACTGTATCTAATAGCACAAACTGGATCGAGTTCAGAGGCACATACAGTACCCAGGTTATATCACAACTTTTTTAGAAAACCTTTCTAATTTAAAACTTAAAATTATCTTTAATGAATACGAAGAAGATACGTAAAAAGTGCTTTGTTAGATGTCAAGCAATGAAAACCTAGTTCAATTCCAATGGGAAATATGTCAACTGCTTGTCAGGGGAAGCGCTTCCACAACATAGTCAGCAAATATGTTTTCCGAACCACTCTTTTACCGTAGCCAAAGGAATCTTTGCGGAAGCAGATCTCTTCCCTGAGTTTAGGCTTATTCGTTTTTGTTGTACAAAGATGACTCATATGCCTCTAAAAGTTTACCAGAAGTTCCAATATTTTCCGCAGTGCTCTCCTCTTACCATAGCTAAAGATACCTGCGCGGAATAAGTTCCCTTCTTTGAGTTTAGGCTTATTCATAACCTATCTGTTTTTTGTTCTGAAAATATGACTCATATGAATCTGAAAAAGCACGAGAATTTTCATCCTTTAGTAGTCAGTTGAAGTGTGGAGTTTATTAAATTTTTTAAATAATATAATATAACAATATTGCTATTTTTAGCGAAAACATTCCCTTCTACTTCGAATAGATTAAAAATTAAATGTAGTGTATAAAACAGAAATTTCTAGTAAAGCCCTTATCTTGAATTCCTCTGTATTTCCTATAAGCTCTCCAACAGTGCTACCCTACATGTGCTTCAAGAATGCTTCCCAAGAATGTGCATCTGAGCGCGACGCTCTCCGGACATGTACACGTTATTACGATATGAACAAGGATATAGTAGGGAAGTGCTGCGAGCTTCCAAAGAAGCGCTTTTGCATTGTATTTGAACGTTTTCATTTCCCGCTGGGATGGAACAAATTTTAACGTGCTGAGAATGTGGTGGTATCTCAAATCTGTGTACTTTTTCAGACTGAAATTTTCTGGGAAAAACAACATCATGACTAACATAAGTGACGAAAATTACAATTTCAAAGATTTTGGCGTGATTGCGAATGAATTCGGTGGAGTCATAGTTGAAGATGGATATGTAGTGCTGAATGAAATTCAGTTGTGACATTTTTCATGAAGATATGTTCATTTTTGGTGTAACACCGCCGATTTGTCAAGTGTAACAACAGGGACATTAGACGTACACTTTTTCTAGCAGTGCAGTGTAACATTTAGTTATGATAGAAAACGTGATCAACGGAAATCGGTATAACTTATTTTGGATAAGTCGAGTCAGAACCTTTCCTTTCAGGGAGAAACGCAATTGCAGCGTTTCGGTTCGCTTTTCAAGTCGACTTCGGACTTAAAAGTAAAATGTTCAGCTAACATCTGTCACCTTGCA
This sequence comes from Dioctria rufipes, assembly GCA_963924295.1. Taxonomy (NCBI): domain Eukaryota; kingdom Metazoa; phylum Arthropoda; class Insecta; order Diptera; family Asilidae; genus Dioctria; species Dioctria rufipes. The sequence goes on from OZ002740.1 coordinate 54,872,318, forward strand.
GGTTTCGTATTTGTATTTCGGTCAGTTACAAGTTTTATGTAATTCCTAGTGCGCATTCAAATAGAATAATAACTTCAGCAATTTGACAAAAATGATAAATGGTAGGTTGTCCATTAGAATTGCCTAAGCGAATCACAAATTGATTCTCCGTAGCGTGACATCACTAAACGACGCACACTGTAGTGACGCGGGCACGCTTTTTCCACGGCACCAAAGTTCAAAACAATGCAGAAGCGCCTTTAGGTGGTCCTGAAGAAAACCGGAGGAGATGGTTGTCGAAAAAGAGTTGAATGGAGAAAGATGATGAGGGTTGTCAAGAAAAAAATGGCGGGGTAGACTGGGTTTTGCTGAACGTTGTAGTGGAGAGAAGCTTCCAGAGTATTCTTTTTCTGATTTTTATTTTGTTTTGTGCAGGGAGACGTGTCATAAAAGTTGTGCGCGTACCATGGATGTTCGTTGAGCCGATTAAAAAAAAAATCTTGCCAGTTATCTTAGGACTTGGAGTAGTAATCCAGCGACCCGTGGCCGAAGACACGTTAAAATAAAAAGCCTACAGCTTTTGAAGTAGTCCAGAGGGGTTTCGCGCTTATTGGCCCCATTGCGGAGAGTTAAGAGGAAATTGCAGATAATGTGGAAAGAGCGTTCAGGGTAACATCCAGTGCAATTTTTTTATTTCGAATAATTGTGCATAAAATTAGTTAACTCAATTTTTTTTTTATATCAAGCTCCAAATATTGGTGGCCCGCTAGTTAAACGTTGATTCACAAAGCGTCTGCATAGTAGCCGTAAAGAGAGCGGAGGTTATGGTTTTGAGCTACCACCATGTTATTAGTACGGAATTTAGTATATATGGGTGTCACATCTTCCCCTTTTTACCCCCCCCCCCCCACCACCAACCACGGGTACGATACATCAAGATAAATTTATACCGTTTGTTACGTTTGAAAATCGTCAGGTGAAGCGAAATCTACCTATGTTGATTGCCAAGATAGATATACTATTATAAGTAAAAATTCATTGTACTGGTCATTTTGGAGTTGTGTAGATATGACACATTCATATTAAACTTTGCGATTACTAAAAGTAACCCAGCAAACATGGCGAAACGCAGAGATTTACTTTCTATTTACCTGGACGATAAAATATCTCGTGGATGATAATCATATTCGTATTGCATTCTAAACTTCCAACGGGAGAAACTGTTACCCCGAAAGCAAAATATCTTGAAGAAATGAATGCGTATCTTTTACGCGATACATTAAAGTAATTTGTCAGCATCTCTTCCTGGTGAGTTATTTTCATATCTTTAATAAGAAAGGTATTCGTTTCTTCAAGATGATTCGCTTTCTTATCGTCTAAGCAAATCGTTCAAGAATCGTCGAAATAAATCCTTTGGAATTTGAAGTAAGGGAATAAAGAAGATATTTGTTTGAAGTAGGTTTATATTTATTTTATTTTATTTTTTTTTTTTAATTACTGTCATGAAGTCTAATGACGCGTTCTTCCAAATGATAAATTTGTGTACCATAGAGATGACAAATAAGCGAAACTATTGTGCTCTTGCTTCCACATTTAAAATCTGAAAGCAAAATTGTTTGGGATTTCATCTTCTTTTCGTCTACGCAAGACAAAGAAGAAATCATTTCACAGTAAGTGCTTTAGTTTCGTGTGGAATATATTTTGGCAATATCATCCACATATCGCCCTGAAGATTTTTCATCCAAATGTTTGCTGGGAAGGATTAATTGAAATCAATATCAACAACTTACTAAAATTAGGGAGTTAAAGTCAATATAGATATACCAATATATTTTACTTGTCGTTTCTAAGTTGTGTAGATAAGACATATATTTAAATTAACTAATGTTAACCAGAAGGATGGGTTTGACTCAGCACAGATAAAGGGTTTTCCAATAAGAGGTCTTATTTTGATATTCAAAGAAAAATGCCATTTTTTAAGATAAATGATCGGATCTTTATTTCATTATAAAGAGGAAGGTATGCCGTTAATAATGGAAAATAACATCAGCCAAATGACCACCACGACCACACCTACAGCACCATATCCTTTTCATGAAATTTTCCATAACCAAATCGCAAAGTGGCTGCCCTATGTCCTCACGAATTCCATCTTTGAGGTCTTGAATCGACGCTGGGCTGTAGGCGTAGACCTTCTCTTTCACGTGGCCCTAAAGGAAGAAGTCGCAGGGTGTTAAGTCACAAGATCTCGGTGGCCAATTGTGATCACCTCTTCGAGACATAACACGGTTTCTACCAATTTCTGTATTGCGGTCCGACAAGGTGCTTCACGACGACCCAAAAATGTTCGAGTTTTGCGAACCGTCTCTGCCACATTTTCACCATTTTTATAGTGAATTTTAATAATTTCAATGCGTTGTTGAATCGTGTTTCGTTCTATTTTTATTAATGGCGTGGTTTTTACTTGTCAAATGTCAAAAAATGACAGCTCCAAAGTGACATCTACCGAAATAGCGGGCTAATTAAGATAACACCTCTTATTGGAAAACCCTTTATATCAATACATATTGCTTGTCATTTTGGAAGTGTGTAGATAAGTGGAACTTTATTTAGGCTGACTGCAGGATACATATGCCCATACCTGTACAGTTCGCTATTATTGGATTTGTCAAACTTTCGCTATGCCTGAGATTGCCGATATATGTATATGTCCACACATTACATTTTACAGTTAGTAAATTTGAACCTTATCTGAAATCGATATAGATTTAGTAGCGTTATTTCAGTGCACCACATAGTACTATTGGAATACGTATTACATTGTATAGTGTCCTTGTAATACAGATTTGAGAAAAACTGCGTGACGTCAATTCTTCTGTTAGATAGAATTACCAGAAATACCCACCCCGTCTCCACAAGGCCTAGCCAGAAAGCAGCCTCCTCGGGTTAGGCTTATAAAGGGGTAGAGCACTACGACTAATGAACTGTGATTTCCAACAGTATATTTCAAGGACTTACTGGAAATGAATGGTTGAATGGCTTGGAGAGATATTGAGATCTCTAGAAGACTTATGAGCTTACACCACTACTACATATGGTCGGTGATACTGCATAACCTCGAGACTAGCAATATAAGCACCTCGTAACTGCATAGAGTAGTAAACCCCAGTTTCGAAGTTTATGGTAACGCAGCTGAGAAACTAGAACTCTTTTTGTCAATTTTATATCTAAAATCCAAAAAGAAGGTATTTTTCGTCTAACATAGAGGTCATTAGCAATAACTTTGTCATTATAATAAAATAAAAAGAATTTTATTGTCTGTTAAAAATTTCACTTTGACTTTAACTTACGCGGCAATGACAACTCTCGATTTAATGCAGTATCTCAGACGATATGCCCATTGTTAACCCCTCAAGATTTACGTGATGTTTCTCATTAATCCCAATCGGCAAAATATTAAATTTATCTGGAATAAAGACCAGAATTACAAGTGAAGTATTTCCTAAAACTAGATACCAAAGTCTCCTTAGCAACTCCATTCAATATTTCAAAATTAAAGAAATCTTTCAATTTTAAATACAAGGTTTCTACCTTCAAGCCAGAGTAGTAGGTATATATATAGAAACTGCTGTATATGTGCATATGAGTTTGTTGTACTTTTTAAATATAGTCCGGCATTGAATAGCTTCTCAAACTGCAAGAGTAATTAGCCGTGTCCAGTGAGCATAGAAAACCCAACATTGTAAAAATCAAAATATGGAGCATGCCAGCATAGAGTTATATCAAACTTTATTAACTGTGGTTGTAGGAACAGAGACTCACAGAATTCAGATATATTCTAAAAATTGTATGTAACTCAAATAACAGAAGCCTTTTCGGTTACATTCGCCTGATCCTTCCAACAGTCTTTATCGTGGATATTCAAGCCATACGTCATGGGTATGGCTCTGAAGTTAAAGCTTTCCATTGCCCTTTTGCCGTGACAATCCTCAATTTTACGTCATGGAAACTGCGAGCATAAATCATTATTGTCCACTTTAACAAGCTCACACCAGGTGCCGGGTTCTATAAACGGCGAGTTTGGGAGATGAGAATTTTTGCTTTCCCCGATTAATATACTTGGTGAGTTAGGGCAAACGTGAGAAGTGTCGCAATATTGGAGGACGGCTAACGGTGTGTGGAAGGATCTTAGACCATTAGGATTTTTTCCTATGGATTTAAGGACTTAAATACTAAAACATATGTGACTAATTCCTGGGGGAGGGGCCCTTGGGGTTGGGGGGACGTAACAACCTCTCCAAAATACGTCATGTTGGTATCAAATAATATAGGAAGGAGATGGTAATCAAGTGGTTTAGTTTTTTGATAGTTTTAACGTCATAACTGACTTCACCGCCGAACGGCGTATTGTTTGCACTTGCGTCATATACTCCCCAGTTCCTATATTTTGAATATATTTCTTCCGTTCTTTGTTTCATATCTACCAAATCTCCTTTGTGAACATTTTTCTCATGGAAAGTGAATTTCCATAACTTACCAGTTCTTCATAATGATGAGTTGAAAGGATATCCATTTTTGTACCAAAAAACGGCCATTTTTTCATCTTAAGAAGGACTGATTCATTTCTTTTGCAGTTATCTCCAAAAACATTTATGGGACTGAAAAACTAACTACATATCTAATTAGGGGATAAAATGTAAATGCGATTTCATCCTACATAAAAGCTTTGACGTGCATATTTATAATATTTATACAATCTCTTCTAGATTTCCATATTTATTTTCTGTACGTATATCCTGGATATACGGTGAGTCCATAATTTAATTTAAAAACTTCTAAGTACCCAGTTACCTTCACAAAACACAACAAAAACAGACAATACTGTCAGTTGCGAAATATTTTTTTACTTCTCCACAACTAAAACAACCGAGAGTTTTGTCGAGTGGAATATAGAGTTGGGTAATTCTCAATACAAATTCCTCGAGTTACTGAATTCCGAGTGGAGGATTAAGTGTCAAAAGAACTCTCATCTCCATAACTTCACGACTCTCCGTGATAGTGAATCCGACCCCAGATAGCTGTTATAGGAATATCCCTTTTATCCAGAAATCGCGATTCACAGCTAAAACTTTGACTTCGAATAGTGCTAGCGTGAATGTGTTATACTGCAAGCTAGATTTATGCAAGTTAACGCATAGTTTATCCTGGGCACGAGATTATAGATTTAGAGTTAGTGAAAGTAGCTTAGCTTGAATATAGTCATGTACATACTAAGTAATCAAGAAAACAGAAAAAGAAAGGAAAGGTATCAATGGAATTATGCACTACAAAAGCGCAACCGATATACATAGCTACCCACAAAAATGCTATATTTATGGATAATACGTCGCAAGACCGTATCCTTGGAATTAGTTTGAATTAAGCAACATGACATCACGAATTATTTGACGTATATGAACTATTGGTCCAGATTGTATCTTTCATCCCTGGTATATGGGAAGCAGTTTTTGCTAGTTAAGTTTCACTTTTTTATGACATATTGCTACAAGCAATGCACTTTTCATTTATAAACATTGGTTGACACTTGACTGAAGCACCAAACACAAACACACTTATGGAATCGCTTAGAGAGTTTACGAGCCTTGCTATATCTACCCCGAACACTTCACCCAACAGGTTTATGAACCCGGAGCAGGCCGACAACCCTTCCTCGAGCCTACCACGTCTAGGTCTATGGAACGACCAAATCAAACTGATCCATGAATTTGTGTGGTGAAAGCATTACCTTGTGATTTTTAAAGCGCCGGGCTCATGTAAAAGAAACGCTTGAGTATTAACTTTCTAGGGGATATTAAGCTTCCACAAAACTTTCCCTGGCACTGGAAATTGAGGTTTTGTGGAGAATTTGGAATTGGAATGAAGAAGTCTTAGGTGGGGTGATATATTAAACTTTTGGGAAGAGTTTGGAATTGAAAAGAAGAAGACTTAGTTGGGGTGATATCCATATAGTAATTCCAGTGCATGCGTATATTTTACCTTCCAAAATTCTCCGTATTACACAACAAGATAATTTCCTTCAAAAATGGTTTGATAGAAATCTTGTAGTACTTTCAAGAGACATAACGGAGGCATACATTTCACATAATTATTCACTGTATAAACGAAAGAGGAGAGTGGCAGACAGATATGCCGCTACTATTGGATAAAGCATCAGATTGTAATAATTAGAATTTTATAAATTCCTGCTAAATTTTTATAACATAATTAGAAAAATGTTGAAATTTAATTGGATAGTCTAAGCTACATGCTCTCAAGTCATCGTACAGATAGACGTATGAACAAACAAACAATATTATGGACGTCCTAATAACCGAAATGTTCCAATTTTTCTGTACCATCCTAGCTCCTACTCGGTAAAAATGTAAGATTAAACTTAGTATGTCCGGCATTTTTCTAGACTTTAAAATAGCCGAATAATAGCTGGGTTTCATTAGGCTGTGTAAAATACTCGCAAGTACTTCAACCTACTCCCGCGAGTAGATGAGCTGAGTACTTTCGCAAGAATTTTCCGCTACGTGAATTTGGATGCTAAGTGGTTATTCAAATGTCATACAGATGAAATTTAACAGAAAATATTTATAAAGAAACTTATAAAATTATTTAACTCATCGAGAACAGGAGAATTATTCAAATTTATATATTATCGTTATGAAAATAAATACGGTAATAAGTTTTAATATAATAAATATCAAACAGAGACGAATTTTTTTCCTTAAATTTTCTAGGTAGTAGGTACAGCTCGAGAAAAGTAGCTCGGATATAGGTCCAATTTTTCATAATTTTATTTTCAGTTTTCTTTACTGAAATTAATTTGAGTAATATAGTTGATAATCCTAACTATTTTCATAAGAAACTTTATATAACAGAAACATAAGAAAAATGTCTAAAATTAGAGGTTATGTTTTACTCTTGACAACACAAATTTGCGTTCCATTCGGAAAGTGCTCGCGAGTAACTTACACAGCCCAATGGAACACAGCTAATGAAAGAATTACTCTTGTCCAAGAATCTAATTAATTTTGATGAATTCTACTATTATGGTTCCCACTAATAATAACATGTTATGTAATTATTAAAGTGATTCGCTTGGGACGTAAAGTCCCGACTGTCAGCATGAGCTGACAGATCTCTCGACGGGCAGCGTTGACTGCAGGGCGGCACGCTAGTTTGCCTCAGCTATTGGCAGAGAGTGCAGGAGAGTTCCACAAAAACCTGCCGCTGCCGTCAGCAATAATCAAAAAGAGATATCGTGCCTTCAATCAAAGAACAGCTAGCACACACTTGGTCCTGAAGGGACCCTTACGTCACTTACATGTAGTTTGGTGGAAGGCGCAGATGGTCTGCCTTCCTTGCCAAGCCCCATCCTCCCATTCACTTTGGGTGGCACAATTGTCCAAAGTCCCTTTTTGACCTGTTAAATAGAGAGAGACTAGGCGAGCCTAGACGACCTTCATATGAGAGGGCTCCAGGAAAGCGGAGGAAGAAATAAAGACCCTCAGCGCATCATTGTGACGTTATAATGGTTCCTTTATCCCTTTAATTGCTGACAGATTATATATATCATAATTTATTCGCTACATACTCTTCGAGTAATAAAATAAAATCTAGTTTTCTAAAGCTAAAACTACTAGTACCTTAATCCCTACCAGTATTAGCTGTAAATGCTTTGTTTACAAAATAACAAATAAATTTCTTAAGACTTCCTTGCAGTAATGCCAATTTTTCTTAAATTATGTGAAGGGTGGAATATCTGCATTGAATACCACTGTAAAACGGCCTTATGTGACGCTGAAATGTTATGTCTTCCTTTTCATGTAAATCTTATAAATAAATTAAAATTGTTCGTTTTTTCTTTTGTTTTCCTTTTCTTTTTGTGCTAGCAACCCAAAAGGTTATGAATTTGAAATTTTTGGTAAAAGTTCGAGTACTCGGGGGGAAATAGAGCGATAGAAAATAGAAAAACATTAACCAAAAAGGTTGAATTACTGTGTTGCCTACGGTTGCTTAGTATTCAAGCTTGTACCTGTTCTATTTTTCACGCAGCCCTATTTTTCCTACACAGATCTATATCTCCTCACTAAGTAGTCCTTATCAATCACTTCGAAAACTCTCTGGGTCAAAAGCAGTGGTGGACCTTTGTGCTTTTTGGTAGCTTTACAACAAAAAACGAATAATAAATTTAGGCAGGTTAATATACCCTACCTACATGTCCGTTACAGTAGGAAAAATTAACTTTTCTGCTGGATACAAAGCAATATTAGTAACTTGATCAATGCTGAATTTCCAACTAATTATCTTAAGAACTAACTAATAAAATTTTAGAGCATCTATAACCTACAAACCTTGTCTCACTGGTTTACGTTCTACCTTACGTTCTGCATTTATTTACTTATTTCATTGACGATAAAACCAATTTTAACTCCTATCGTTTTCTTTTATAATTGTATATTATGATCTATTTTATTTGTGTACGTACCAAAAACGATCTGCGAAACAGTTGACTGGAAGGGTTTAAAGGTGAACTTTATAATGTGGCGTACCTTTTTGTTTTTTTTTTCATATGCAAGAGTCAACGTATTGACATGTTTATGTTGTGGCCGTTTCTCTGTGAATTCTTTGTACTTGCAACAAAATTATGTTTGTAGCTCCGATGACCATGAGATTTGCTCCACGCAATGCCCAATAACTGGCAGTTAAGTCCTTCGGCCAATTACTTGCAGCTATATGGCAGCCTTATGATACTGCAATTTACCTTGCAGATCTGTATTCCCGCAATTAAGTCTGCAATGTCGGAATACCTTTTTGGCTGGATGGAAAGGAGGTGGCGGCTTAATTCGTGGTTGCTAAAAATATTTTATTCCTTAAAATTTTGTTATCAGGAATAATAAGAGGAATGTCTAAACTTACTTGTGGCGGTAAAGTTTTAGCCGATGTTAAGGAGTATTTTCTCGTGGATTCCAGGTTGGACTTCTTTTGCCTTTCACGTTTTGACAAAGCAGAAAGGGTTGTCTTCTTCTTCTTCTTTTCCCACCGACATGTCACACGAGCTTGACGAAGCATTACTCTCGGTCGGGTGCGTTCAGTCTGCGTTTTACTTTAAGGCCAGCGTACATGCATCAGCATTTTACATGTAGCATATTGCTATATGCAATAGCTACGACCATAACAAACGTTAAACTGGTGAAAACCTTTCCTTACTTAACAGAAAGTTCTGCTTTTTTCTTTTTTTTAATATACTGAAAACGATTAATTTATTCAAATATTCAACAGCTATTCCGCGTTCAACGAAAGTGTTTTGAATTGGAACAGACTGGCAAAAGGATTGCAATGATTAGGAATTTAGAAACTGACACGTTTTAGATTAAATTGGACTAGTTTATTTGCTGAAAGCCGAGTTAATTGAAATGAATAGCAGTAATTTGATTTGATGCCCAAGCATTCATAAATTTTAGATAAGGGGATAATAGCTAGGAATGTAACGGAATTTCCAAAAGAAACCCTAAGAGGCAGAAAAGTTTGCTCAATTTATATAATAAAAAAAACTTAGGAGAAAGGCGGATGATTGAGATATCAAGTGATTATAGTAAGTGTTGAACAGCAAAGTCAGTACATGAGCAGCACTGTTCCATAAAAAATTAACATGGAATATTTCGATGACTGTAAAAGCAGATTTGAACGATGGGTACAGCGACTACAGAGCGCGTTTAATATTTTCAAAGTCATCTCGAAACAAAAAAGAATTTACTTTTGCACTATGTTATTTCTACCACTTACGATTTACTGTGCGATGGTTTAGAACCAGAAGATCCGGAGAAAATATCATTTGAGGATTTGGTTAAATTATTACGGGCTCATTTCAATCCGGAGTCCATCGAAATCGCCGAAGTGTACAAATTCTATCACCGAACCCAAATAGGAAGTGAAGATATACGCCAGTACACAGTTACCTTGCGGAAAATGGCAGTATATTGTATTCGTCGCTAATAAATAAGCTCAGCTTAAATGCAGCTAAATCATATGCAATGATCTTTAATATCAAACGACTTAATACGTTTGATTTTAGCCCTATATACCTTGATAATGCACTGATTACTTATTCTCAATCCGTGAATAACTTATGTATATTACTTAGTCAAATCCTAAGTTGGAACCTGCATATTGGCAAAGTTATAAGACGAATATATGGTACTCTCCGTGAACTTTGATTTTATGTAAAATGTACTTCCTATGTCATTGGGCTGGGGATGGTCATAGCCTTATGCTTGGAATAGAATGCATCGTAGCCACCACGCAGAAATGCGTTGATGAAGTGTCAAAATCGTAGTTACCAACATGGTGAACACAATTTTTACCGACTTTGAATTAAAACCGTCTAAATCCATTTGCAAGCACGTTTCTACAACCTATAAAAATAAGATATTTACACTAATTTGAAACCTAAATGGTGTTTGCAACCTTGGTTGCATAACCATTTAAAAACTATCTTAAAACCAAGATGAAATTTCAATAACTGCATTAATAATAAATTTGGACCTATTATTATTTTTTAAATTTTTCACCACCATAATTAAATTTTCTTTGAAACTCATGATGTTCAGCATACAAAATTTTAAAACAAACAAAATATTAATCAGCTGTTAAATGTCAACGCAGGGTCATTGCGGTAAAGTTGAATGTCGACCGACTTCTGCGTGGTGGCTACGATGACTACTTTCATTGTGATCACTTAATGGCATTGTCTTATAACTTACTTCTGCGTAACATTTTCCTGCGTGGTGGCTACTTTCATTCTGTTCCAGGAGTTAATCATACTCGTTATCTTATATGGCTGTCATATCTGGTGTTCTTTACACAGTATCAGTCGAAGTAAAGTTAAATGTAGCGTACAAATTGTCCTCACGGTATGTTTTTAGCATGAATCGATTTAGCCATATACTCGTATCTGAATACTCTTATCGTATGTGGGGTTAAACATTGGATAACTATTTGAAATATCATACTGCCCTTATGGTATTCAAGATATGGAAGAACTCATTTCCTACTAATGTTAAACCTTCAGCAACCCTAAGCAGTTTAAAAGAAGCAGTTTTTAATCATTTTTCAAGTCTCACTTGATTTTGTTGTCATACATGGAACATGTAATTTTAGCACGATTCATTAATTAATTAATTAACTTTTTTCTCTCTCCTTTTCTTATGTTTCATATTTCTATTTTAAACTTGCTTGTATTTTTCTCTTTGCCTTTTCTCAGTATCTAAGTAATGAACTTTTGTATAATATTATTTGCTTATCAGTAAATTTTGCATATCCCAACTTTAGTAGAACGTAGTAATAGCCTTAGCTATTTTTCTATTTTTTATTTTATTTTGTTGTTAATTTGATTGAAAATTATTGATTTGATTGGAAATAGAGAAAAATTAGAAAACGATGTATAAAATACTACTAATAATAGCGTTTGAAATAATGCTAATATAAATTAACTTGAAATAATACTCCATTGTTTAACAAAAAACAAAAAAAAAGTATTTCTTTAGATCTGAAAATAGAAGATCGAACCTCAATTTTTGGATATTGTGGAGTGTGGTTGTGGTCAAGTTATTGGAATGGTAGAGCTTGGTCACGTTAACACCAATAAATTTGTTTCCCGATAATCCCCAAAATGTGCTGGAATCTGTCTACGTCTGGTTGGAAAGTAACCTTGAAATTGTTTGGGGATGAGATATCTTATGACGACCTGAAATGGTACTCATCCTGACAATTTGACAACAGACTACCGCCTATGCTGAAAATTTTCAATGCGATATCCACTACCGTCGCTTTTGATTCTTATCAGTCTGTGGTCAATCGCTGCTGTTTCTACTGTTTATTTTTTCGCTATTATGCCGCAAAGTAAAACACTGTACTGATTTAATTATAATGCCGGCTATTGCATTTATACTTAAATTTAATTTTTTGTTGCATACTAAATTTGATAGTAATTTAAAGTTAAAGTTAAATCCATCAGGATGATCATTTAATTCACATTAAAAATTGATTTTCGTTATTGTTTCAAAAGAACATCGAAGTCTTCCTTTTCAATAAACCCATTAACATATATGTACGTAGAAGCGGGTCAATTTATATATAGAAATTAAGAAATATTTGAAAAGAAATATTGAAATATTTTTTTATATAATTGACATGTTTTGGAAAATTAATTTATTTTCAATTTGCGTGATTTTTTTCGATTATTTTGTTACGAGTAAAAAAAGGCTAGAAATTTTTGTATTATTTGAGTTTATTCGATCACTATATATGTGCCAAATCTACCGTCAATATTACAAAGCAATCAGTGAAATCGTTTTTAAGATCGTGAAGACTTGTTAGAAGAACGCAGTTTTAAGAAAAACGTACATAAAAGTTGATTCGTAGTTGCTGTTACGGTATTCGGTGCCAAACCAAGACTAAACTAATCGTTATACTATTTGAAAATAATTTTTGGAAAATGTCTCTCTATAAATATATATATGAGTGGACATATGTATTGAAAGGTCTCGGATAAGAAACCAAAGCGTCACAAAAGGCCCAGTTCCGGGCTCCGCCGAGCGTCGACCAAGCGCTCCGAACACCTGGTATTCTAACTACTGTAACTTTCCAATGACTTCGAATATTGGAAAATCACTTTACCATGTCCACTTTACCTATGTCTAGGAAACAATTTATGCAAAACAAAAACGATTATTGCAACATATCACTCTGGGTGACCACAGGGCCATAGCTACCTTTAAAATTACCAACTCATTCCGTATTCTACGGCGGCGTCACGTCATAAAAGTCGTCGCGGCGAATCTGTGTGATCGGCACTACTGACCAGTCAGCCAATATTCGGCCATGTTAGCCCCCACCTCTTACTGCCTTGAATGAAGGTAAGACAATTTGTCGTTTACTTGAACAGCTTAGGTCAGGACATTTGGCGGTTACAAGAGTCGTATACGAAAATTATTTCCTGATTTTAAAGACTTCAGATAAAATGAAAAATGGAAAACAATTCAATGGTGATGATATTAGAAAAAGTCTGGACATCAAAAGCATTATGTTAAACATGGAAGTTCGATTGGCAAAGGTAGTAGCAAAAAATACTGTTTGTTCTGCAAACGGTTAATGCGGCTTTACAGGTTCGAAGCACGGGATTGAAGGATACCATATCGGTAATAAATGTGTCCAGAAAGACATTAAGGTTAGAAGAGATGTATGAGACAATTTTGGGAGAAGCTGAGAATACCACATTGTACAAAAGAGTCTCACAACAGTTGTCAGAAAAGAAGAGACAATTAAACGCATGACATCTAGAGGATTACTGCTGTATGGTCCATCACCTTCTCGTAAAAAACTGCAGGCATGGTTTAAACTCCGTCATTTAAAGGGGAATATTATGAAACTGTAGACATAATAACAGCTGAGATGAAAGAGGATTTACAGACCATGATGATCCACTAGATTCAATTTTGTATCTTGAAGAGTTGGACAAAGCTTAAGTCAAGTTCAACATTTAAATATATAATTGTAGTGAGGAAATTAATGAGAAAAAAACAAATCTGTAATTGCAATAATTTTTCATATATTAAACTTCCTTCCAAAGAAGACGCTACTTGAATTAGTTGAATGGTCGAGGAGATCAGAGCGAAAGAAATAGTAGAAGTTCTATACCGACAAAGGGAATTCTTTGAACTATTTGAACTATTTGCATGAGTCGCAATAGCTAGATGTAGCAATGTTTCGTGGAAATATACCTGTACGACACTAATTGCTATCAATAAGCCTGAAAGAATGTCAATGGCTCACGAGATGATGGCAGTCTGGGTGTTTCTTGCATTTGAATGGAAAAGAACAGACAAAACAGATATTGACAAAGTACTACGAAAATTCCATAATATGGTAAATTGAAGATTGCAATTATATTGAATATTTTTAGCATGTTGTGTTTCATATTTGATCCATTTATTTCTTCTTACTTTAGGTAGCTGTTTTAGTTCATCTATAAAAAATATAATAAAATGAGGGTTCTAGAAACTTAGTTTTCAAAAAAAAAAAATGTCCCTTTTCCTGAACCGATTTATCCCAAATGCATCGAAAATACGCGCCGTACTCATGATGCCCTACCTTTAATTTGGTTCTAGCTACTGTTATGGGTGACCCCATTAAACTAAACATAAACCTGCAAAAACCACAAAAAAGCCAAGATATCAAGCGCGTTTGACAGCTCTTATCTCTAACTTCGGTAAAATTGCGATCGAAGCAGATACCTTTAAGAAAATTTAAAAATTACAATAAAAAGGGTTGAATAGAAATAGTCTTACGAAAACATACGATGCAGAACGTACAAGAGCAGTAAATGAATAGGTACTGCCATATGTGTTTTCTATATTTCTTTTTATTTTATTTAAATATATGCACTAAAGCAATGAAAACTCGCAATTTTTTTTATTTGATGTTTTATCAAGGTTTCCTAAATAGGAATTCAAAGCTTAGTAACCCAAAGAATACGCCCAGATTATCCAAATAGAAGGTAGCAGTAATGGCTAGTCGCACATTGGCCTTGATTCACCAGCCAGCAATAAGAATATAATTCCGCACTATTGAAACTAATTGATTAATTGGAATTAGTGTTTAGGGAAATATAAAAAGTAAATTGTTTCCAATTGAATTCTGTATATTATATTTATGAAATGTGTAGTTTGACTAAATTTATAAGAAACATGTCTTTATCAAAACGATTTACTAAAAGAAACTTTACATACATATCTTTTCATTTATATTTGTCAGAAAATTCCCAGTTCCTTCTAGATAGGATAATTGGAGGTATTTTTCGAAATTAATTTATAAGTCTACATGTAACCTTTCATGGAAAAATTTTACAGTTATATTTTTCTTGTTGTTCCGCACCCAAAAAGTGTTCACTCGTTACAACTGGAGATAAGCATTAAACCAAAAATGCCGACATAAGTGTGAACCATAGTCTAAGAATTCTTTACATTGTATTGTAAAGGGTTTTCCAATAAGAGGTGTTATTTTGATATTCAAAGAAAAATGCCATTTTTTGAGATAAATGATCGGATCTTTATTTCATTATAAAGAGGAAGGTATGCCGTTAATAATGGAAAATAACATCAGCCAAATTACCACCACGACCACGCCTACAGGACCATATCCTTTTCATGAAATTTTCCATAACCAAATCGCAAAGTGGCTGCCCTATGTCCTCGATAGCCTCACGAATTCCATCTTTGAGGTCTTGAATCGACGCTGGGCTGTTGGCGTAGATCTTCTCTTTCACGTGGCCCCAAAGGAAGAAGTAGCAAGGTGTTAAGTCACAAGATCTCGGTGGCCAATTGTGATCACCTCTTCGAGAGATAACACGGTCCGGAAACTTTTCCCGTAAAAGATCAATGGTTTCGTTGCTTGTATGGCACGTAGCGCCGTCTTCTTGAAAGTAAACGTTGTCCAGATCAATACCATCCAATTCCGGCCATAAAAAATCATTAATCATCTGTCGATAGCGCAATCCATTCACCGTAACTGTTGCTCCAGCCTCATTTTCCAAAAAGTAATGTCCAATGACCCCGCGGGACCATAAACCGCACCAAACAGTCACACGTTGAGGATAGAGAGGCTTTTCAACAATAACTCTTGGGATTTCCGAGCCCCAGATGCGACAATTTTGGTTGTTGACGAAGCCATCGAGGTGGAAATGGGCCTCATCACTCAAGATGAGTTTTCGAAGGAATTCCGGATCATTTTTATGCATTTCAAGGACCCAATCAGCAAAGACTCGACGTTGTTGATGATCAGGCGGCTTGAGTTCTTGTGTTAACTGAACTTTATAAGCCTTAAGACTCAAATCTTTATGCAAAATACGGTGTAATGACGTTTGTGGAATGCCTAATTCCAAAGAACGACGAGGAATGGACAATCCTGGGTTTTCTTCAACACTTTCGGCTACAGCAGCAATATTCTCGGCTGTTCTTGAGCGACGTGCACGGGTTTTATTCTTCACATCACTAACTTGTCCCGACAGCTCGAATTTTTCTACCAATTTCTGTATTGCGGTCCGACAAGGTGTTTCACGACGACCCAAAAATGTTCGAGTTTTACGAACCGTCTCTGCCACATTTTCACCATTTTTATAGGGAATTTTAATAATTTCAATGCGTTGTTGAATCGTGTATCGTTATAGTTTTATTAATGGCGTAGTTTCCACTTGTCAAATGTCAAAAAATGACAGCTCCAAAAGTGATATCTACCGAAATAGCGGGCTAATTAAAATAAAAACCCTTTATATATTTTATTTGAACGAACTCAACGAAAATGAGCTCGGGCAGAAGATGTAATAACAAAAACTGATGTGTAGAACGTGTTCCTCATAAATTTATTAGATAGGCCATAACAAATCAACAACTCATTTAAATACATGCAACAACCTAACGCATGCAAACGGGTTATGCGATATGACATTTTTTTTTTATTAACTAAATTCTTCTAATCATTCAGCTTCGAAAAAGTGCTCACTCGTTGAAATCGGTTACATAAAATATTCGAACAAAATCTTGCTCTCTAAAATGAACTATAGCCTAAGATTTTATTCATGAAATATATGAAATTTCACCCATTTGGATGGGAAATAGCTCACTCGACGAAAAATAAAAAAAGAAAAAATGTGTGAGAGGATTTTTCTCACAAATTCATTCTATGAAAAATTAGATGAAAGAAACTGCTCGTGCGAGTTGTTTATTTGACATATCAGCAAGTCCTTCACCGCGAAAATTCGCAGTAATATCTCTCTCATCTTTATGCATCCAACGAATGCTTACTCATCGAAATCGTTGACATAAAATGTTGATCCACAGCTTGCACCTTTTTTTTTTATGAAAAATATGAAATGTCCATGTGCTTTTTAGCGCAATATTGGGTGAACATTTTTTGTCAACGATTTCGACAAGTGAGCAATATTTGGAGTTTGGACTCTTATTGACAATTACAAAATTGCATTTCGCCTTTCATATTACTTTTATGTGTTCTTCCTTAGTAAAAATCACAACCGAACAGGCGTGTAAGATTTTTGTTTACATTGTGAGCTCGCTAATAAAGAGGTCCAAAATCTCCCTACAAATGGTTACACCAAAAATTATATAAATTATATAATTTTTGGTTACACCTTAGCTAAGACATACCACTCCAACAATTTCGCAACAGAAGACAAAACTTTAACTGAGTTTGTGGCAGCTGAAATTGTTAATTTACTCTGCAAACTACAAGAGGCGCTGATTTCGACAGAAACAAAAGCTGTCAAAAAAGAACGACGTACCCATGATGAGAACTTGAAGCAGGAGAATGAATTTCATAAGATTGCTTCCAAGTAATATTAATTTCTTCGTTTTCATTGTGATCTATAAGTATACGTACTTAAACTTATTTGTAAACCAAATACTGATCATATTTATTGTTACGCACCTGGCCCATATTAACTGTCGAAAAGAGCCTTTTCTAAGAATTTTTTTCCAGTGAATTTTCAGACATTTTGTGTTGTTCAAAGTAGCAAAAATAAGTTGAAATATTTTAAAAACTGAAATTGAACAAATAGCAATATTTGTTAAATTAAATTAAATTTTTCACATTCATGAAGCATATCGGTATGAACAAACATTTTGCTTCATCGACTAGTAAACGACAATATTTTCCTTTAATTGCACAAAGCGGACAAATAAATTGTTCGGAAGTATCTGATGTTGCTAAATATATGCCTAGACTGCTTGAATAAACAAATTTCGTAAAAATATGATGATAAATTCAGGTATCTTCTTCCTTGCATTACCGTTTTTCCATTAGAAGGGAGGAAATTATCTATGATAAATGGAATATCCACGCCATATATATTAATAATGCAGCAATTGTCTCGATTATTCAAACGAAATACGAATCATATTCATATCATCGCCTTTATTATAATTTTCTGCCGTTTGTATCAACCTGTTTTGTAACAGCTTCTTTCTTATCAATGACTGCTCATTTAACCTATTAATTATTTCTTGTAATATTTTTTGAGAACTCTTCATGTTCCTTTTCAATTGTTGCAAATAATTTTCATACTTGTATTGATCAACAGCACCATAAAGAGAAACATAACCAGGTAAATGCAATAAACTATGTACGCTATAATTGACATATTTTAGTCCATGTATTTCAGGAAAAAGTTTTACAAATTCATTTATTAGAGTTTGAGCAGAATTTGTATTCAGAAAGCAAATTTTTTCATCAGAAAGAAGTCTAATGCTGGCACTTAACACGTTCGCGAAATGGATTTTATAAACTTAATTCATATTTTGACGTCGTGTATCATGTGTCATTTGTCATTTAGACCATTAGCCGTAGTCCGCCACAGGTGGTACATGGGCGCCTATAATGCAAACTGCATAAAAAGTTTCACAACTTTAATCTAATTCAGAGTTATAAGCTTGCGACTGTTGGAGATATACACAAAGATACTATGCTATCAGTGTACCACCGATGGCGCACTCATGTTTAGAAAAAGGCATGTTTTATTCGGTTTAAATGTATTAATTTTAAAGCGTTCTCATTTTATGACAAAACTAAAAAATAACTCAATTTATGTAACAAAAAAAAAAACGTAAAAACAAAAAGGCTATTCAGATGTATTATATTATATTATTTATTCCGGACTGGAATCGAACCTACACTTTTAGAATCGGTCAATGATGGAGAATTGAAGAATTTTAAGAATTTTTATTTTTAACGATTCAAATCAAATTATAAATACAAGAAGAAAAAACAACCGTTTCATCCGGGGTTTGAAACCGGGACCTTCCGCTTGCCGGGCGACTGCTCTTACCACTGAGCTAACGAGACAGATGATTTTCCCTCTTGCATTTATCAATTTGTAATTAGCCTACTAAGCCACTAAGCCACGTTGCTTTCAGCTGGCATTAACCAGTAACGATGAAAGCGCACAAATAAATTGTAAATTCAATTTTTTATTTATTCCGGACTGGAATCGAACCTACACTTTTAGAATCGGTCAATGATGGAGAATTGAAGAATTTTAAGAATTTTTATTTTTAACGATTCAAATCAAATTATTAATACAAGAAGAAAAAACAACCGTCTCATCCGGGGTTTTTTTATGTTACGAAAAAATAATACTAGTGTGATATAAAATTACTTGTGCTTTTCATTAAAACACTCCAGACACATTGTTGGTTGATCATCACAATTGTTAAAAAACGGAAAGACTTTTTACCGCGTGCTTCTTTTGTTCCATGTTCTTGAGAGATTTGCTCGTAGCACGATAACCATCTTTTCCTTGCTGTTCTTGCGCTGCCTTTTCGTTTGAAAAGATGGTGTACAGAAGGCTTCCTTTGGTTTAGGGGAGCAGTGCTATTTGAGACTGTCGTTTCCTCGACATTCTTCAAGCGACCTTCGATAATTTTTTCTCGAAAATTTATCATTGATAATTTGTTTGTTGATTGGATGTACTTTTTAAAGATAACCCACGAATTGACGATACTAACACCAAGGAGAAGCTCAAATCCAACTTTTTTATACCACTTAATAATCTTGCGTAATGGCGAATAATAATTTGTCATTTGGTCTGAATAGTCTACACCTTTCTTTTCTTTATTATAAGCTATAATTGCTGGAGGCTTCATTATATCTTCTCCGAATCTACTCTTTTTTCAGCTTGGAACTAAGATAATAGTGTGATCTGGGCTGCTAGAAATCATAAGTACTGACCTTTTGTCAGTCCATTTTAAAACACGTATTTCGTTTCTATTTTCTTTACCAAATACTTCTCCTTTATCAACTTTGTTCATGCAGATTTCTTTGGGATTGCCACGTCGATTTATCCGGAGAGTACCGCAAATATATGTCTTTATTTTCAATAATTCTTCGCTCAGTTGTACACTAGTGTAAAAGCTGTCGGCGTATAATGTCCTGCCTTGGTCCAAAAGGCCTTGAAGCAATTCCATTGTTACATCATATGAATGCCCATAACCGGAAGTACTACTGGCTCCTCCAGCATAAATTTTAACGTGGTACGTGTAGCCGTCGGTGTTGCATAGCTTATAGAATTTCACTCCGTATTTATGGGACTCACCTGGAATATATTGCTTGAAAAAAAGTCTGCCTCTCCACGGGATCATCAACTCATCTATGATGACTGCTTCCCCGGGAGTTAGAGATGATTTGAAGTTTTGTGCGATAATGTCAAGCAGTGGATTTATTTTCGCTAATCTTGTTTCTCCCACGGGAGTTTCATTGTCAGCGAAATGTACACATTTTAATAATACTTCAAATTGAATACGTGACATTGCTTTTACAATAACAGGATTTCTGTAAGTAGGGTTTTTCGACCAATATAATCTCATACTGGGAACAGGGCAAATACCCATTATTAAAACAACAGCAAGTAGTTTCTTGATTTCCTCTTCATTCGTGTCCTTCCATTTTGCCATAATTGAAAGACGACTGATGATGTGCGATTGAATGAATTGCGCCGCATATCTGTTTGTTTCTGTCACAATAAGTTTCAGCACTGCACTACTTAAAAATAATTTATAAATCCTGAAAGGATCAGTAGAACCTAAGTTACATCGCAAGCCAGCATTTTCTTCAGCAAAGTTGAATTCTCGCACTAGACTTCTAGCTTCTTCCCATTCATCTGATAGAGAAGGAACAGTAATAGCTGCATGCTCCTGACAAATATCGTCCAATACCTCAGCTTCACTGCTCCCAAGGTCAGTTGCGATATCAATATTACTGTCTGTATCATCACATTGTGAGGGTATGTAAGAAGATTCCGAGCCAGAAAAGTCCGAAATTGATTCCTCTTGTAATAAAGCGTCTTCAATTTCTTCATTTTCCATTTCAATTTGTTTATAGCAAAACTAATTAATTGTGGGGTATTTACACACAATTTCTAACAGGAAATACAAAAAGATTGAAAAAGTCTTGACTGTTGGTGATTTATAAGTAACAAGACTGTAAGCATAGCATGCTGAGTTCGACTTTTGCTTTTGGTTACCAAACACAATTAGAACTAAAGAATTGTAAAAAATGTAAATAAATTATGTATTTGAAATCCATGAACCACTTGTAGTACACGGCGACCATTATGCAGATCGTTTTCTAAACGACGTCGTGCGCCACCCGTGGTACACTCTTTAAATGTTATTAAAAATATGTAAAATATTCATACTAATTTAAAAAAACATATCTGTGTTACTTAAAATAATAAATAATTCACAAACAAACTCTCAATATACCACCGATGGTACACGATGTCGCGAACGTAATAAGCAAATATGGTAAAACTTTGCGTCTGACACAACATATTTTAAAATAATAAAGGCCCCATAAAGCAAGAAAAACCTAAATTAAGTAGCCTTCCATCTGCAAACTTCTTGAAAGCCTCTCTGACGACGACAAAATTCTGAAGATATGGATAAGCCAAGTCTTATGTATTTGTCTGACAATATTTGCAATTCACTTCTACTAAATTGATTTAGGATTAATGTTAATAATCTCTTTGTGATTCCAAGGTCAACTAAATGCATCACATTTAAGGAAATTGTGAGACCATATTTAGTGGAACTTCTTCTAAAATAGTAGGCAATAAGGTATTGCGGTGACTTGGATTACTTCTTTCTAAGAAACTTAAATCCGTCCTCAATCTTCCAGTTACGATATTATAAACGGTAGTGTGTTGAAATGTGTATCCAACTTGTTGATATTCGTGGCAGTGGTGTGAATTATGATGTTTAACTGTTTTACAAAAAGCTCTTGCGGGCGATTCGCATGTTATTAATCTTATTTGAAATTTTTTTTTAAGTACTACCTGATGTTGTTACACAAATACCGTTGAATTTTAATAATTCAAGCTCATTTGCAAAGTCTTTAAAGAGTTCTTCATTAGATGAAGGATGGCTATCATCAGTCCAAACACTTATTATAAACGGAGAAATGTCTTTTTCGCCACCAAATCTACCGAGAATGGGCCTATCGCACTTCCTGGAACCTTTACAAAGAAGATGTCCGTCAACATAACAATCCCAAGTAATTGTATCCAAATTTTCCAAGGAAGTGTAGTACAAATTCTAAATGGCTTTCTCGATTCCTATATACAGTACTTTTCCTGAAGCAACCTTTTGAATAGATAATGGTTGCTTTGCCATTGTCGGATATAAACCATCACGTGTTTTTGGAAATTTTGCACCAAATTCATTTAACATATTCAATAATTGGTTCGTAGCCGCAACAGATATTTTATTTTCAGAAATTTTTCATAAATTTAATCTCAGGATTTCTAATCTAGGTGGTAAAACTATATCTATATCACTGGAAACAGTATGAACACATGATCATCTCCGTCCGATTGATCTTCATCCGAACTTAATACATTTGCGGCTATAGATAGTGGGTTCATATTATTTTCACAATTATTATTTCTACAAAACAACGAAAAACCTTCCTAAAGATTTCGGTAAGCCGTTTGCGAAATAATTCTCCTTTGTTGTCTTTTCGACAAGTTCTCAAAATTTGTTGACATCACAATAGTTTTTGCTTCTATCTAAATTAATAATTTCTTAAATTATAATATTTTTCACTTTTGAGACTTACGGTTTTGTTTACGAAAACTTTACTTTAATTCAACTTTCAATTACGATGCGAACATAAAATACACAGTAGGGAGACTCCCATTAAAACACACAAAAAACACGTACACAATACACAACTAAAGACATGACTTCAATATTTAACATATCGGGCAATTTTAACTAACTTGACTAATAGATGGCGCTAAGCCAGAAATTGTTTTCTCTTTCTTGCGTATGTGTATTTATGTAATTGTCTCATTGAAGATACTCAGCAGACATGTTACTGCAGACGTTTCCTTCACTGGGCAATTAGATGACTGCCATTTTTGTAATCGCGCAAAGAAAGCATTAATAAAGAAATTTTAGTTAATTAAATTCAGTCTTTTTTTTTATTAGTTCAAGTTAAATAGTGAAAAATAATAAAAGTCTGAAAAGGCACACATAAAATACCTAGAAGATAAAAAAAGGCACATTTAGAGTTAAAACACAAACTATCTTCCACGTACTCCACATTTAGCCTGGCCTCGAGCCCGCATAAAGCGTTACCACAAAATAAGTAAATATACAGATAACGAATCGAATAGGAAAATTGAAAACCAGGAGTCACATACATGTTACGAGTCAATAAAAAAAATTTGCAACGTCTCGCTCGAATAAAAAATCGACGATGACTCGGCCTGATGTAGGAAGGCCTCAATTCTTTCTTACAAATTTACTGGAAATTTTTTCTTACAAATTGAAATTTGTTCATTAAAGGCCGCTATACCCGCTCAAGCAAATCTTGCGACTTATGTCGTTTGATTTACATGAGCGTGTGCAGTGTTATATGGGAATTTGAGTTGAGAGATCATGAATGAAATATGCCGAAACTATTGCGTACAAGCAAAACTTATGGCTTTGCTATAGAATTGAACTAAACAAAATCCGATATTCACTTTTGCCTCCACTCGCAACGAGTTTTATTCAAACTTTAATTCATTTCTATAGCAAAGTCGTCAGGTTTGCTTGTACCTGTACGCACTAGTTTCGTCCAATTTTTTTCATGGCAGACTTCTGTCTCAACTCAAACTCCGATTTGCGCTACACACGTTCATGCAAATCATACATCTGGGCCATGCAGAACCCAGTCACATGATTTGCTTAAGCGTGTGTAGCGGTCTTTAGAAGTTTTATGCATTAGTGGAGGCTGGCAACGGCAGGAGAAATGTTTATTGGCAATGGGAGGCCGACAAAGGTACATAAAAATGAAAGTATTGTATCAGAAAATAGGTCCAGTCGGCCACCAAAGGAATAAAAATTCTACCGAAACATTTTCTGTAAATTTATAAAAAAAAGTTCTTATTGCATATTTACGCGTCTACGATCATAAAAACTGTTGTAGGCCTCCAAAAATACGTATAAATTCTAAAAAAAAAAAAAAATCCAGTAAATTTCTAACAAAGAATTGAGAGCTTCCCTCCATCAGGTAGAAGGAGGCGTGATTTAAAGGCCGCTACACACGCTTAAGCAAATCATACTACTGGGCCATAAGCGCGTGTAACGCAAGTCGGAGCTTGAGTCTAGATTCAAGTCTGCCATGAATGAAATGTGACGAAACTATTGTGTACAAGCAAACCTGACGACTTTGCTATAGGAATGAATAAAAGTTTGAACAAAATTTATTGCGAGTGGAGGCAAGAGCCAACATTTCATTTTGTCTAGTTCAATTCCATAGCAAAGTCATAAGTTTTGCTTGTATGCCATAGTTTTTGCCGAATTCACTCATTCTAATAATGAGTTTAATTTTTATTTAAAAATTTAATCACTTTATTTATATATAACTTTTATTCAAAAATTGATCATGCAATGCTTTCAGCAACTCGATATAACTAGCGGTACTTTAAATTAATAAAAATCCAATTACGAGAGAAGCTCGTGTAATTGGAGAGGCATATAAGAGAATGCTGACGACTGAAACTTGCTGGGAAGAAAATAATATGCTGATGCATGTAACTTGCTCTGACTCTCTCAACTCAAGTTCCGACATTCGCTAAATACGCTCATGTAAATCAGATTTGCTTGAGCGTGTATAGCACCATTTACGTATATTAGAGTGATGCATTCCTGTCAGCCTCGACCAATGTGTAAAAATTCGAATGAAGAAATTTCCAGTAAATTTTTAAGAAAAAATTGTGGGCTTCCGTTCCTCGGGTGTGTATCTGAACATTAGGAACACTTGTAAACTTGGTCAGTTGCAAAATTGCAAGGTACAAAGTTCCAAAGTGCAAGGCTCTAGAGCGCAAAGTTGCAAGATTGAAAAGTTCAAAAGTTGTAAGGTGGAAAAGTGGCATATGTAGTTACAAAGTCGCAAAGTTGCAAGTTCGCAAAGTGCAAAGATGTAAGGTTTTTCTTAAAATTTCCATATATGAAATAAAAATTTAACGTTTTATTTCGGGTTACTGAATCCTACCACACGACTAAATCATTAGATAATAGCATAATTGCACTACACATTATTTGGATTATAGTTGATAGGAAGGGAAATATTAAAATGTTTTTAAATAACTCATACATCGTTTTTGAGGTCCACCTTATTTGTCTTATTATAAATGTTATGCAGATTCATCCCATATCTTTTGGATGATCTGAGAGCATTAGCCCTGTATAAAGTAAAGAGTAACAATCTTCTACTGGCAAAACACAATAATTTATCCAGAATTTATTTGTATTCATCTAAAGTTCTTTATCTGTGGGAACTTTCTTGATTTCATTGCGTATTCATGAATTTTACGCAAATAAGAAAACATTTCGAAATGACGAAATGCAAGTTACATCGCGCGTTTATGTTGTGCAACCCCCACCCCATGCGAATAAAATATCAAGAACTTCGTGGAGTGACAGAAAGTATGGAATCCAATTTGTGACAGAAAAACAACGACCCGCGATGCTGGAATATTTTAAGCAAATGAAAACTCCTTCTTTCTTAGTAGTCAAGGTATGAAAAAGCTGACCTACGTAGGTATACCTATTTGTGTACTATCTATGTGTTTAGAACTATAGTTAATGCAATTCCATAAATGTGCTTGGCATGATACATATCTAGTTATGTTAAAGAGCTTTCCACTAAAAGCAATTGCATAAAATCTCCACAATCTGATCCTGCTCTATGCCACTCATATCCATATGAGATAGGGATCGGATGGAATACAGAGTAATAAAAACTTGATTAACATGTAAACAAATCTAATTTCAATGAGACGTGCGCAAAGATTACTACTGAGATTGTTTGCGGTGGTCTGGGAAAATAAATGTCAGATGTGGGCTATCCTTCCTTGTTTGTTTACACATAGTTTGATAGGTATTTACAATGATGTGTTTCCACATCAAAGTTTTCCCCTAACTATGTTCATGTTTTCATTACATTAAGAACATTTGTGTGCATAGGTGCCTCACTCTAACCACAACCTTTTACTTAAGGTACAGGGCAATTAGATTGATAGTATATGCGAATGTATGCATATGTATATATGAGCTGAGCCTTGTGGAATTCATTTCCATTTGACAGTATCCAATCAAGTATTTCAAAACCGTATTGAATCTACCTCCGAGATATTTTCATTAAAGTCGGCAAGTTCGTTTATCAGTTCTTTTATTAAGTAGATATACATACCAACAATTCTTTAAGTTCTTGAATAGCTTAATTCTTCGAATACGGTAGAAACTTTGTTATTGAGTTAAGAAATCCCTTTTTATCCGACGAAAAACGAAAAAGAAAAGTCACGAATTCTGTAAAACTTCTCTTTTGCAGTCGTCTGTTTCTATTCAGTTCACGTTCTCTGTAATGAAAAGAAGACTCATAAGTAATCTGGAATTTTCCGTTCTTGCAGAAGCAGAACAATGGGCAATGACGATGACATAATTGTTTCTAAGAGGGGATATGAAAGGAGCTATTCTGCCCTGTTCCTTTCAGTATACAACATCCTATCACGAAAACGGAGCAGAATGGTAAGAATTACTTTGAAAGTGTTTTAGAGAAGAAAATTACATAGTTTTTTTTTCTATTCGTCATCCCTTTTAGATAGAGAACAGTTTAAGACAGTTAAGTATTATACTTAAGATTCTGCAAGTCGTTTCATAAGTAATTGGGGAATTAATAAGTGGTTTTGTTAATTAAAGTTTAGTTAGCTTGTATACTTGGGCTTTATGGTGTAGGTTTTCGTATTCAGCATTTCAAACAACTTCTTAGTTGAGACAAATTTTTTTCATCAATAAAGTATTTCACTACCATTGAATGAAATTAAGTAATTAAGTAATTCATTGTTGTATTAATTATAATAAATGCGGGTATTTTCCATATTTGATATTACCATGAATATTGTTATACCAAATATTGGGGTTAAATAATGTAATAAAAAATGTATATGAACAAATCGGGTTAAAATAAATCCTGCTGTATTATAGCTACGCACAATAGCTCTGTGCTCAAAAAAATCTTTCTTAAAAATAAAAAAATAAATAAAAATACGTGTTGGGCTATAACTTCATAACCAATTCACAAAAAAATTAATTTGTTTTTTTTTTTGTAGAATCCTTGAAAGTAAGAGGCAAGTAAGTAAAAGTAGGTATTTTGGAGTATGCTATTCCTCTTTGAGGTATTGAATAGTCCTGAAGTTGCTCAGTAATGATTCCTTAGCGCAACTCATCGTAATCTTCTTGTAGTATTCTCATCACTCTGGCTCCATACCAAAAGAGGCTTAATCACTGTTCCAGAATCGTTTGCGCTTTGGTTTCCTAAGATTTCATAATTTCTGCCAAATTGTCCATCATTACGCCTTACGGTATGCAAGAATCAATACAAGACAATATCTGAGCTTTTTATTGATGATGCTTATTCCAAATGTATAAATTGTAATTTATTTAAAGATCAACTCAGAGCTTATCCAACTTTTACGACTTGTGTTTGTACAATAGTATTATACTGTACACATAATATTATTATTTGAGAATTATTGTAGTATGTAGGTACATACTCTGTAGCGATCAGTCGTTGATAAACATGAAATAAAGCCATAGACTATATTTACACATCTTATGGTCCTACTTCTTTACCTAATGGATTGACTACATAAAATTATAAAATAATCATAACTCCGTTTGTTTGAATTTTTCAGCCTATACTTTCCGCTGAAGATACCTTTTGTCTCATCTTTTATCTTTCATTCGACGTACTGAAAGGAGAAATTTTTGATTCACGGGATTCCATTTGTACACTTACTTCATAAATACGAATAAAGGCATTTTTACTTAAACTAGTTATATGATTAAACAATTAATTACTTTATTTAAAGAGTTACGAATGAAACATAATGGCGTGTAATTTCTCCTACTAATTAAATGATAGAACATCTCTACCCTTATTTATTTGCGATAGAAAGCCATTACTAGATAGCTTTGGTTAAATAATTGATGTGCGCTTTGGTTTGGCTCTATTCTCGTAATCTGGACAAATATTTATTGTACGATTTACAGAATAAATTTGTCTATTAAAAGCAAGTAGTCTTGGGTGTATTTGCGTGATGGTATAAACATTAATTAAGAGGAAACAAGAAAATTTGTACAAAATTTAATGTAATCAGTAAACCTTAAAAACGAGTACTTTGAATACAGGGTATGCCGTTTCTATTCCAATCTGTTGTTAGAGAAGAAAACATTTTAACAATACATAATTTACATCCTAGACGTTGCATTGTTGAATCTGATGGTGACTTTTCACGAAGAAAACTGTGGTTATCGATTTTTACATGGCATGTCTTATTTGACGAGAACTGAGCAAAGAATAGGATGTTTACAAGAATTGCTTTTTCTAAGATTTTTTAGTTTATAAAATGTACTACATATCAACCCGTGGCCGTGCCCGTCAGCAAATTAAATTAACATTGCCAGTGATTCACCCCAAAGATTTCATAGCGTACTTTCTACCAAAACATTTTAGGAAGGACAAGGGATGGGCGTCTTGTAAAACTAAGAATTTTGCTGCATTTCAGGCAACTGTCAACTATTCCAATTGAATGTGATTGAGACTGAGTTTTACAACACTTGACAGCTCATATCGTTTTGTTGCAAATGTTATACCTTTTCATGTCTCGTTCATATTAAATAAAACAACATATTATAAAATATTTCTCGTATTTTTATTTAATATAAATTAAGGCACTTTTCATCCTCATAAATAAAATACATAATTAATTTGTAAGAATGATACAGTTCTTCGCAATCCATGCTCAATAATATTTTTTGAGCTTTTCAGTAAATAGGGCACTTCTTCTGTAATTCCGAATAGACTGCTGTATATTTTACATAATTTTTATATAATATTCAAACAAAATTTTCTACAATTGAAACACCCGCACGATCCTAATAAAAGTAAACAAAATAAATCACGTTCACGCATAGATATATAAATCAAAATAATCAAATGCCATCCGATCAACCTGCATTGTCTTTAAAGAAAATTTCTTAAGGCTGAGTTTAGCAACAAGTGACGTTTGAGAAATTCTGACTCTTACAACACTTCTGCCTTAAAGATCTTATGACCGGTTTCATTGTTAAGGCTTAAGCCACAGCGATGGCTTAATCCAAGGCTTAATAAATATTTCGGTATCACACTCAAGGCTTAAGTGATATCACTGGCTTAACTTAAGCCTGTCATCTCGAAGGCTTAAGCCTCAGATGTTGCTGTGAAACATATACGAAATTATTGCTAAATATATATTTTGCTAAATATTATGAATTCTGTTATTAAACGAACGTGCATATTTCAAAAGTTATACTTTAAAACTATATTGAAATTTTCCAAGCGAAAAATAGTTATCTAGATAGCAGTTTTGAGAACTGTCTGGCATCTAGTGTTAGCATTCCGTTTGACGCTTTAGGAAGAAACCAAAGAGTTTAAGACAAAAATGAGTTACTTATCTGATGCAGAGGATATAATAATTATAAGAAGGCGCCCCCAAGATTTCAAGAAATGGGATGACGTTGATATTTATTCTCGGTTTCGACTGTAGACACATTTGGCTATGTTGGTTTTTGGGTTTGATATACTTCCAGATAAAAACCGCAACAAACTGGTATACAAAAAGTTCTCTATAATCACAGCGAACTTAAAATGTATTGAAAACGTATCTCTGGATTTATTCACATGTGTGTCATAGAGCCTGACAGCTGTTTTGTGCATTGTATTTTGTTACTAAACTCTTTCGAAAACTGTTTGTGATTCAAGCGAGTGTCACCGTCAGTGGCATTTAGAGCTTGGGAAAATGAAAGCTTATGATAACAATGCTTAAAATTAGCAATTGCACATTGATCCCATGGGCTTTAATATTGATGTTGTATTCGGGGGCAAAAATACAATTTTAACCATACCTTCAGAGTGTTCATCTATGTCTTTTGGATGACCAGGAGCATTATCTAGAACCAGTAATATTTTATTTGCCAGATTATTATTGGTTCAAAATGTTTTGACTGCAGGACAAAAATATTTATAAAACCATTCCTGGAAAATGTGATTTAGTAACACAAGCCTTCTTATTTGCTTTCCAAAATACTGGCAATCTGATCATAATAAACCTTTTCTGAGGCCTAGGATTTAGGGCGTTATAAACCAGCATTGGTTTAAGCTTAAAATCACCTGTGGCTTTACCTCTAAGCAGTAAAGTAAGCCTATCTTTAGCATGCTTATGTCCAGAAATTACCTTTTCATCTTGCGGTTGGCATTTTTTTCCAGAATAGTCCAGTTTCATCAACATTATATACTTGTTGGGGACTGTAACCACCTGTTTCGACTATTTCTTTAAATCTCGGATACTCGAATGCAGCTTCTTTGTCAGCACTAGCTGATTCTACTAACAATTTAAAATTGTGAATACCAGATCTTTTTTTGAATCTATCAAACCAATCACGGCTTGAACTGAACGTTTGTCCTCGCAAGTGTCCGCTATAATTTTTTTTAAATCATCGTAAATATGAAGAGCCTTTTCTTGAATTAACATTTCACTTAAAAGCATGTTACACTGAGTCTGATCTTCAATCCACATCAACAAAAGTTTTTCTATTTTTACCATGATAGTGCTTCTAGGTACTGCATCTATGACATATTTTTTGTATTTGATGTTGGTGGAATACCAAGATGTTTTGCCATATCTAGTACTCCTTCACCAGTTTCAACCCGTTTGATGACATGTAGTTTAACCTTTAAAGTTAAATGAATTCTTTTAATTTTTTCGCACTAGCAACATTATTGTTGGGCATGATATACTATACTGTCAATAAAATATAAAATTCAGTAGTGGTGACTACTTACATGCATATATAAAATATGCTTACTTGAATATTTACAGTAAAATATATACAAATTAAACAAAATATGTTCTACTAAATATGAAAAAAAAAGGATACAAAACACAACTAGCGGCATTATTCTTGCACAAACAATAACTAAAACAAAATTCAGCATTGGAAACAAATGAAAATTAATGTAGAAAAACAAATTTTCAAATACCACCAACTGCTTATCATTAGTTAGAAAAAAACGGTTTAAAAAAAACGTTCCAGCGAAGCAACAGGACGTTACAGTGGGGTATGCTTATAATAGCGGACCGACGTTACAACGAAAACCGTTGTTCGGGGCAACGTTAACAGGGGTATGACTGTATTACAAAGTACCAACAGTATTACAAAACAAATTAAGGTGATTTCACTTAATCAAAAATAATATAATAAGCTCTGATATGTTTTGACAAATTATATTATCACCTTGATGATGAAATCATAGGGTATAATACAGTCTGTCATTCTATTTGTAACTCACAGAAATATTAGCAGAGCAAAATAGATTGGATTTTGATTTTTGCATGTCCGTGTGTTCGTCCGCACGATAACTCGTGAACGCTACTAAAGGTGCTGAAATTTTGTACACGGGATTTTTAAAAAAAAACAAATAAATTAAGGTTCGAAAATGGGATAAATCGGGCAACCCTTTCTTCGTATTGCTATACAAAACTTTGGGGTTTCTTATATATTTGGACACGGGGTAGAAGCTGACATTTTTTGCACAGAACTTTCTTTAAAATAGTAAACGAAATTTTAAAAATGAACTAAATTGGGCAACCCCTTCTTGGTGTTGCCATACAGAACTTATCATATTCACTTTATTTAACTATTATACTTATATAACATTATTGGTCTTATACCAATTGTATCTTTTTCTCGAAGTAATTATCATAAAATTATGTAAATCTTTTGTGGTATGAATATACAATTTCAAACTTGGTTCAATATGGGAGTGGCGTACGTGCTCTTATTTTGTCGTATGTAATTGGAAAAAAATAACCCTTGATAAATTGGCGTATACAACAAAGTCATACTGAATTAAATTAATTATAACTCCTAAACAACTTTAGTAGGAAGCCTAATTTAAGCACTTTTGGAAATCTAATAAATCGGAGTAACAATGGTACAAAAATAACTTAATCCTATCGGGCAGATAATTTTTAATTGATGGTAAAACATTAAAATGTGTTTTCCAGCATTATGACCAGATAGCATATACGACAAACCAATGCTCGTCCGACGATATATGGCCTTAACTTTGTACAAAATCTTCTTGATTGTAGCAAGTCAGTTTCGTTTAAGCCTTATGTTTCTGAAAATGTTAATTAAATCTGGCTTCTTTAGATCTAGGGTTTTATTAGCGTTAGAACAACTTTTCTTCTTTCTGTGAGAGTAATCTCACTCCAGTAGAAATCGAAATGCTAGTAGATATAAAAAAAAGGAATCCAATCAAAAGTCCGATCGAAATGAAATCCAGTCAAAAGAATCAACCCTTGCTCGAAATCAAACAACGGTAATCAATAAAATAGTTTGTTTAATATAATGAAACTTGGCTTTAAGACTGACGTTTTAGAAAGTTTTACACAATTTTCGAAAACAAAACTTGATTGAAAAATATTATTCTTCAATTTTGTGTCAGGCTAGCGCCTATAGGCCCACCCCACAACTAAACCCTAGCTGCACCAATGGGCCTCTAGTTATAGCCAAATAACGTGGTACCATAACAAATAAACACACACATACTCTTAATACAATCATTTACCAACGCTTATTCATAATCAGTAGATAGTTATTATACCAACAACTGTTGAAATTATTTTTGGGACTATTACTACGTTTCAGCGATATGGAGTTGCTGTAAGTAGTAACGATACAAGAGTAAAAAGTCTGTTATACGTCTCCTTTCATTTTTATTTAGCATCAATCTACTTCATGACTTACGTAAAAAAAATTACATTAACTTTTATATATCGCGAAATATCTTGTCGATGTTTATGTGCTTGTACAAAGACAGAATTAAATTTAATTCATGTTTGAATGAGAGAAAAATAATATATATAAATAAAGTATAAACTGTAGTGGGAAGAAGTTTTTGAAAGAAAAAAGAAGGATTCTTAAGTGCTCATTACTTCGAAAACATCACTGCTTCATGAATTACCTACAATTACTTAGACATTACAAATCTTGAGTGGCTCTCTTCTTATGCCACCTCCGCAGGCCGAGTGAAGCTGATTATCCTCAATATTATTAAATGAGGTAAATTCCCTAAATTTAGAGCGTTTGACTTGAGATTTTCCTTTGAAAGAAGTGGTAATTGCAGATATCTCCCCACTGGCCGCAATTATTAAGATATTCTGGTAGAAAGATCTCTAAATCCCGGAATTCATTTCGTTTACTCAAAGTTTTTACAAATTATATTGCAGAAGTTGATCTGAAATGAAGAATTGCATTATTGTCCTTCTATTGTGACTTTCCTAAATTTGTGTTTTTTTTATTTTATCAAAAATTCGTATTTTGAGTTCGATTTGGAATAAATCTGGGATTGCAAAGCATTACCTCCAGGGCGAACTACTGCCTAGGTAAACTAGGCAGTTGCCTATGGGCGCAAACGTGTAGGGGCTGCCACCAGGTTCCGAAATGGTATACATGGAGGACATAAGACCCCAAAAACCAGAATTCAATTTATTGTTCCTGCAGACAGGGGCCGATTTAAAAATAGCCAGAACAGGGCGGAAAATTTTTGGAGGCAGAAAATTCTCAATTGATGAAGTAAAGTGAAACGTGATCGAAACCGCACTATCCGACAGGGACGCATTCAGAGCTACCGTTTTCAACGTCATCATCGACAAGTTGATTGCAGAACTATAAGACGTGGTTCTGCTTACAAGAATTTGAGTAAAAAGTTTGAGCTAAAGCTAAAGCTGGGAATCCCAAGATATCCAAGAGTGCACGCGGAAAATGAAAGCCTTCTAAGAGATTTAGACGAGACTTTGCAAAACGAGTGTTTGCACCTGCGAGCTTATTTGTCAACCGCTGAGGCTACACGACAATTATTAGCCATGGTGCTATACAAGTACATCCTAGAAAAAGGCTTTTTGGACATTTATGGAAATGTGGAAATAGCGCTCCGGATGTTGTGTGTACACCAGGTTCAAACTGCTCGGCAGAACGATCGTTTTGAGCCCTAAAACATGTGAAAAACTATGTATTATACATCACAGAGGATATGAGGCTCAATATACTCAATGTGCTGTACACAGAAGAAAGAATGCAGTCTTGGACTATAGTGAGGTAATTCGTTCCTTTAAAATTAATTAAAAAAGGACCTACCTACCTACCTACCTACCTACCACTAAATAACAGTATCAATCTGAATGTGATCTATGTAGATTCTTAAACATTCGTTTCACAAACCGCTAAAAATTTATATATACGGGCGGTATTTTCTTTGTGAAAGAGCTAGAAATTTATCTCTCCCAGTATTTTCATATTATGCTACGAGATCAGTCGTTTGTATGCAGTACTCCACCAGTAACCTGTTATTCCAACAATTACTTAGTGTTTTTGTTATTCTATAATATTAACGATTTTATAGGATTTTAGTAGTATATTGTTTGTCATATACCTATAGTAAGAAACCGCCAAAATGGCCACTATGTACTTTCTTGGAATAGTAAATATTTATATCAATGTTTTTTATATACATAATTTCTTAAAGAAAACCAATAAGCACAGTCTTGCAGTAGTTTTATGAAACCAATTTCGCCACATGTTTTAAATATAGCAAAATCAAATACATAAAAAATACAAACCATTAATTAGACAAAGAAAGAAAGAAAAAAAAGACTTTAATTAAAAAAATAATTAAAAAGAATAACAAATTAAAACTCGCCGTTGACATCTACGAATGGAAGGTTTCTCGACTAGTAGTGTGCCATTGGTCACTCTTCTTCATTTTTTGTTTTTTTTTGTATTGAAAATTTAGCAAAATTAACCAAATGATTTTTGCAGCGATCGTTAGTTTCGATTATCCTTGCTTAGAATAACGAGGACGAGAGCTGTACTGTTACGTGCAAAAGAAAATGACAAACGACATCTATTGGTTCGGTCACTAACTACTATACGACAAGCGACATTTATAGGTTTGCACAGTAAACAACTTTAAGTTCGGAGAGAGAATGTTTATGGAATGAAATCTTTGGGAAGGTTTTGGGCAATTTGTAGAGTAGATACATATAGCGCTTTTCACCGCCAGGAGCGAGTCTTCCTTAGACATTGAAATAAACGCAGTAAACAGACGAAGGTATTGGATTTCGATAATTTGAACTAAAGTACTGGGAAAGAAGAGATGGAAAGACCAGACTGGAAGGATATTTCGGAACGGAGTGAGGAGCTGAAAAGTTACTGGGCTCAATGGAACTCTCTTCATGTTGAATGTGGTATATTTAAACGCAAGTGGCGATAATTAATATAGAGTTGATTTGTGATTGTTTGTGAATTTGGTAAAAGTAAACAAGAGAGTATAATAAAGAGAACTTGTGAATTATATTTGAGATATTATGTTCTGAATAACTCCTGAATAACTCACTAAGGCCACGGCCGTAACAGTATTTTACTAAATTGCTGTTACTGATAAATTAGCTGGAACATTCACCCTTTATTTCCTGAGGCTGGCTGAACTCTTGTTAGGGCGCCGGCCGGCATGAAAGCCAACCTTGAAGCTGTGCCTAATATGGAAAATATGGAAAATTCTAAATAACATTTTCTTACTTTTTATGATTACAAAAAGAACGAATAATCAGGTTCTATTGTATGCAATGCAAACAATTCATATGATGAACCTCCGTGGCCAACTCTGCTCGGAGTAATTTATTTTTGCTGTCTTTATTAATTTTTCAATAATAGCCCAGTCGACTTAGTAAAACAAGGCTATACCTTGGAAAAATTGCCGTCAGAAACTTTTTTTTTTTTACTGTAAGCTTTTAGGTGTGGGGGGCGCCATCACTGGTAGCTTAAATTCAAAATGGTGACCAAATTCCGTCAGTGCGTTAGCCACCATCCTGAATTGAGGGGAAAATTTTTTTTGGTCAATATCTCAACCAATTTCAACTTTTCAAGGACTTAAGCTGTTGAAGTAGTTTGATTCTGTTCAACTTAAGTCCTTATACTTTTTAATGTGCGATCGATATTTTTCGAATTAAGTGGGACAAAATTGGTAAACTGTAATTATCGAATTAGTTCCTTTATTATTAACATAAGGATATAAATGTACGGAAACAAAGTTGTATAGAATTACATTTCCTACAATTTTGATCTCCTCGACATTTTCCCTAGAACCAATATTGCCTTCTTTTTTTAATTAAGAAAACATTTTTATATGACTAACCGCAATTAATTTTTAATATACTTTCTTTTCTTTATAGTTTATTAAACACTCGCCAAAGGAATTCTCCAATACTTTTCAAATGAAAAACCAATACTGATTTTTATTTTATTTTTGGTTATTCTTAATTTCTTTAATTTACTACTCCATGGTAGTTAAAGTTCTGGGCAATTTAGAGGATTAGCATCTTGTGGCATTAGTTTTAACCATATTTTCCCGATACATATCCAAGGAAAATAAAATATTGCAAAATGAAAAATCATATCACAATAAGAAAGAAATTGTCGGATTTTTTCAGGCGTAGTCTTTAATTCCATAATTTACCACGAAAATTCCTATAAAATTCTTAGGAAGCAACTGAATTAAATTTCCCTAGTAATGAAGCCATTTTTCTTCTTGGTGATATTGTCGTATAAATATTACCAGAGACATTTCCCTTTGAATTCGTTTTTATTCAAACTACATTTTTTTATTAAAATTAGACATATATCTGGAAGGAAATTAATGAAATCGAGTAAGAAATATTCAACATTTCCTGAATATATTTTGTTTAAATCAAAAAAATAAAAAGTGTCAATTTCTTAAAAGCTAATGGAACGGGGCTATTATTATTAACATTTACTATAAACAGTGTAAATGTGAAAAAAATTACTATCTTTCTTAGTACCATCCAAGTCCATCCAAAGAACGTGTTTACAATTTGAATAACCGAGAAAATTCCATATATCGTGCAGTCATTCAAACTGTCGCAATATCAACAGAGAAAATACTTCAGACATGAATCTTGAAAAAAATAGCCCACAACGTAAGACATTTTAAAAAAGGTAAGAATCTTTCGCATTCCTTAAAACTAAAACAGATTTCTCCGGAGAACTCTTTGAAAATCTTGCTTGACTTACTTGCGTGGCAGTATATACGCCACTCATGTTAAGTCACAACTAGACAGATGATAAGTCAGGAGGAAAGATTACAGGATTCCGTCGGGATGATGAATTAGATTCTGGAAATGCGCTCTGACAGTTATTAAATTCATTTTGTATTTATGACCAGGAATATATAAATTTTTCTAGTTCTTTTTTTAATGGCGTATAACGAAAAATCTGTGAACGGTAATGTGAAATTATATTGATATTTTGTGGCAAAGCGAGAAAATATGTGATGGATGATGGACAGTTTAATCATATAGTTTACACCGTAAATTTACGAATTGTAGAAATTATCAGAAATCATTTAATGGATATTGAAATTATTGCACTGAAATATTACCAGCACCCGATAGCTTATCTGCATGGAAGGATTGATAGCCGTGCAATTTGTTTCTCAAAATGATGTAGACCAAAGTGGTAGGGGATATTAGGATTTCGGACACAGGTAGCCAATGGGCTTTCACTGGCATTATATTCAAAAAATGCCTCGTTACGAATTGGAAATATGTTGAATTGATTTGGAACGCTTATTGGGGAAAACGACGCCTTGAGCTGTAAGGACCATGAAAAAATGAATTAGAAACATTTCTGTATATGTAAATAATGAAAATTTCTGCATCATTGAGGATTAATGTGCTGGGAAAAAAAATCGTTTCCCCCTTTTTGCATTTTTTGTTCCACGATGGTAAAATACTTAAACTCACCCACGGGCTAGGACTTAAACTTGATTTCATCCTTATTCCTTTAACACTTGGTCTTTTTTATAGAATTCCTCTATGCGAAAATAACACATAAAAAATCTAACCAAAAAGAAATTCAATTATCAGACAGTTGCAGACAGACAAGATATAATCGCTTTCGAAAAACTTTTGGAGTTGGAATTCTATACATTAAGGTAAGTAGAAGGGTATCACAGGATAACAACGTTTATATTAACTTATTCTAGAATTGCACATACTGAGGGCTATCATTTGTTTACTCAATATTAAAAGCAACTAAACTTCAGTTTATGCGTTATCAACAAAAATGGAGTCTGCTTTTTCTGCCTGAAAAGTATTTTTTTCCAGAGAATATTTATCATTTACAAAAAAAAAAAAAATCCCTCTTCCACCCAAAGAAGACCAAATCACCCACTCTTATTGTAAGCATAAGCTCTTCGTCAGAATGAAAGCATTAAAATACCCCTCCCTCCACTCACCATCCGCCTATTCCATTTTTTTCATTTTTTTTTTTACAAATATTTAATTTTCATCAAATTAGGATGAACGAGTCAGCAATCCCGAAATATGGAGTGAAGCGCACATCCTCTGGCATATCCCAACAACTCCCAACAGAATTATGGGGAGGAAATTTAAAGTAAGCATCGATTACAACAACAAAATCGATTCGCAATCCGAGTATTTGGGATTATTTTACGCACTTTATTATTGGCGAAAAAGAAATATTTTGCCTAATTGAGTCCGCAATTAGCTTTCCTTGCAGTACCTCTTGGCATGTATAATTTAATCTGTTTATAAATGGGGCGAGGGTAATTTTTTCTGTTCCACTAGATCGTAAACAAATTAAATGCACGATTTCTACCCCAGATGAATACACTACACATAAATATAGTCGCCACTTTGTTTTGAAAATAACCCAGAAAACTTAAGATTGGCCTACTAATCGCTTTCTTATAAATTCTTATTGTCACAACGAGCATTTTTATCGCTTATGTTTAACTTATGGATATAAATGTTGCAACCATCGCATATGAATAGTGTAAGCGAATCATTTGATGATCATCAAGGTGATAAATATTTATTCTTATCTTCTTGCGTTGGCTTATCGTGTTCGAATTGCCATTTTATCGCATACGAGTTATTTTTTGTTCTGGGATTTATATGCATGTCTGTCGGTTCCGTTTAGTTTAACGAGGTAAATATTGAATCGTATATGAATCGTATAAGTGATTCATATTATGATCGTTAGGCAAGTGCCACACCAGACTACTGATGTGGTGATGGGGATATTTTAAAATAATCAGCAGCTGATATATTGCGAGGACATCACATCAGTAGGTAATGCAACATCAACTTAAAGGTCATCTGATATCACATATTACAAAAAATTTCAAGTATAGTGCAGCAGTTGTGGCAAAAGAATTGAATGAAACACCAGACAAATTTAAGCAAATTTGCAGGATGTTCAAAGAATCATTCGATTTGTTAGAGCGATTAGTGAGTAAAAAAATTGAAAGACAAGATACAAGGTTCCGGAAAGCTGTACCAACTAGTGAACGGATATTAATTACACTCAGGTAGGTGAAAATATCTTTATTTATTTTTTTATATCTAAATTTAATTCACTGGTTAAACCCGGAAGCAAATTGTATTCGTAGTAGGTAGAAGAGGAGGTATAGAGTATGAATTCTGCAGTCTGAGATTTATTCTCATCAACATGTAGTTCTTCTATTATTTCAAGAACTTTTTTCTTAAAGCTCCTTTGATTGCCAGCCGATAATGTCAAAATATCTTGTGATATTCCTTTAAAAAAGGACATGAAGGATGTTTCTTCTTTAGTTGTCTGTGCTAATTCCTTTTGCTGTTGCTTCAAATAATTCACTATTTCGTTATCGGTATTATTTTGAGGGTTTTGGGTTTTCCTAATTCTTTTTCGCGACGGACCTACAATTTCCTTATCTTCCTGTTCAGTAATGTTTGGTACTTCTTCAAACAATGGCTGCTGTTCGTGAGAAAGATTAGCGCTGATGACATTTTCTAATGAATGCTGCTCCACTTCTGCGACCCCAGGTTCTATTTGAGTCTCTGCTTCCTTTTGTTGGCTTCTGTCAATAACTGTATACAAATTTTCACTTTGATCTCCGTGTTTTATATATGGCACGAGAAATTGCATTGCGTCATGTCGATAAAATTGTTTTTTCTTGAACGAAACTCCAGAGCCGCTGGGTGTGTAGTCTTTTAAGCTTCTCATAAAACCTGTGCGAACATTTTTCCATTTGTCTTTACAAATGTTTACTGAAAAGTAAAAAGTAAATTTTCAAAAACCTATCCAAAACTATTTAATTCTAAACAATAATAAAAATTCGCCAGGTATCTAACTACAGGATGCAGTCGTACCGCTTTATCGCATATGTTTATGCGGGGAAGAAGTACTATCGGCCAAATAATTTCAACAACCACGTAAGCTATCTGGGAATCGTTATATGGAAAGAATATGCCACCGCCTACGACAGATCATTGGTTGCGAATTGTGATAGATATAAGGGCTTGTGGAATTTGCCAAACTGTATTGGATCTGTAGACGGAAAGCACATCAGAATAAAAAAAATTCCTAAGAGTGGCTCCCTTTATCACAACTACAAAGGGTTCTATTCCGTTGTTCTAATGGCTGCAGCAGACGCGGAGGCTTTATTTACCACTATTGATGTAGGCGAAATAGGACGAAATAGTGATGGTGGTATCTTTCATCATTCAACATTGAATCGGTGCTTCCAAAACAATAGTCTGAATATTCCAAAGCTTGCTCCATTACCAAATGATACTGAAGACTTTCCATATATATTTGTAGGGGATGAGGCGTTCCCTCTAACAGAAAACTTTCTACGCCCATTTCCACAAAGATCGTTAACAAATACAAAAGGAATTTTCATTTATCGACTTTCACGTGCTCCTCGAAAGAGCGTAGAATGTGCTTTCGGTATACTCACATCTAAATTCCGGATTTTTGAGACACCAATCTGCTGTAAAGAAACTACTGTGCACTCTATAATAAAAGCTGCCTGCGTCCTACATAACTTTATTCGATTGCAAGAAGGAAATTTTACATCAGTAGCGGATATAACTCCGGAACCGATTCTGTTTGAACACCAGGGAATAGCTATCCCTTTACCAACAGCAGAAAGGGGACTAACGAAACCGCAAATTAATCGAAACCGAATGGCGAATTATTTTTTAAGAGCAGAAAATGCATTGCCTTGGCAATGGGACTACTGCGTGAAGCCATAAATAA
Organism: Dioctria rufipes; assembly: GCA_963924295.1. NCBI lineage: Eukaryota > Metazoa > Arthropoda > Insecta > Diptera > Asilidae > Dioctria > Dioctria rufipes. Next base: position 54,913,690 of record OZ002740.1, read on the forward strand.
AATGTTGTATGTTAATAAAATAAAATAAAATTCCACAAGAAAACATACCATCTTTTCCAATTTCCGACGAAATTTCTGTCCAGGCTTTTTCCAGTTTATCTCTTTTGCAGTAGTCTGCACACGTTGATTCCCACAGGCACCTTCGATTTTCAACTATTTGCACTAATTTTAACACAAAATTTCATTCAATAATTTTTAATATTTTAAACTAACCCGACTTAATTAGTTTGCAAATTAAATATCGACTGATGTAAGTAAAAATCAGCAACATGCAGGTCACCTGCTGATTATCAGCAGATCAGTATCACATCAGTACATCACTACCTCTTACAATGTAGCATGCCTCATTTAGATATTAGTGTTGTTGATAATCAGTACATCAGCACAACAGTACATCAGCATATCAGTGGCCTGGTGTGGCACTTGCCTTATAGAGATAAATATTCTAATATTTTTGAATTTGCCATTTAACCCTTATGTGAGCGATGTGGTACAAATGAACGAATCGTAAATGTTTTAATGGAAATTCAATAAAAGGTGCAATATATCGAAGGAGGCTTCCAGTTCTACTTGGAATTAATCAAAATTACACATTTAATCTGAAAAAAAAGTACGAAAACTTAATCAGAAATATTCTATTTTGGGGTCTAAAGCTATTACCCCTTATAGCGAGCGACGTGGTACATTTGTACTAATGACCGAAATAAGAAAATTTTTGCTTTTCCTTCCTTTTTTTTTAATGTCTGACGTTTACTGGTATTTCCCTGTACTGTACCGGAGCAATGCAAAGTCTTTCCCAGCATACATTCAATCCAAGACTTAGTACAGAAGTGTTGGAAGACGCGGCGATTTTGTGATCGTCCCTCAATGGATGGCATTGCTAGCATTTTTCCCAGATTCCTCCGGACGATACGGCGAATATCGCTGCTCCTTACAGACATGGGATTATTCCCGAAAAATTTATGTAGACTGCAAAGCTAGCTATATCTATCATATTATAAACAAAGCTGGGCCATCGTTTTGTTTTACTCTTTATAAAATATTCTGTGATCATTTTATACATGGTGGCAACGCCACCTTTAATACTGTTGTAGTAGTGTATAATTTCTGGTTTATTTTTTAGATCACTTGCTTCGTCTATGTAGTGCATTTTTTAGTGTTACACATTTCTTTGTTTTGAGAACGTATGAGACAATAGTAGTTTTGTCTGTACTAAATCCAAACAGAGGCGATAGTGGTTCCCGTAATTTGTTAGCAAGCATTTGTGAGGGTATATATTGCTTAGTTTTGTTCAGTGTGTCCATTACGGCGAGATACTATAACATCAAAAATCGAGCTAGAGGCAGTATCGTAAAAAAAGGTATCCATATTCTACTGCGATATTTCTACCACTGTTTTATACTTATGGCACAAACCCTTGACAACACGCTTACCTAGATTTATTTCATTTCATGTGATTTTTTGCCAGTATAAATTTGGCCACATAGTGAATAGGAATTTTTTACATCACACGCCCCCACATCTTGATGCCGTATTTTGCAGACTTAGATGGAACATATTATCCAAATTTTCTACGTCCTCGATTGCAAACCGATTTCTCCTACGTTATCTTTAGCTAGAAGTTCTGTGGTACATTTGTACCATTTCGCTCATAATCGGAGAATTTCATATCCGCTCACAGGAGGGTTAATCGTTTGCAAGAGACTTTACCCTTAAGTCAGTAAATCGCCCATTTAATTTGTTTTGGAGATTTCAGAAATTTATATTTATTATTTGTTTATCATTTATATTTTATTTAATATTTTATCGCAAATATGATTTTGCTTCTATTGTACTCTATTTTGACTGTATCGCACTTGAACAGAACAGAACAGAACAGTTCCAAGTGAAGCGATTTCCAAAAGGAGAATACTGAAATATTGTCGATAACGTAAAATTTCGTATATATGTATATAAATATATATACACCTCGCTTTGATTATATCTGGTACCAGCAATCTAGGCAATAAAAATGCGATAATGTAGCAATAAGAAAACCATACGAATTGTAGTCTTTTCAACAATCTACTTCACTTTAATTCTCAAACTATCACCAAAACATTGCCATGGCGGCAGTAAGAGCGCAGCATAATTTTTATTGCCGTTTTTATCGTCACAGCTATTTACTATCACAGTGTTTCCTGGGGTGCTGGATAAATTGCAAAGTATATGGTATTTCGAATAGCCAGGTATCATAGTACCTCTGACATATATAAAAATGTTATATTTCAGTTCAGTTGACAGATTTTTAAGCGTAAACAAGTTGGAAATAGAACTGACTAATTATGCAAGATGAACGATAATAATTAATTGTAAAATTCAATCTCTGAAGCGAATTGTTTTTTTTTTATTATTATTATTCTTCCTCCTTTTCATTTTCCTGCCAAAAGCACAGACATATTTTTGCTAAATTTGACAAATTGTTACATTATTACTAAATGGCGCTGCGCGAAGTAAGACGATGTCAATACCTCCTCTATACTCACCAGTCTTTTAGATATATTGGAAGAAGTGGATGACACACATATTGTTTAAACGGGTTATTCGGAATACCTAGTTATTGATACCTGATGCATGTCATAAGCATAATTTTAGCATGATAGTCAATATAAAATAAAAATAAAAAAAATGATCTGCTCTCCAATTTAAACCAATCCTTCAGTCAGATCATGGTACAAAGAATATACGGTATGCTTGTATGAAATGAAAGCTGTTTAAAGCTTTCTGTGGCGTCATAACGAGCCACTTTTTCAAATGAACATAAGAATAAATGAACTAAATACCATTTTCTGTTCAAATGATTATTTTATTTTAATTCTTTTCCTTGTACGTTTATTGCATTCATCCTTTCTATTTAAATGCTTAATACGAAAGTAATTTAGCATTCCTTCTTATCGAAACCATCTATTTCTCCAATTTCAAGATCCGATCTCTGCAAGTTCTAATCTACAGCTTTTAATGACTACCTACTCTTAAAACAAAATCTTCATTTTGTGAAAACCAATCGAATGTTGGATTCTCAGAATCAACTTCTTCAAAGATACCCACTGAACACAGAATATTTTCATTGCGTCCTATAAATATATAAATATGTAGTATAATTTAAAAAAAAAAATTTAAACTCAACGAAAATAGGAAATTAAAGTAGGAGAAATATAGATAGTTTACGATAACAAAATGTTAAAAATAAATTACAACTTTTCTAAGATTTTTATACGTTTTTAAATGGAACATACCTAATAAGTATGATCTAAATCTATGTATACTTAAAGTCTGTATTAGTAGGGTGGTCATTCACCTTTATATCTTAAGGCACTAAGGAAATTTTCTATGATATTTTGATTAAGTCGACTTGTATGTAAGGATATAGTCCACTTTAAAATACTTCCTTAAATATGTATGCAAATCTGATTAATTTGTTATTAAAATGTCTTTTATGCATTCATTCACTGTGCACGTTTTAACCTAATGCCATCGGCAAGAAAATTGGCTCGTTTTGAGGTCATAAAAAGCTTAAAGCTTTCAAGATGGCGAAAACACGTTCAGATACCAGCATACCTAATATTCCTTGTACCATGAGTCTTGCACAGTTACTTTATATTTACACTTTTCATTGTAACGCATATATAAATTTCCTACAATAATAACGCCTCGATTTTGCCACTATTATATGGAGACTTAAATATACGTATTTAGTTTTTGATGAAATTGCAGCTGGTATTAATTTAATTAATTGAAAATATTAATATAATTAAAAAATGAAATACTAGTTTTCGTCATTGGGTGGCATGATAGAGGATAAAAATTGTAATTCTATGGGTCTGGGTTCAAGTTAGGCATTTTGAGAGTATGTCAACAGTCTACTTCGATACTAATTTAAAGTCTGTTGCAATTTACCAGTAATATTCTACTAGGAAGCTCGGAGGCTACTGTTGTGACTCAGGTACCTACCTGGTGCCCGGACTCACGACCATATAGACAATATATCAATATAGTTGAGCAATTCAGACCATACGTTTATGGCAGACAGTTTACTATCATAACTAACCATAAACCAGTAGTATGGCTCATGAATTTGAAAGAGTACTCTTCAAGACTGATGAGATGGAGAATACGTCTTGAGGAATATGACTAGTCCACAAATCAGACAAACTAAAACAAATGCAGACGTTTTCAGCAGAGCTATTCCATATAGTAGGGAAAATTTTGCAGAAAATATCACTTTTGGGAACAAAACAACTTCCGATAAAGCAGTATATACTACTTTGAGCATCTCAATGTAAGTAAAAAAAAAACATGTTGATGACACGTTTTAATTGTGACAATACAAAATGGATATTTGAGGTATTAAGTCTAATGTAAAACGCGAATGACTATGTCAATTCGTTACTAACCTAAATCGTTAAGACCGAGTCAGTCTCGCGCAATCAGGTTTCTTTGCAAGAACTTAAGTATATTTAAATCCAATCCAAGTTTGTTTATGAGAACTGAATATGGCGAACGCATGAGTAACTTTATAAGAGTCGATCTTATTAGCAAGAGCTTTCTTATAAGTGATACTACAAAAAACCAACATTTTTTGCCATGACGAAAACAGACTGCATTTTCCTGTTAACTAACCTAACCTACACAGTAAAAAATAATTCCCTAAAGTGAGTGGCAACAATTTGTGCCACACAGCTTAGGCATTTGTCGATAAGATTAGGGAAAGCTCCACCTTGGAAAACTAAGATTAGGTTTTTATCCCTAAAATATAGGTAGGTTTTTCTCCCTCAAATGTAGGGAATTTTGCTTTTTCCCCCCTAAAATTTAGGGAATTTTCATATTTTATTTTTATTTTTTCCCTACATTTTAGGGAATATTCCCTAAAATATACGGAATTCTAAATTGTTGTTTCGTTTTCCCCCCCTAAAATGTAGGGACTATTCCTTTAAATTTAGAGAATATTCCCTAAAATGTAGGGAATAGGTGATGGCACCGCACCACTCTCCACCATAGGTGAAGCTGATAGAAGACCACCCCTTTTAAAAAACATAAGAATTAGCTGAATAACTCAATTCTTATGGTCCATACTACTAAGTAGTATGGAAGTTATATCGGTGCATTGGGCACGCTTAAACAAAATATTGAAAAGCAATATATGACTTCTTTTCAAAAACAATGTGTGGATTATATAAACGAAAATATGTTTCCATTAAAAATGCAGCATAATACCTAATTTATTGAATGTTCTCTTCCTCATATCCAAAAGAGCTAACGTTTCGGGAATTTTACGTACTTTATAGGTTTTCTAGTGCCAAATACCTAAATTCATTGAATGTTCCATTGATTTGGGGAAATTAAACTGATTTTCCCATTCCATCAGAGAAAATTACATTTATTTTTAGGGAAAAACGTGTCTTAAATTTAGGGAATAGTCCTAATATTTTTACAGTGTACCTAACCTTGATAATATTAAACTTTAAGCATAGAAAAGAAAAACCCAGATATCGGCGGCGCAACTAATAAAGTGATATATGAGAAGAGCTTGTAGCAAACCTCAATAACTCATTGATCTTGTCTAAATACATATATCAATTGTTTACCCAGACACATCTTGTTGGAATCGTCTACAGCCACTCAAAATGTACATCAATTCTGAGGAAATATGGTCGGTTAAAGTTTTAATAAAATTTGCATTTTTCTCTGCATTAAAAAATAAAATAAAGTAAAATTAAGGAATTTTAGTTTTTTTGGTGTTTTATGTTTTTGAGTCATAAACCACACCCATTAAAAATGAAAAAAAAGAAACAAAAAACATTGTAATAAAATTATTCTGTGGTGGAGGTACATGTATGTATGGGTGCGTCATGAAGATCTAACGTTCTGTCAAATTTCACATGCGGTCGATTTTGAGAAAAAGTCTGTGACAGATAGACGACCGGACGCACGAGCGATCTTATAATGTTTTAGTTTTTGTCCTCTTGCTGGAAGGAACCCTAAAATTATCTCTTTTCTACCCTTTTTTCAAATACCATTCCCCGATTCTATACACCATACCAAACTTTAGCGCAGCCAAATAATTAGTTGTTCATATTTTTTTTTTAGTACAACAAATTTAAAACTAATAATAAACTTTTCTACTTGATTTGTAACATATTTTCCAAAGAATTATTTGGTGTTGCCTTGAATGAAGAAATTTTTACGCAAAAAGAAAATTCTTCCGCATGTAATAGCCGTAGGGCTAAAAAGCCAATTATAGTGCTAATTGTCACCATACAAGGACGCACATATGGGTAATTAATATACATATGTATATGTACTCTTGCCTATTAATATAAAATTTTCATTACAAACTCTTAGAAGCGTGATCATGATTTAATTAAATTTCATGATGCAGTGATGTAACATCGTTATGTATGCGCATATCCCCTTAGAAACTCTATCTAGCCCAAGCAACTGCTGAAGGGAGCTTCTGTCATCTGCATGAAACGGAAATTTATATGAAAATGTATAACCTAGCGCAAGAGAAAGTTGCAAATTATGTTTACGAGGAAGTGAGAATAATATAAGAGTTGGCATATTTATGGTGGAATATTTATTTGCGCGAATTGCAGCGAAATATTATGTATAAAATTAAAAGAAAAAAATGCGCAATTCATATTGAAACTTCCTGTGTAAATTGCAGATGATTTTTAGTTCTTAATTTTTTATTTATTCATTGAAAAAAAAAATACTCTTTTTTGTTTAGTTTAAGTAACTCGTAAAATTGAGGACACACAGTGAAGTACAAAAATAAAATTCTAAAGAAAATTTTTCTCCACATTATGGACTTAATTAACATGCTTTGTCTGACATTAATATTTGAATTCTTCTGTCTGTTTTTGCTATTTTTTCGTCTGATTAGTTTTACTAACTTTTGAGTAGATGAATAATGGTAATGAGTTTTTTACCCTTTCGAAACCCATACAAAATACAGGGAATTCTCAACCTACTGCATATATGCAGAGAAAATTAAAGAACAAGTAACGAGGCACTGTTAGTTTCTGGCCTAAAGTCGAAGACCAAAAATTCCATAATGAAATTTTTAGGAGTATACGTACTGTGGGTAAAGTTTTTCGATCAGCAGTAACAGGGCGATCTCATCAGGACAGGAATGAACCCTGAAACTACCTGCGTTTACACTACAGTGGAACTCAGATGCCAATAAGTTGCTGGTGGATATATATAGACTTATTTAAAAGTCTATATGTGAACCATTTTAATGAAAATTGGTTATCTTCACAATTAAAACCATTTTTGGGTATCCCATTTCTAACTAATAGGTGGAAACTGGTAATGAGTTTTTGACTTTTTTGAGACCCGTACAAAATATGAGTCTACAGGCAATTCTCAACGTACTGCATATGAGCAGAGAAAATTAAAAAAAACAAGTACCGAGGTACTGCCAGTACTAACTTTTGTTCGAAAACTATCACAGAGTCCAATAATTAGCAGGAACATGTGTTTTATCAAATCAGAAATCAGTAGATAAGGAAAGGAAAGTATTACTGTAATTTTCTACTGAAAATTTAAAATACGTGCAGCAAGAAAAAATATGATGATTTTATCTGCAACTACTCCACAATATCCCACATTTAAAAATTTCAATATCATTCAATAATGAAGATTGAAATTGACAATAGAAAACTATGTGGAAAGGTATAGAATGAATAAGATTAGTGGACACGTTCAGGATTAAGCCAAATAGTAGGTTTCGAAAATGAGCGAAAGTCTATACCTCGGAATTATAAAATAGACTTTCAATGTATGCAAACAAATTATCAGAAAAGAAATTTAAAAAAAACATTTATTAGCAATAAATAACAAATTATTGACTCCCTTTCGATGTGTAGTACATATATTCCAGCTAGTTATTTGCAATATTTTTAAAAAAGATATATTGCAACAAAAAATTATGTAAAACAAGAATTATATGCAAAAAAACTAAGGGCGACAACGTACTAGTTAAAAAAGTCATGAATTTTTTTCGCAAATATCCTTACAAGCTTGAAAATATGCTGAAAAGTTTGTAAAAGTTCTAATACTTATCCATAACTCACTGGAGCTTTTTATACTTTATGGCTAGAATAAAAATGAATACTAGAGCAGGAAGAATATTCTTCAAAATATTTACTTTTAAGAGCTAAGTGTTTAGATCGGCGGCTCAAAATTTTGCTAACAGATAACCAAAATAATGTTTCTAGAAAGAACAACAAAAACAGTAAACTAGGACTAGGACGTTGATCCATTAAATCAAAAATCCGTTCTCGAACACTTTCTTTTAAGAAAAGAATAGAAACCAAAATAAAATAAATTTTCATCAGACGAAATAGAAAAAACTTTTAAGTAATCTTGTACCAAAACCAAGCGCTCAGAACTGGCGGTGTTAGTACTTCGTTTATTTAATAATATTGTTACGTGCAATAGCAATAGACAACTGGTGACATCTACTGGCAATGGATAGTAAACAACTTCAGGTTCGGAGAATCGATGACGGAATGTTCGGGAAGGTTCAGGAATAGAATGAATAGAAAAGTCAAGAAGGTTCTGGAATAGAACACTCTAGAATAATCTGGAGAGTTTCTAGGGTATAAATATAACAGATGTCACCGCCAGAGAAAGAGTCTTGTCTTAGACGTTGCAGTGTTAACAAGCGAAAGTTATAAACGTGCGAAAGTGTTGTAATTAGATTGCGATAATTGAAAGTACAGTATTAAGCGATAATTAAAGTGTAGTTGATTAATTGAAAGTTTGTGAATTGTATGATAGAAGTGAAATAAAGAACTTGTATATTAAATATTTAATATTGTGTTTTAAATAACGAACCAAAGGCCACGCTCGCAACAACTGGTGTCAGAAGTGAAATAAATTCGCGAAATGGTGGCAATTGACTTTAAAATTCAAAGTGTGATTAATTTTGTGAAATTGTGTTAAATTTGGAAAGTTCTGGAAAATAATTTATATTCAACTTAAAGTGAATTACTAAAGTAATGGTCGAAAATTCGAGGAGCTTCGAACGCAGGATTTGAAAGTGGAGTTAGGGAACCGGTCATTACAAACGACAGGTGCAAAGAAAGTTCTAGTCGACCGACTCAGACAAGCTTTGATAGAGGAAGGAAAGAATCCTGAAACATTTGTTTTCGAAGATAACTTGGAAGAAACCGAAGTTGAAGAAGAGCCTGCGATGAAAATGGAACAGCTTTTGAGTACTTTAATGAGCAAAATGGAAGCCCGTTTTGATGAACAAAAGAATTCTCTCGAGGAACAAAAGAAATCTATGGAAGACCGTTTTGATGAACAGAAAAATTCCAATGAGGAACAAAAGAATTCTCTGGAATCCCGCTTAGATGAGCAAACGAATTCTCTAGAATTCCGGTTAGATGAGCAGAAGAAATCTATGGAAACCCGCTTGGACGAACAAAAGAGTTCTCTCAACAAAAAGTCACCGAGCAGCTTGACAGTTTTAAAGCAGATCTAGAAAGAATAAGGCATCGTCAGCCTCTAAACGTAGCAGCTGAAATATTTGGCGCAGGTAGAATGAAACCTCCAATATTTGATGGACAAAATTCATGGCATATCTTCAAGAGACAATTTGAGGCAGCTTCAGAGGTAAATCGATGGAATAATGAAGACAGAGCTATAGCTCTGGTGTTAGCACTTCGAGGTCCTGCTTCAGAACTCTTACAAACTGTACCGATTGAAAATCAACGTGATTACACTTCATTAGTACAGGCGATAGAATTACGTTACGGAGATGAGCACATGCAGCAAGTATATCGCCTACAGTTGCGTAACAGGATTCAAAAGCATGGCGAATCACTACAACAATTGCAGGCTGATGTGGAAAGATTAGCGCATCTTTCATACTCCAGCGTGAATGCGGATTTTCTCAATGGAGTGGCGACGGAGGCATTTGTGAACGCTATTGCAGATCAAAACTTACAACATGCATTAAGGATAGCAGGGAAGAAATCAACAGCAGAAGCACTAGCCTATGCATTAGTGTATGAATCCGCCATACAAGCTTCACGGAGTGCAGTACGAATGAGAGAAATTTCGGTGAACGAATGTACTTGTAATAGAATGCAGCCATCACAGAGCACTCCTTCACGTGGTATTCTGCAATGCTGGAATTGTAATAGACCGGGACACATACAAAGAGACTGCAGAAAACGCCGACGAGTGGAATCCCTAGATGAAGAGAGGAGAGTAGAATTGCAAAGATATAGAGCTGGGCAGCAGACTTGCAATAGATTGCAGTTATCACTGAGCAACCCTTCACGTAGTGTTCTTCGATGCTGGGATTGTAATAAATTGGGACACCTTCAAAGCGACTGCAGGAAGCGCCGTCGAGGAGAATCAACAGAAAAGAAAGAAAGAGAAGAATGTCCAAGTTGGCGAACTAGAGAGCAAGCTATTCTTGGAGCGACTAGACTCCAACGTTTTGGCTTAGAGATGCAACATAGGAAAGGACTTATCCATGGAAATTCAGAAGCATTTGTACAACGTCCATGCAAACTTGTATGCAAACATTGCGGCCGGGTGGAAGAAAAAGAAAGAACTGCAACTATACAGTTGGTAACTGTGGAACCATCAACAGGTTGGGACATCGAGAACTTGCGAACAGCGCAACGAGAAGATCCGGACATATCGCCTATTCTTGCTTGGAAAGCAGGTATAGAAAAACTAGAATGGAAGGATATTTCAGGGATGAGTGAAAATGTGAAAAGCTACTGGGTTCAATGGAATTCTCTTCATGTTGAATGCGGTATTTTAAAACGCAAATGGGAGGCACCTAACGGTAAATCATTCCGAATGCAGATAGTCTTGCCGGCATCAAAGGTCAAAAATGTTCTAGGTAAAATGCATCGTGGAACATCTGGAGAACATTTGGGAGTGAATAATACAATTTCTAAAATACGAGAAAAGTTTTATTGGCTACATATGCGGGAGGATGTGGAGAAGTGATGTCGCAGATGCACTGTGTGTGCTTCTTACAAAGGGCCTCCACATAGCAGCAGAAAGGAAATGTATAAGTGTAATATCAGAGCCCCATTGGAAAGGAGAGCTGATGTACAAGAAGCCACGAGGACAAAATTAGCAGTAAATGCCAATCGGATGAAGACCCGCTATGACTTACGTGCGAATTCAGCAGGATTCAATGAAGGTGATCTTGTTTGGCTGTACAACCCGAACCAACGTAAGGGACGTTTTCCCAATTCACAACAACACTGGGAGGGACCGTATTCAGTAGTAACTAGAATAAATCACGTAGTATACAGGATTCAACGTGGTACAAGAGGCAAACGAAAAATCGTTCATCTGGATCGCTTGTGTTAATATTACAAGCATCAAGACCGTGGACCACCTGTTGTTCGGGACGAACAATTTTAAGAAGGGGGCAGTGTTACGTGCAATAGAAATAGACAACTGGTGACATCTACTGGCAATGGATAGTAAACAACTTCAGGTTCGGAGAATCGATGACGGAATGTTCGGGAAGGTTCAGGAATAGAATGAATAGAAAAGTCAAGAAGGTTCTGGAATAGAACACTCTAGAATAATCTAGAGAGTTTCTAGGGTATAAATATAACAGATGTCACCGTCAGAGAAATAGTCTTGTCTTAGACGTTGCAGTGTTAACAAGCGAAAGTTATAAACGTGCGAAAGTGTTGTAATTAGATTGCGATAATTGAAAGTACAGTATTAAGCGATAATTAAAGTGTAGTTGATTAATTGAAAGTTTGTGAATTGTATGATAGAAGTGAAATAAAGAACTTGTATATTAAATATTTAATATTGTGTTTTAAATAACGAACCAAAGGCCAAGCTCGCAACAATATACTGCATTGTTGAAAATTTATAGAAATACTAGCCCGTCGGCGTTGCCCTGTGATAATATAGATACTTAGATGGGTGGGGGTGTGGTGGTGTGGTTAGAGATAGATACTATGTAAGCTATTTTCTGACGCGATCACGCGATTCTGTACTCTTGGGTATTACTGTGTGTGTGTGTATGTGTATTTGTGTGTGCATCTATGAGTTTGTGTGCATACATTCATATGTGTGGGACAGTGTTATTCTCTACGTCGAGGCGTTCTCATGCCCAATTATATGATAAAACACGAAATTGTGATATTGAAACCCTAAGAAAGGAGTTTCCCCGATTGACCCCATTTTCGAACTGCATGTGCAATTTTTATGAAAACGCTGTGAACAAAATATCATCTCTCCAGATCAAAGCCTTCTCAGGCAGCTACCAATTATATAGTGAAAAACAAAAGTTTTTTATGGCATCACTAAGAAGGACTAAGTCCATTTTTGAAATTTTTTTTACCATTGCTATGAAAACACCACCTGCACATTTTTTGCCATTCCTAGATTTACTTAATTTTTTAAAAACGCCGTGTACAAAATTTAAGCTTTCCACTTCGAAGCGTTCTCAGACAGTTTCCAAATATATAGTGAAAACATAATATATTGTATGGCAACACCAAGAATTTTTTTTAAATTTTTTAAATTGAAAACACCAAATGTCGGCTCTCTACGTGTACTCGTTGTCAGGCAATGTCCAAATATATACTAAAAAACGAAATATTTGTATGGCAACCCTACGAACCAGTTGCCCGATATAAACCTTTTTTGAGCTTGTATTTGCAATTTTTGCGAGAACATCGCCGTGTACAAATTTTCAGCTTTCCAGGTTGAAGCATTCTCTGTAGTTTTCTAGACCTCGACAATAGCGCTATCTAGTGTGTCCAAAACTATCTTATCTTTCATACTGGAATCAACCAAATACATTCACGAAATTTGATTTCAATCCGTTGTGTGGTTACGGAGATTAGCGTGTACGAACATTGTGACACGGGATTTTTCTTCCATCAGAGTGATAGATCCAGTCAGCACAACAGTCAAAAATTTCTGAGAAATACATGAATCTGGTTCTATGGAATTGGACCAAAAGCTAATAAGGCGGAACTGTAATATCTTCACCGCTCATTATTTTTAGCGGCCATTATAAGCTCATCTTTGTGGGAACCAATATAAGAACTGTTCACAAACAATGTGTATCGTTGTCCATTATCAAGCTACCGACAATTCAGAGACAAAAAAACCAACAGAATTAATTATTAAGTTCGTTGAATGGAAATAAAGCTCAAAGTAAAATCAGTGATAGAGAGAGAGTGCGGAAGAGAGGGAAATAAAAGAAACAAAATATATACATAAAACAAAAAGTTAAGTACTTTCAATGCCAAAAATACATTAACCGCAATAAAAACGTCACCAAAATTGATAAAAAGTTTCAGGGGAGCAATTTTATGTACATATATGTGGTTTTGACAATCTTGTAAGGAAATACATTTCCGCAATTTATGAAACTTTTCTCATTCATAAGACACATAAGAACAGATATAAATCACGCGGAGTACATCTATAAAAGGTAAAATCAGACAGCACGATACCGCAGAATTATTTTACGACGTGACACGTTTTCTTTGGATAACATAACAACCACCGAGTATATTTCAAATCAATAGAGTCCCTGCACACATCTTATATACCAAAAAATTCCGCCTCTGGGTAATGTGATCATATCTCTAGTCCTGACAATTTCACGTAATAAAGAAAACAAATTGATATGTCAGAAAAAAATATGTGTAAATTCCCAGCTTCTGCATTCTTGAATAGGACAGCCAAGGATATACATAAGGGAAAATCGATCATATTTATTATATCATGAAGGAGAAGTTCGTTTAGCCTTTCTCGGGTTGACACGTAATAATAAAAGATGACAAAGGAAATGTGCCGAAATTACGGAGACGGATTTTATGAAAATCAGTATTTCATGTTTAAATCCATAAAGAATTCAAGGTATACGTGTGTATACTTACCTGAATTGTACATACATACATATTTTGTTAATCTGTTCATATAACCGAGATTAGAATTGTACCAGAATTTATGCCAAAACCATTGGATCAACAAACTCAAACTTAAACTTTTAATACAGACATATTGTGATATTGTAATTAGTATGCCGTGATATCAATCTCAACGATATGGCCTATGGAGGCGAGTATACAACTGTTGGAGCTCATTATTTCAACATAATTGATGCTCACGAAAAATTGCAACAAACTATTTATTTTCTGCTAGCTGAAGGGCAAATATCCTTCATGTAAGACTTACTTATTCTGTAGATAATCGGTACAAAAATGTCTTTATATGGATTTACCTAGGGGACACATGGAATAGAAGAGATTCTACGTAATACTAAGCTCTATACACGGATTATTATACATTACATATATATAAGAAAGCCGAAACTCAGCATACTGTAGTAATCGGTTCTTTTATCAAATTTATTGATGGCTTAGTTGGCACTTCAAAATAATAACACTTGTTTTCATTCCACAAAACTTAAGTTTTAATTATTAAGAAGTTATGTGACATGCTTCACCCTATTTAGTCATCTTCAAGTTCTTGCAATGATTGTGAAATGGATTCAGGAAAAATTAAGACCGACAGTGATGATTTATACATACAGGGTGTCCCGCAAGTGTTGTGATACCCGAAGGCTATGGATAGGTCATACATAGACGAGTAAAAAATTGTTTGGGAGGGGTAGAGCGGGGGAATCCTAACAGTTTCCGGGATAACGGGACTTAAAGATATTTGGGTATGTCTTTATAGATCCCCCTGGAACTTCTGAGCGTTATGACCTCTGATGATGTTTTAAACTTTGGTAGATAGATAATCGTTAGACCTTTCCAATGGTCTGTAGAGTTTTTCTCACCTACTCCTCTCCGTTTTGAAGTTATGGCTCAACAAAATTAAAATTTCGGAATTTTTACTCTCTTTTTTTTTGTTTTTTTTTTATTTTATTTTGTATTTTTTTATTATTACTATGTATTTTTATCAAAAAACAACTCATCAATAGCAATTTTTCATACTGGATTTAAGAAGCCCAAAAGCTTAGCTTTATAATCACCTCGAAAAATGTATACCGAAAATGTAACCCTTTCTGTGTTTTTCGCACTTTTTGTTTAACATATCCCGCGAAAGTGGCTGAAAAAGGTCAATAAGTGCCTGAATGACCTTTTTTAGCCACTTTCTCTGGATATGTGACAAAATACAGAAAGGGTTACATTTACGGTACAGAGCCTAATTGGTTATTTTATAAAAGCTAAGATCCTGGGCTTCTTAAATCCAATATAAAAAATTGGTATTGATTACGTGCTTTTTGATAAAAATAGTAGTTAAAAACAAAAAGAAAAAAAACCGAGTAAAAATTCTGAAATTTCAATTTTCTTTAGCCATAACTTCAAAGCGGAGAAAACGCGGAGGGAAAATCATTATAGACCTTTGGAAAGGTCCAACAATTATCTATCTATCAAAGTTTAAATCATCATCATCGAATGTGACGTTCAGAAATTACGAAATTACAAAGTGACCTATAAAAACATACCCAAATATCTTTAAGTCCCGTTATCTCGGAAACGGTTTAAACCCCCCCCCCCCCCCCCCGTCACACACAATTTTTTGCTCATCTAGGTATGACCTATCCATACCTACGAATATCACACAACTTACGGGATACCCTGTATATACATACATAAGTCCCAGAGTGTCTTTTTATTTTAGTGTAAGTATTTTTTCATATTTTATTACAAAATTTGTTTTAATTAAAGTACTTTTATTATGGGAATCTAGCTGATCATTAACCAAAAATGAGCCTTTATCTTTTTCTCTTTTAATTTTTAGAATCTAATATCTGCGTTAAACTTTACCTCATGTAAATTACGTAATAATTTTACTTTGTCAATCGGTGTAGGTCAATTTAATGTTTACATAATCCAAAAGCTGCCGTATTGTTTCTCGCTGCGGAAACATGTTCCGAAAATCTTGTTTTTGCTAACCTCTTACATAGTTTTTCCTGTATAAATCACTTCACAATCGTTTCAATTTATACTATATATACGCCACTTTTCTAATCACTGTAGGCTTTATTTTGAAGTTTTCTGTACCATTTCACAGAGAGTGTTTTTGAAATTATACACAGAGCACAAACAAAA